>OY783195.1:21670843-21997724 GCA_963678675.1 Xiphydria camelus | reverse complement strand
CTCCTCCTCTCTCTCTCTCCATCTCTCTCTCTCTCTCTCTCTCTCTCTCTCTCTCTCTCTCTCTCTCTCTCACTCTCTCTCTCTATGTGCCGTCGACTATATTCTATAAATTGCTGAAGTGCCAGGACTTCAAATTCCGTAAAAAATGAGGCAGATAAGTGGCGCTTTCTGCAAGTGCTCGCTCATTTTCATATGAAAGAGTCAAGTTCCATAGTATGCATTCTTGTGTGGCGCGTTCATTTTGTTACATACTACCAGGGATATATCATTTCGTGCTACACGGCTGTAGAATATTATAAATGTTACCTGATGGTACCTGAGGAGTTACACGATGTAATACTGTCAAGTACACACACAGGTCGATTTGAAATAGTAGATATGTCACATAAATTTTTTTTGATGTACAAGCGGCAGCGACAAGATCTTAATCTCAAAGAAGTAAATATTAGCAAAATTCTACGATTGAAAGTTGACTCCCAACAACTTGGTTTTTTGTTTACTGCTGAATCTTTTTCTGAAGTAGAAAATTGGAAAGCAACCTCCGATACTTAAAAGAGGAAAAACACGGAAGAACCTAAAAAATATCTCAATTAACCAGCTACCAGACATAAATAAGTTCGGTAACAACAACAAACTAGCAGTCTGTCCCGGCTTCGCACGGGTAGATTGTGGATTGATTTTGTCCATCCACCATTGTTTAAATACATTTTTAATACAAAACTTTTAGTATTTTTCCCGGGCTACGCAATGGTCATATTGGATTTGACCTTGACCATGACCTTCAAGGTTATATCAAGGTCAAATTAATTTTTTTTCACGTTCAAATGTGTCCTTGACCATTTTTTTCATGTTACCTTTATTGTCAGCGGAGGTCAAATTTAGGTCAAGTATAGTTCGACTTTTTGAACACCCTGTATAAGATTTACTAACTCAGAAACCTTCGCGGATATGCGTCCAACTGTTCCCCAAATTTTCATCGCAATCGGATGAACGGTTTAGGAAGGCATAATAATCATCCGTACCGGTACTTTTTGAACACTCTGTATAAGATTTACTAACTCAGAAACCTTCGCGGGCATGCGTCCAACCATTTCCAAACTTTTCATCGCAATCGGATGAACGGTTTAGGAAGGCATAATAATCATCCGTACCGGTACTTTTTGAACACCCTGTATAAGATTTACTAACTCAAACCTTTGCGGATATGCGTCCAACTGTTCCCCAAATTTTCATCGCAATCGGATGAACGGTTTAGGAAGGCATAATAATCCTCCGTACCGGTACTTTTTGAACACCCTGTATAAGATTTACTAAAGGCCATCATACACAAAATTCCGTAAGGCCGTAAGACGTAAGCGTAAGCGAATAGACCAATCAGAATCAAGTATTCCGTTGTGGTGGGGTTACGGACAACGGAATATTTGATCCTGATTGGTCTATTCGCTTACGCTTACGTCTTACGGCCTTACGGAATGTTGTGTGTGATTGCCATAACTCAGAAACCTTCGCGGGCATGCGTCCAACCATTCCCCAACTTTTCATCGCAATCGGATGAACGGTTTAGGAAGACATAATAATCATCAGTACCGGTACTTTTTGAACACCCTGTATAAGATTTACTAACTCAGAAACCTTCGCGGGCATGCGTCCAACCATTCCCCAACTTTTCATCGCAATCGGATGAACGGTTTAGGAAGGCATAATAATCATCAGTACCGGTACTTTTTGAACACCCTGTATAAGATTTACTAACTCAGAAACCTTCGCGGGCATGCGTCCAACCATTCCCCAAAGTTTCATCGCAATCGGATGAACGGTTTAGGAAGGCATTTGATATTACCTTAAAGGTCACGGTCAAAGTCAAATCCAATACGACCACTGGGTAGCCAAGGGAAAATCCTTAAAGTTTTGTATTAAACATTTTTCTCTAAAATGTTTTCCCGTTGAGATAATCCAGCTTGCGCGAATAGTATGCGCAGTAGCGCCACACACACACACTGACGCAGTCACATCTACATGGCTTACGTCTGACGCTCAATTTCCCAGGAAGGTACTACCGTAGAGCCATAGCATAGATGTTTACACATCAAAAACACTTAAAATCAGTGATTTCTTATTTACAAGACAATAAACACCAAGCATTCTACGGTAATTTGACCAAATAATATATTGGCACTTATAGCCCGTTTTCCAATTTTTTTGAAGTGAAACTTCTTTGCGGGGGTACTGAATGCGCGCCCGAGGAGACGAAAATCGTAACGAAACCCACACACTCTACCGCTCTCGACCGCGTCTCACTCATACTCAACCCTGTCCCAACACGCTGTCGACTTTGCCCCATTCCACCGCCCGCGATCCTGCCCCGTTCCACCGCTCCCGACCGTGCGTACGTTATAGACCGTCAGCTAGTGACAGATTCGTGTGCCCCATTTTCGCATACATGCCTCGAAGAGGGTTGAAAAGTACTTCGATGCTGAGTTGAATAAAGCGAAATTTACGAATGGACCCTGGGGATAACATATAAAAAATTCAATTTTTCTTAACAGAAATAAAAGGGTGCCTGTTGCTCATTTTCGCACGCATGCTTTGTTCACTAAATGATTAATTAATAGAACTTGGCTTCGGAAAACCAAAGGCATGAGTGTTGCAGGTGGCTAAAGGGTTGAAATAAGGGCGTAATCTTGTAAAAAAAAAATCGAGATTTCGAGTGATTTTCCCACGCATGCCTATTGGAAGTATGGAAACGTACATCATCAATAACCCGAAAAAAATATTGGCATGAGTGTCGCGAATGGATAAGTACATTTTGGAGTCGTAAATGTTAACAGATTTTTTTCCGATTTTTCAGTTATTTTCGCATGAACAAAATTAATTACAATAAAAACTTATGAATGTAGGAGTCCGTAAAAAAATAATGGCAGGAGTGTAGAGCGTGGCCTTCATATTTTAACAACATAGGAAAGTTGCAGGAAAATTGTATGCTAATTGATGTCATTTTCGCACGCATGCCTTTTGGCATATATTTAGAAAAAGTGATTTTAAGTGTATATAACAAAAGACTTAAGTGTGGGACGTGGCCTTCATATTTTAACAACATAGGAAAGTTGCGGGAAAATTGTATGCTAATTGCCGTCATTTTCGCACGCATGCCTTTTGACATATGCTTAGAAGAAGTGATTTTAAGTGATAACAAAAGACTTGAGTGTCGGAGGTGGCCATCATATTAATTATACATATTGAAAATTGAAAATTTTGCGAGCGCGCGCGCTCGGCGTTGCAGGCGATTTCAAATCAGAGTATAGGAAAGAGCGCAGGTATACTCGTAGGTAAGAGACCGAATTCATGTACATAATAGCTCGGGGTCCCAAACCTTCTATTCCTTGGAAGGTAATTTCCGGACAATTCGTAACCAGCCATCTCCCGCAGTAACCGCGCCGCACGAAATTTTATTAATCAACAGGCCCCCGGCAGGTAGCGACTTCTCATTCAAATTTGTGTGCGTAGCGGAAAGCGGCCGGCCGACTGAACGTGCATAGGTACCTTAACTTTGTGTGTGCGGCCGGTCGGCCAGGACTGGCAATGGTGACAATTTCTAGAATTTTTTTGTCAGCACTTTCTTCGATATAGTATGTATAATTAATATGATGGCCACGTCCGACACTCAAGTCTTTTGTTATATACATTTAAAATCACTTTTTCTAAATATATGCAAAAAGGCATGCGTGCGAAAATGACGGCAATTAGCATACAATTTTCCTACAACTTTCCTATGTTGTTAAAATATGAAGGCCACGTCCGACACTCAAGTCTTTTGTTATATACACTTAAAATTACTTTTTCTAAATATATGCCAAAAGGCATGCGTGCGAAAATAACGGCAATTAGCATACAATTTTCCTGCAATTTTCCTATGTTGTTAAAATATGAAGGCCACGTTCGACACTCAAGTCTTTTGTTACATACACTTAAAATCACTTTTTCTAAATATATACCAAAAGGCATGCGTGCAAAAATGACATCAATTAGCATACCATTTTCCTGCAACTTTTCGATTAAAGTCTTCGTTCCGTCCCCATCCGATAGTCATGCCAATTTTATTATAATGTCTAACACATACGAAAATAACTGAAAAACCGAAAAAAAAATCTGTTAACATTTACGACTCCAAAATGTACTTATCCATTCGCGACACTCACATGCCAATATTTTTTTCGGGTTATTGACGATGTACGTTTCCATACTTCCAATAGGCATGCGTGGCAAATCACTCGAAATCTCGATTTTTTTTTACAAGATTACGCCCTTATTTCAACCCTTTAGCCACCTGCAACACTCATGCCTTTGGTTTTCCGAAGCCAAGTTATATTAATTAATCATTTAGTGAACAAGGCATGCGTGCGAAAATGAGCAACAGGCACCCTTTTATTTCTGTTAAGAAAAATTGAATTTTTTATATGTTATCCCCAGGGTCCATTCGTAAATTTTGCTTTATTCAACTCAGCATCGAAGTACCTTTCAACTCTCTTCGAGGCATGTATGCGAAAATGGGGCACCAGAATCTGTCACTAGCTGACGGTCTATTAAAGCCACATGTGTCGACTTTGCGAGGCTGGCTCGCGAAGCCGCCGCGCGAAGCGTGCCACGTGTTGGATCGCCTTGCCTAGTGAAACTGCCGCCGTTCGTTTGTCTACATATTCCGAGGCAAAAATGTCTTGAGGTTGCCTTGCGCGGCGTCCTCGCGAGCCAGCCTCGCAATATATGTGTTCCATCGCAAAGGGGACTTCTACGTCATTTCTCTTACCGCTCACTATTATCGCAACCTAAATAACGCACTAATCTAGATTTAATCTGTACATCGGTCGCAACAGCGAGGCGGGCGGTATGTTTTGGTGAATGGGGGTTGCGAATGCGTTCGCAGTCCCACACCTTTCCCTCAAAACAACCTCGCAGTGTATCTAATTGTAAACCACGGCTACATCACGGAATTACTGTATCTCTTTGAATCCAATATAATCGCCAGTAATATTGTGAGTGCAGTGTTAAATCATTTCAAATAACCGATACGGTTTAAATCCACCAGTCGTGTCACGCAGTAGTACCTTCGGGATTTACGACCTCGGGGAGATCTACTCTTGATCGCACATGTTATAGTTATTAATTTGAAACTGAAGAATAAATGAAGCAAAAATCAATCGCCGTTTATGGTGCCCATCCACGTACAAGCGGACTGCAGTCCCGGACTGTGAGCGATCCCGCCTGCAGTCCAAATTTCGCCATACACGTACAGTTCGCCTGCAGTCCGTCGCCTGCAGTCCGTCGAAACTGTTAGAAAACTGTACGTGTGTGGCGGTTGATCTGCAGTCCAGGCCTGTCGTGCTAAACTTTCATTGATATAAAAAATTGTCTATCAGTTGCACTCCAGGGGCACCTGTACGGTACCCGGGCGGTTCGACGCTCTCATTCCACGGGCGGTTGATCCTTCCACTCGAGCGGCGCCTCTATGGCATTCGGGCGGTTTGGTACACGATATGTTTTATTTCCGATCTGCGAAAAGATTAGCGGTGCTGCTACAGTGCCGTCTACATATAAAAAACGGAATCTGCAGGAACAGTAAAAACGAGAAAATTGATGCTGCAGTCCCGAACTGCGAGCGATCCCGCCTTCAGTCCAAATTTCACCATACACGTACAGTTCGCCTGCAGTCCGTCGCCTGCAGTCCGTCGAAACTGTTGGAAAACTGTGCGTGTGTGGCGGTTGATCTGCAGTCCGGGCCTGTCGTGCCGAACTTTCATCGATGTTAAAAATTTTCTGTCAGTTCAGGGGGGAGGAAAGGTGATGGAGGGGGTGGAAAGAGGGAAGGGAAGGGGAGCGGCGGCGGCGGCTTCGCCCTGGCTGGCAGACGATTGGTGGGGGACGGAGTTTTGAGCCGATCGTCGATCCGAAAAACTATTTTATATACTTAATATAACTAGCTGACCCGGCGAACTTCGTACCGCCTCAGAATCAATAAATGTTGTGTTAACTTAAAAACGAAATGTATTTTAATTATATTTACTAATTTAATTCACTTTACAGCAAGGCATTTGCTTTATTGAAACGAATCTATATATTCTGCTATTCATCGCGGAGACAAATCCAAGAGTCAAAAGTCATAAAAATCTGTCCAGCCGTTCTTTAGTTATAAATTGTGTAACTAACCCGACTTTATTTTATATATACAGATAAAGAGATTTTTGTTACCAATAAAGGTACCTACTTCTCGAGTTTGCTAGGGTGAAATCAGAAAAACGACTAATCTTCTTTGAATTTATCATTTCGAAGTTCTTTCGAAAAGTCAGTTGGTCTAGCTTGTTTTGGACCACAGATGACGTACTCGTAATCAGTTTCGAAACCTCCTCGCAACGAACGCTCGTAATCTTTGACTGAAGGCAGAGAATACCAATGAAAAACTATATGTACACGTGGAGCATCAGAACTGTATAGAATTTGTAGAATTTTCTTTGAAATATTGCCGAAGACTTTGGCACATCTTTAATACGACGAATTAAAAAAAAAATCCATTAACAATTACGACATCGATTGCGGGAGGTAACGTACTGTCATTTCGCAAAGTTTTCGTCATCCTTCAATTTCTGAGCCGTTGAAATGTGAGAAACGCGGTATTGCATCATACACAGTCAAACAGTGGTATCTACAATAACCGTCGGTGCACATACCGCTTTTTACCTACGCAATTAGCATATACCGCATTTAGATTATCGAAATGTTAAAGGGTATAGCCGGATAAGCATATGAAAACTACCCCCGCTTGAATTTCTCGCTTGAATTAAAAAGGAAGAAATCGTACTATTTGAATTCCCACTTCTTAATTTGATAAGAAATACAACAACCGCTTGAAGCACTGATCGATTATCATTATCGCGCATAGAAGGAAGCATATTTCGTATTTCATTTATATTCTTATTATTAATTCTTATAATTACTTATTATTCCTATAAGTAAAGAATCGCGGCCTCCAGCAAGATTATCTAACAATTTTTGTAGATCAGAGGTTTCTACAAAACTTGAATTAAAAATCACTTTTAAAAGGAACAGATCGTCTTCGTAGAACTTTTCTTTGATCAAATGATTTTTGCAGCATCGATTTCCAATAGGAATAAATACTCTTTGTTTAATATACGATTGCTTTCGAGCTTCAAAAGGAATGACAGTTAATAATTCGATACGTTCGGATTGAATCTCTTCATTTCCACGATATAAATTAAATTCATAATCAGGATCATCTGTACATTGGCATTCTTTTACCTAAAAACGTTGCCGATTTCTCGTATGTCGATAACTTAACAACATAATTATAAGGAACAAAATAAGCTTCCCTTTTCTCACAACCATGTTAAATATTAGACATAAGGGGTATAGATGCAAAACCCGCCAAGTTCATTTTTGTCAAATTTGAGGTAGATACGGGAATTTGTTCTTTATAAGTACGTGCATAAGGTCGAACATAATTTAGGTGCAAATTCCACATTAAACCGTTAAAAATAATATAAGGTAGAAAATACGCTTGCCAATGTAAGGCAATGGCCGTCTGCACCAGTTTTTGACGTTTCCTGTGAATTGCTATAAATGTGACTCTTGGCGGGTTTGGCATCTATACCCCTCATATATTTTTTCTTCCGAACACAGTTGATCGAACTGAACTGACTCATGAACTGTGCGTGTATGGCGAATCATCCGGCGGCCTGCAGTCCCTGGACTGTCCGGCGACGGCCTGCAGTCCGCAGAACTGTGCGTGTGTGGTCAATGACAGTTCGGGACTGCAGATCAGAACTGTCAGTCCACGGACTGCAGTCCGCCTGTACGTGGATGGGCACCATTAGACTGTGCAGAGGAGGTCTGGTTTGTGTTGCTCGAGAGGGTTTCTTCGGGCAATGGAAGCTATTGTTCATATTACGAGGCGACGCAGTGTCGCTCCTTGTTTAGGCTTACCATAAATCTAGCGTTTAGGACCCTTTTTGGGCGTATCCTTGGGAGAAGCCAGACTAGAGGGCGCAGAGTTACTTGTGAGTTGTTTGTATTTCGTTTGTCGCATTTTTAGTTTTCCGGATTTTACCGCGTCGAGTGGCCGGCCATACCGAGCTCGTGTAGTCTCCCGAATGACAAAATTCATCGGCTCGATCGGAGTCGCGACTTTTCTCGAGTAACCACCGTGCATGTACATTCTTTCGCGCGCGCGCGCGCGCGTGTATGTGTGTTAATTTATAATTATTATTGCAAAAAAGGCCACAGAATGGTCGAAATAGTACAGTGACAGGCAACGTGTTAAATAAACTTTTCATTTCGTAAACGTCAATGAACACTGAACATTCTTTCGCGTGTGTGTTATATTAAAATTATTATGGCAAAAACAGGAAAACAACAGGAAAAAGAGTTTTGTGAGAGGCAACGTGTAAAGAAAGCGATAACGAAGGTACCAGGTACCGAAAACTAAATAATACAGAACGAAATCGAGGATGGGGAGAAAGAATTAAATTCACACAATCAAACATGTCAATTGACGGATCTGAGCACAGTTGAGGGTGAAAAAAAAAACAAAACGTGTGGCCGCCACACGCGGAAGAAGTGAAACTTCGATACCAGTTTCTCTGAATTTGATTCCGGTGGTATTAGTTTCAATTGGCTCTACGAAGAAGCATAGTATAAAAGACTTGTATAGAGCCAATTGAAACTAATACCACCGGAATCAAATTAAGAGAGACTGGTATCGAAGTTTCACTTCTTCCGCGTGTGACGGCCACACGTTTTGTTTTTAAAAATTTCTTCATTATTTGCAAGTTTTCATTTTTTTCTGTTATTTTTATCGTAGAACATTTAGGCGTAAGGCACATAATATGTCAGATAATGATTTGAAAATAAAAAGTCTGTTATTTGAATATGTGAATGTTTTCTTTAAATATCTCCGTCTCACAGTTTTGGCACTTAGCCCATTTGTTACTTCTACTCCTCAATTGAGATTAGGTACTGATTGAAAATATGCTCAACTACATATTTACGAGGTTAGAAAATTGTTTGAAATATTGTTAAATTTTTCGTTTTTGTTACCTTACTGACTGGCTAATAGTGCAGAAAACTAGCACGGACATGGGATTGGAAAGTATAATATAATACAACTCGTTGAGATTAATACGACTGCGACGAACCTGTTCGAAAATTTCTTTTACTACAAACATAATATAAATATGCGAATTTGAGTTATAATAAAGATATATAGGAAAGTGATATCTGCTGTAATGCCATCGTGTGTGTTATTCTCGCATTGGTGCGTTAACCAAGTCAGGAATTGGGATCGCAGCTATCGTTGCGCCTGGAATGAAGGAAAAGCCAAGTTAAAGGCAAGGATTAATATTTTATACTGAATATTTTCTCGTATCTTATTACGTAGGCATAGCATAGAATGTTATACTAACCTAACAATAACCCCGAGGCTATGTAAATGGTAGGCAGACAGGATATGTTCATGAAGAATTTCACGAAAAATCCTGCCATGCTGGGAAGTATTCTCATCAGTCCCATAGCGGTGCCTCTAGGTATTTAAGAGTTTAAAACATTTTAAACTATATAACAAGATTATCTTTATATCTATATTATATGTGCAACGCTAATTTATGAAAATCAGTGGAGAATGCGTTTAATATATGTATGTACGAGTACAATTAGCAAAAATAAAATATAAGTTTGTAATAAAATGCATGATTGTAAGAAATTTTGATTGCTATGTATTAGACTTTCCAGTTTCAAATATGCTTGTATCATGTATAATTTTTAAACGCTTGACGAGTGGGAACTTAACGTTTATCAAATCTTTCTATAGTTTTTCAACGTTTAACAGATGATTTGGTATCACTGGAAAGAGGCGTAGCAAATATAACATTGACATTGAATTTCATATTGCTAGAATAAACATTAGATTATGTAGCTAACATATTTCTTATATAATAATTGAAATTTATACTGTTTCTAAATGTCTATTCCGCTACTTTATGAACAAAGTCTATCATTCTTCCATCTACAACAATCCCCTATCATCCGAATAAAACTGGCGGTCAAAAATGATAAATTATTATGTACAGGATTGGTAATTGTAAGTTGAGATACAATACTTAAGAGGTAAGATCGTTGTGTGGTCTAAATGAGCGACCAATAGAGCTACTATTCCATTGTTTTCCCCTTGTTTGGTCAAGTTCTTTTTCTCACGAGGGCCATTGCAGTCATCACGAAGAGAAAATTGACCAAGCAGGAGGAAAACAATAGGACAGTCTGATATTGCTCACTTTAAGCCATACACTGATCCTACTAGGCAATTTACATACTCTGTAGAGGAGGCGGGGGTAAGTTGCAACAAATTTGATGTTTCCTATTTTCCCAATTTTATTAAAAATGAGAATTAGTTTTCGAAAATTATGTAATATAGTTTATCGTATTGGGAATACAATTATAGAACGATATTGAAGTAATTTAAAAAGTTAACGGAGTTATAAAGGAAAACAATAATTTATGCGTGTGTTACAATGTGTCCCACGTTCGGGGTATGTTGCATTAGTGCTTGGGCACGTTAAACCGCTTAACTTTTTAAAGAAGTTTAAAATAATTATTAAGTTATTAGCAGATAATTAGTTAACACAACTCTTCGAAATACTCTGAAACACATTTAATACAAAACAAAATAAGCGTCGTCATTAGCACATGAAGAATGTGCCTAACTTAAATATATTTTATTTTATAAAACTTGCAGGATTATGCTCATACTGTAGTGCTTTTTACTGATAAGGGTTAAAACTACGACTCAACTAATCTTGTAATTTATCTTCCGCTGGAGGGTTTCTTGTTAGAACAAATTCATATGTTTTGCAACCTACCCGCGTTGCAACCTGCCCTGTTCTCCTCTATATGTATATTTTATTTAAAAGTATTAATTTTAATGCGAGATCAATAATATACTTCCAATAACTATATCTAACAAGGATCGTCACATACGATGCTTCTGAAATCTACTATCTACTTCCGGTTTGAAGAACTGGCTAGTGAATGTTCACCCCTATGTGATAATAGAAATAGCCATGATTCAGAATAGCACTGATAAATGAAGAAGCAAGTGGATGAAGGGGTTGTGTAACATTTTTAGGAAAAATTTGATCACTCAGTGGATGAAAGTCTTATGTCCGAATGTAACTTCTGGTAAGTCTTAGATAGCTCTAATTCCATTCAAAACCCAGATATTACATGGAGTATGTTTAATGTGCCATATGTCTACTGAATGGAAGACGCCCTACCAACTTAAATATCTCAAAACCAACTTTTTGTTACATAACCCCTTCATCCACTTGCCTCTTCAAATATGAATAGGTACTTCAAAGCATTCGTGAAGATACTCAGTAATAAATAGATTGTCCATCGACATAGAAACGACGTCGTATTGACGTCAATCGATATTGAAACGATGGTACATCGATATCGGCCGACGATCTATTTCTCACTTACAGTAAAACCTGTTTTTGTGCGGTAGATAGGGACCGCATACGCGTACGTATGTACGCATACGTACGACACGCTCGTAACTCCATTCACAAAAACGTGGAGTTAGGTTTTCTCTCACGAGGGTATCGATATACCGTATAAAAGGAATCGCAAAAAAAATCGCACAAAACAATTCGCACAAAAATAAAATCGCATAAAAAAGGACCGCACAAAAACATGCTTTACTGTATTTGCATGGTATTCCTTGTATCTATGATGAATCAACAGAATAAGCACTTTTCATATCTTTATAAGGCGTCAGATACTCTTTTAAACAATTGAAATACTTGCGGGTACCTCACTGAAGTCGGATAATTCTCCAGCAGTAGAATATACGTCGTGGTATAGTTCACGGAATATGCAGCAAGAAAAAACACCGAAAGTACGTTCAGCGTAACGAAGTGCCATGCGAAAACAGGAGTAAGCAGTGCCGTGCCGCCCACCAAACCGGATGCTACTGTAAGTAGAAGCATTACTTTTTCACAAGGTCCCCTTGGTTTGCATTGATTAGCAATTACAATTTTAATTTCCATATCAATCATTCCAAGTCTTTGGCACCAAAGCGATTCCGCGAATGAAAAGAAACGCGTGGAGCGCGGTACCAATGCCTTTGGGTTTTTTGATGCGAAATAGAAATCTTAAAAAAAATATTTCCGCGCAGAAAAAAAAGCGGGAAAAATTGCAACACGGAACGTGAACTCCTTTTTTAAATATGGAATTCAAATTATGTGACAGAATATATTGAATTTCTCTGCACATACTAAAAGGAAGACTTGGACCTCACATCTAAAATAGTAGTAGAGGAAGTATAATTATCTGTATAGCCTTAGTCTTACGGTGGGTCAATGTCTAGTGGGTTAATAACTAGTAGCGGGGTCTGCGGTACTCGACAGAAAGACATAGGAAGTGATTGATAAGTGATTGATTAGTAACTTCTGTCAGGAATCAGTTTGTTTCGAGTAGCCCCATGTGCGGAAGGCCTAACACACCTCGATGAACTTTGATATGAGAGCATCTCCCAGTAAAAGAGCATTGTCTCTTGGGAGTTGATTCTAATGGTTATTTGGAATGAAGCAGTTTGTATTGTATTAAAATGGAATTAGTCAAGAACTGAATGGGATAGATTCAAAATTTGGAAACATTAATGTATTGCGCTTCTAAAAGTTAAATAATCTTTTATGAGTTTTTAATTGCATCTCATTTTGTTTGTGAGATGGTATCGAGATATATATCTTTTGTTAATTTCTCTTGATTATCAATTAACTCGTTCAGAATCAGACTCATTTTCATCTTAACCTTTTTATAGTTCGAATGACGTCTAGATGCAACTTTCGGAGCAATGACCTCTCCTCGTACACATTGTATTGGTTCGAACTTTATTGCATCACGAAACACAAACAATGCTTATTATAGATTTTTTGTTGCCGAACCAGAAATAGTAGGATAAACGTGACTAGCATATCAAGTTTCTGAAGAAAAATTAAATTGAAAACCCCCAAAGCGTTAATCGTTCTATATTTATTCTCGTTTTTCTCCAAAAAGCGATATACTATAGTAAAACGGGAAAAAAAAGATTTGAAATAAATGATTCGAGATCTATTTAATCCGCCTGGTTTTATTTATGATAAAGAAACAAATCTCATTTTGTCGACTACTACAGTAATTGAATTCTATTTAAGGACCTAGGAGACTATAAGTATACTTATCTATAAATTCGATGTTAATAAATTCGTTGCGTCACAGAAATATATTTCTTACACAGCACAAAATTTGCAGATATATTTTAAGAACGTTATTGCCATATTGTAAAGTTGCAAATACTTTGCACAAATATGTGTAATATTGCGTGTGCTGTATGAAATTGTAAATATAAATTTTGCGATTGACGCAAACTTTCGTGGTTACGACGTGATCTCTGACTACATAGTCTGAATAAAATATAGTACCGTTGATATCAGCTTAAGATTCTTTTATGAGATGGTTTGTCTCAAAACTATGACATAAGGTACTACGGCGATGCAGAAAAAGATTTAAAATCAGCGACCTGAAATTTATGTAATCCACCTGCTTTTATTTCAGATAAGAAAAAAGGTCTCATCTTGTCGCCCTCATTCTAACAGTTGTATTTTACTTCAGGATCTCGGCGATTTATCGGTTCATCTTTAACAAAATATTTACGTCACACAAACAACATTTTATAAATTTCATGAGAGATAGATCGACGTGATGCGATCTTTTACTATACAGCCTATGTGAAATACGGTGCCGCTAACATTAGCTTAGGACTGTTTTATAAGACGATCGAAGTTAAGTGGACATTTCGGAAAACGACGGTTACCTCGCTTGCCAACGCAACAACGCACTATTTTTAAAGATCACGCTTTATGTTTGTGCGGTCTGTGTCATGTTAAAAACCCAAGGTGATTTTCGGTACTTCTTTGAGAAATGGAGAAATAAAGTTAACGCAACGGATCGCGGTACCGCCGCTCAGTTTTATTGCGAGCGCAACAACAAGATAGCATTGTTCCTTTTCGTGCATTCGAGTGTATTACGCTTATCACGCCATCGGCGAGTGTAAGTCAACTCCGGCATAGATTGAGTACATTCCCTCGCGTGATGCGTGTATGTGTACCTTCTGGCGAACTGATTCCTAACAATAAGTTATGTCATGAACAGGTATACGTGCGGTCGCTTCAGTCCACGTCAACAGTCTCGGAAACTACATAGATTTAGACTCGTGTAGTGGACGTTGTTACTCTACGAAAGGTGGATTAAGGTAGCCACAGACGTACAGTTTTTCCTCAAGGCAAAACTGTACAGTCGAGGCCTTGAGGATTTCCTTTAAAATGGCGGATGGCCCACACACGGACTGAGGTACACGTCAGTTCGTGACTCGCGTATATAGCAATGGCATCTACCGACGATGATGCTTTGGCGGTAATTGGGTGGCTTATGGTGAAAAAGTGCGCTAAATGTAAAAAAAAGCATATCAAGAGGTGTCTGGGCGAAGTAATAATTGTTAATAAATTAAATTCTATTTATTTATAATTATTATTCTCATTAAATAATCATAAATAAATAAAAATTCCTTTTTAATTATAACTAAATAATTGTTAAAAAATTAATTTTTATTTTTTTACAATTATTATTCTCATTAAATAATTATACACACATACATAACAAATTCCCTTTTAATTATAATTTTTAAAATAATTGTTAATAAATTAATTTTTATTTAAATATTATGAAGAGAAGCCAATACTCCCATATAAATCTCATTTCCAGGTTAAAGGTTTTTCCTAAAGATTGGCATAACTATTTGAGAATGGACGAGCAAAGCTGTTTAAATTTATTATCATTGGTTATGCACGAACCTTATAGTATGGAAATGGGTCTGAGGGACTGGACGCCAGTAGTGGAGGTTCTACCACACACGCCGAGTTTGGCCTGTTCAGTCAGGTCTGCGCAGTTATTCACGATGGTTTTTCGAACAGGATTTCACCACACACGTTGAGGAAAATCTCAAGGCTTGAACTGCGCAGTCCAAACCTTGAGGAAAAACTGTACGTCTGTGGCTGCCTTTAGAGCCCAACAAGTGGTTTCGGAAGTATAGTTCAATCTCCGATGAACTAACCCAACAGGATATCGACAGTTGAAGTTTTCATCATGTTAGTCTTATGCATGTACAGTCTCATTATCAGTGTCGCATAAATGCAAAAAACGAGCAATATCCGTCTGACTGTTCCGTGCCTACCGACTAGTGATAGCCATGACTGCTTGCTAAAGAAGAGGCGCAATAAGGCTGTTTTTAAATACAGGCGGTCAAATTGTACGGTACCATATAGAAAAGATATGGATACGGATAAGGATATGGATTGTATAGGGATTATATATATTTTGTGTGTGTCTATAGAACATATATAAATTTGGACTTATTTAATTTATATATAATTTATATATACACTATGTACGGACTATATTAGATATAGTATTATTTCAATTGTTTTAATTTTTGTGCAATCCATATATCTGGTGTCCCAATCACAGTGGACAGTAGCATATATCTCCCAAACAAACGTGATTTTAGAAAAACTTCTTGAACAAAAGATGTACCGTTTGACTCAGCGCAGAAAGCATACCTAATAATTTTTTTATATCCTCTTCCAATTTCAAGAATTGGCGTGCATCTTTCAGTTTTGACTTATAACAGTTATACATTATAATACAAGAGTAATGCAATTATCAACGCGAATACAACAAGCCTGCGAAAATTTGATTTGCGTAACCGGAAATTCGAGATATCCAGGTTTGATTTTCCGCCCGCTTACGCCTGTTGTATGCAATCCGACGTACAAATTGGGAGTATCTATGCTAAGCGTTGCCTTTTCCAAAAACATTTTCATCTAGAGCGTTTCAAATGTTTGAAGTCAAAATCCAATCTTGTGTATGTACACGATGATTACTACTTTCACGAAAACAATTTCTCCGCCTCATAGTTTTCGGTGTCTAAGCTTTTCGCTCCATAATTTTTAGTATTCAGGTCTTCCGCTCCATAGTTTTTGGTGTCCAGGTCTTCTGCTCTACAGTTTCCAGTATCCAGGTCTTCCGCTCCATAATTTTTGTTATCCAAACCTTCCGCTCCATAGTTTTCGTTGTCTAGGTCTTCCGTTCCACAGTTTCCGGTGTCCAGGTCTTCTGCTTCATAGTTTTCGGTGTCCACCGGGACACTTCGGCGGGTGTTGGCGTCATCAGCAAGTTCAGATCGGTTTTCATTCATTCAACACCGATCTGAACTTGCTGACGACGCCAACGCGGATACCTACGCATGCGCATTCACGCTTCTCCGGTGATTCTATTGGACGAGGAGACCCACGGGGGTGCTCATGCAAAACTCGCAATTTTGCTATGGTCTGATTGGTGTCAAAATCTCACAAAAATTCCGCCTGTCTTCGGCGGTATTCGGCCATGGTCGGAAATGTGTACACAGATGCGGCCACACGCATACGCCATCAAAAATGTATGTGGGAGTGTGTGAGAGAATATATTCCCCTTGAATGTTTAGTTATTTTTCAAAATTAATAAAATATTTCCATTCGCGAAACGATTTCCCTCGCATTTTTTCGATCCTCGGACGCGCTTGTTAATAAAAAGTAAAAATTCAGTGTAATCGGAGTAGTGAATCTCAATAGTGGTGAATGTGACAGACGCTCCGTATAGTTTAATAATCGTTTGTATTTTTTTCGAATATCGAGATAGTGAACGGATATGCAGTAGTATTCTTCTCTCCAATGCCTGTGCATCAAGAAAGGAGCAGGAAAGGAGACGGTCTCGGAAGAATTGCCATCAGATAAGTTTAATTGCCATTTGACAGCTTTAACCTCACTTTCACAATGGAAGGACAATATCTTTGTGTTCGTTCTATTTTTTGTTTTCAGGGTCATGCGAGCACGGGAAAAATCGAAGAAAATCAATCATCAATAAAAGCCGTGGCAGAATAGGAGATGAAATAGAATTGGATCACAATAATCAAGTAATTACTTTATCACTATTTTTCTCTATCGATATATTTCCTCTTTCGTACTATTACAAGTTCCAATTTACACACCGACCTGTCAAACCTGAAGTGTACACGTACCGCACTTCTATTTCATCTCTTCTTCGTCTTCGGTGTAATGACGGTCAATGAGGAACTACTGATACCGATTAGGCAGATAAGTGCTGAATAACGTAGTATAATACGAGAGAGGAAATATATCATTTTTAATAATTCTGTCATTATTAGAATAGAATTGATTAACTCAGATATAGTTTTTTAATTTCTACGCTCGAGTAAGTTCGGTATATTTTAAATAATGAAATGCTGCATATGATTATGTAATTTACAATTTGTTACAGATCGTATGCAAACCCGAGGAGGTTTTTTTTGAACGAGGGATCATCTACTTGTTGTTCCAACAAGAACCAGTTGCTTAGTTGCATTCATTGCATTTGACAGGTCGGTATATAAATTGGTTCTGTATTTTTACGCTGAGTAAGTTCGGTATATTTTAAAAGTGAAATGTTGCATATAATTGTGTAATTTACAATTTGTTACAGATCGTTTGCGAACCCGAGGAGGTTTCTTTCCAACGAGGGATCATCCACTTGTTGTTCCAACAAGAAACAGTTGCATTCATTGCATTTTACAGGTCGGTATATAAATTGGTAGTATAATACGAAAGAGGAAATATATCATTTTTCTTAATTCTGTCATTATTAGAATTGGTTAACTTAGATTAATATAATCTTAGTTTCTACGTTTAGTTAGTTCAGTATATTTTAAATTGTTTGTGTTATTTACAATCTGTTACAGATCGTATGCGAACTCGAGGGGGTTTCTTTCGAACGAGGGATCATCGTCTTGTTGTTCCAAGAACCTGCTGCTTTGGTTCATTCGGCGACCTGGATCTGCTGTCCCAAGTGCATGGACGTACGTCACTTTAAATGGTCCTTTAATATCATCCGAACCGTAGACTTGCTAACCTCTGATTCTAACCTTTCTTGCCATAGCCTGAATATTCTTTCGAGGGTTATTCCTTACTCTTTCTAGCAGAGCATCGATATTTTGCTGCATCTATATTCTTCTGGAACTTCCTAAAATAATTATAAAAACCCTATATAATTCAGCCCGAACAAGTACAATCTTATCGGACTATACCTTATCGGGGAGATTTTTCGACATAATGATTCCGAAACGTTTTTATCGAGAAGTATATATTTCTAACATACGGTAGTGTTCACGAATATTGTAAAATATCGCAGGAATGTTACAGAAAAGTTACTTGCAAGAACGTGCTTTGTGGGGTGCAAATGGTGATATTTGTAATCCATCGTTACACACCAGAGGCGAAGAAGAGATGAAAGAGAAGTGAGGTACATGTACACTTCACGTTTGACAGGTCGGTATATAAATTTAAACTTGTGATTGTATAATACGAAAGAAGAAAAACTTATATCGATAATGAAAAAAAAATAAGAAAGTAGTTACTCTATTATTGTAATCCACAATTCCATTATATCCCTTATTTTTCTGCCACGGCTTTGATTGTTGATAGTGGATGGATCAACCAATAAATTTGATTTTTCTTCGCTATCAGCAATTAAAGTCGTGGCAGAAAAATAAGTGATACAATGTTATTGGATTACAATAATGGAGTAACTACTTTATTATTATTTTTTCTTTATCGATATAAGTTTTTCCTCTTTCATATTATACTATCACAAGTTTCAATTTATATACCGACCTGTCAAACGTGAAGTGTACATGTATGTACCTCACTTCTATTTCATCTCTTCTTTGCCTTTGGTGTAACGATGGAAATGACAAAATATCATCATTTACACCCCGCAAAGCACGTTTTTGCAAGCAACTTTTCTGTAACATTCCTGCGATATTTTACAATATTCGTGAACATTACCGTATGTTAGAAACATTCCTTTACTCATAATATATATTTCTCGATAAATTCGCGAATGTTACAAAACAGCATAGAAGCATTTCAGAATCATTACGTTGAAAGATCTCATCGATAAGGTACAGCTCGATAAGATTGTACTTGTTAGGGCTGAATTATATAGGGTTTTTATATCCCAGTAGAATATAGGTGCAGCAAAATATCGATGCTGTGCTGGAAATTTATTTACGAGTAAGGGCGAAATTTCAGCGGTACATGCAAAAGGATTTCTTAAAACTATACCAACGGCTTGAGTTAATACATAGATGTAACAACATATGATTAATATTTGACTATTTCTTTTCATACCTTCTTTTTGACTTTTGAAAATGTATACTATGTAACTATAGCGTAAAACTCCAAATATAACCTGTATTGGAAAAACAAGTTGCATCATTTATTTTCAAAACAGTGTGACGTGAAAATTTGTACACTATAGTAAATAAGTACCATTATAAGAAAATATATATTGTTAATTTTTTAAA
Organism: Xiphydria camelus; assembly: GCA_963678675.1. Taxonomy (NCBI): domain Eukaryota; kingdom Metazoa; phylum Arthropoda; class Insecta; order Hymenoptera; family Xiphydriidae; genus Xiphydria; species Xiphydria camelus. Next base: position 21,978,172 of record OY783195.1, on the reverse strand, counting down.
TGAAGTGTACATTGCTAAATATATGAATCTAAGTGAGGTTTTATTGTAAATATTGTAAATATATTAGTTATATGATGTGAAATATATGTTCATGCCACAGAGTTTTCCGAAAATAGATTAAGAAAAAAAATAAAGTTTATATTATTGTTTAATAGTTGTTGTTTATTTAGCAGATTGTTTAATCTGCTAGCACCGACTGTATTTAATTTACATTGCCAAATATGTGAATCTATAGAATTAGTTAACTCAGATTAATATAGTTTCCTAATTTCTACGTAGAGTAAGTTGGGTATATTTTAAATAGTGAAATACTGAATATAATTGTGTTATTTATAATTTGTTACAGAAATAAACGTGCTGGTATCCAATTCTATCCAGAAGGACTGCAAATCGAATGCGAACCCGAGGGGGTTTCTTTCGAACGAGGGATCGTGCACTTGTTATTCGAAGAACCAGTCGTACATTCGGTTCCACATTGACCGTCGTTACACCAGAGGCGAAGAAGAGATGAAATAGAAGTGAGGTACATGTACACTTCACGTTTGACAGGTCGGTATATAAATTGGAACTTGTGATAGTATAATACGAAAAAGGAAATATATCGACAAAGAAAAAATAATAATAAAGTAGTTACTCCATTATTGTAATCCAATTCCATCGTATTCATTAGTTTTCTGCCACGACTTTGATTGTTGATAGTGGATGGATCAACCAATAAATTTGATTTTTCTTCACTATCAGCAATTAAAGTCGTGGCAGAAAAATAAGTAATACAATGTTATTGGATTACAATAATGGAGTAACTACTTTATTATTTTTTCTTTATCGATACATTTCCTCTTTTGTATTATACTATCACAAGTTCCAATTTATATACCGACCTGTCAAACGTGAAGTGTACGTGTACCTCTCACTTCTATTTCATCTCTTCTTCGCCTCTAGTGTAACGATGGAAATTTACAAATCATAACTTTTCTGTATGTAACAACATATAGCGAATGTCCTCTGGCAAACTCCTGATTTTGGATTTCCTTGACATTTGGCTGGAAGTGGTTGGCTCGGTGCTTTAAGAGTTGGCTTCGGGAGAGTGCGCTGCGGTCTTACGAGCTGAGCGAAAAGTGTCAAAAGTCTGATCTCTACTGAACTACTACTACGATAATGTGCCCAAGCTCACGGTCTATTCTGCGATTAACGTTAACATAATCGTGATTATGCTCGGGTGATGGGTATTCCAAAAGAGGTAAAGTTAATACTAAACATCGGACGCTGTAAGCTGAATGGCTAGTGTATGCTTCGCAACTGGAACATCATCGCAGGATTATTCGCAGGGATAATTGGTCTACGATTAGTCACAATCATTGATTGCTGCGCCCTACGATCAACAATTCGTACAAGAGGTAAATACTTTCAAAGAAGTGAAAGTTATTTAAAGCAGGAATAGTTGAAATGAAAAGCGCATATTGCAATGAAAATACCGTGGGTGAAAGGCGCTCGGTGATAAGTTCGACAATGTCTGATGTCGATCGACTCATTTTCTTCAGGATAGGACAGAAGTTACATCCTCTTTGTTTGCACCTTATGAAAGGGGACATGCAAGAAAACCGTCAAAAACTTCATGAAAATCTTGTAACCTACTCGTGTTCTGCAGTAATTACTTACTTAATCGCTGGAAGTTGAAGCCACAGTTATGGACACCGATATTTAAACACTTGGGGAAACTCATCGAAGAAACCCGAATAATTATTTATCACTTCTACACATTATTCAGTATTATTTACAAATTAACAATTTCGAGGTTAGAGACTTCGATCTCCCGGCTACCGGCAGATCGACAGCTACCGGCAGATCAGAGGCCCCTTTCTCGAACTCACTCGTATCTTTGCGTGCACGCATCTTAGCGAATAGACCAATCAGGATCAAGTATTCCGTATCAGGGAACGTATACGCATCTTAGCGAGTAGATCAATCAGGACCCCCACCACAACGGAATACTTGATCCTGATTGGTCTATTCGCTTAGATGCGTATACGTAACTTTGCGAGTGACTTGAGAAATTTATTTACAAGCAAGGGGGCAAAATTTCAGCGGTGCATGCAAAAGGATTTCTTAAAACTATTCCAACGTCTCGAGTTAATATGTAACAACATAGATACTGTCATAAGTAGTATCTTTACATGTGATGAAACAATTCGTCACGGTTATTGGAAGAGTATACTTATTGTTAGAGTTAAAGGTAAAATGTCTATATGTGGATTTCTGAAGACGACCAAGATATAAGAAAAATCCGATGGCCTGTAAATTCGAAAGCGGTATGTTTTATTTCTCCAAAATACTAAAGCAAAATGAAAAATATAAGGACACTCTAGTTTATAAATCCCTTTCAAAATATCACTAGAAGAAATCAAAAGTAACGTGGTTATAATTAATTAGCTCGTATCGGTATAAAATGTGAGATTTTAATTTGGTGGTAATAAAAAGCTATTCTCCTACATGTAGGTACGTATTCTCCTCATGAATAAATTCCAAAAAATAATGAAATCCCCCCACAAAAACAGATTCTCTGTAAAAAAGGCGGCATGTTCATTCAGTGCCAACAAAAATTGATACGTAAAATACTCTCCAAAAAAGATTTGAAATCAATTAAGATCGCCATGTTCAAGATTTATGTATAAAAAGTAAAAGGCATCATTTGAAAGGAAAATTATTGTAACTCGTTACTAAAAAAATCGACTAAAAAATTTAGGTATGAACAAATTTTCATAAAAAAGAACTTGCCGCGTTTTTTCCTTCAAAATAAAAAATTTACAGAGAATTACATTCGATGTTTATGCACTTATGAGAGATTTTTAATAAATTCATACACTTATATGATACCACCAGTATACCGAACGTCGCACGAGAAACCGATCAGGCGGGGCCTTCTGAATTTCTCTGAATTTGACTTCGGCAGTGCAATTTTTGAATCACTCTAGCACCGTCCAAGCACTGCAAATTATTCGGTATAGTGGACAAAATATGAAAACTTAAACGCGGCAAGTTCTTTTTTATGAAAATTTGTTTATACCTAAATTTTTTTAGTCGATTTTTTTAGTAACGAGTTACAATAATTTTCCTTTCAAATGATGCCTTTTACTTTTTATACATAAATCTTGAACATGGCGATCTTAATTGATTTCAAATCTTTTTTGGAGAGTATTTTACGTATCAATTTTTGTTGGCACTGAATGAACATGCCGCCTTTTTTTACAGAGAATCTGTTTTTGTGGGTACGGTACATACACAGAATTGGATTTTAATGTGAAACATTTGACGCTCCAGACAAGAATGTTTTTAGAAAATTAAGTGCTTCAGTTATTCCTCATTTGTACGTCGGATTGCGTGCAGCAGGCGTAAACGGGCAGAAATTCAACTCTGGATATCTGGGACTTCCGGTTATACAAATCAAATTTTCGATGGTTTGTTGTATTCGTACTGAAAATTAAATTGATTCTGCATTATAATAAATAAATGTTATAAGTTAAAACTGAAAGATGCACGCCGGTTCTTGAAATCAGAAATGGATATTAAAAAATGATTAGGTACGTTTTATGCACCAAGTCAAACGGTACAACTTTTGTTAAAGAAGTTTTTTTTTAAATGACGCTTGTTTGGAAGATATATGGTACTGTCCACGGTGGTTGGGAAACTCCGTGTAAAGGTCGGGACACATATTACCGGGCCGTGCCGGAGTATCGTCCGTCGTTTGGCGGATGATCTGTCCAATAGAATCAAATGCTTTTGTTCTCACTTTACCGGGCCGTGACCGGGCGCCGCCAATGGACCATCACCGGGCCGTGCCAGTTAGTTCAGTTTTACTTCTTCACGGTGACGGTCCGGCCGCGCTTCTCGTGTTTCCGTAATTTACGTGTTTTAGCGCAATCAACCTAGCAGTTTCGAAGACAACTGACGACTGACGGACATGTGTGGTTCCTAGATACATGCGCCGTGCAAGGGTTCTGACCACTTCTTCCTTTTGACCCTGGCACAGTCCGGTAATGTATGTCTCACCCTTTAACGTGCCGTGCCAGGGCCGAATGACGGCCGTGTCCCGGCCCTGGTATGAATGATATGACATATGACAAATGACGGTCCGGCTGCGCTTCTCAATTTTCACGTCAAGTACGGCGTCCATACTACGGATAGACCCTCTTGCCTGTCCCATCGGCCGGCGTCTATCCCAGGGATAGACCCTTTCCGTAAATAATAAAAAATCATTTTCTCTGGTCCTAATAAAGATATCAAAATTTTGCAAATTGATTTAGAGAAACTAGATGAAATTCTTTTAATGATATAAGACGAAACAAATTTTTTATGCATTTATAATATTTTTTTTGGTCAATAAACATTAGGAATCGAAATTGCATATCTAATTTATTTAACGCTCACGTTTATTGAGAAAATATTTGTTACAAATTTTTTAATTTTTACCACAATTACTTTGAAGGTTCCTCTATCTAACAGCGCAATTGAAATTTCGATTAAATAAATATTTTGTGTATAAATAAATTTCGCGTGATAGGCTATCTCGAGTCTTAAAAAAATAAATGCTGAAAAAATCTGAAATTTTTGTGATTTGTTTGTGAAAGTTCAAAGCTTCAAGAAAATTTTATTTCATAATTTTCCGAACATTGGTCTGGAAGTTGTCGCATATTGTATTGCAGTCGAATCGCTGTGAGACTGCCGGCCGCTGCGGACACAGCGTGAGAAGCGCGCCGCACTTGAAGGGTTAAAATATTAGTAGGTATTAATTATTAATTTACGTGTTTGTGGAATATGGATACCAAATGACTCATAGAAGAGATGCGACAGTTTCCTGTTCTCTGTGACCAAATTCACGAAAAATTCATAAAATTTAGTTTCGTCGTCCAACAAATGGGGAAATAGAGTACGATAATTCTCCTTGAATAGGTCTAGTTTTCCAAGCGTTGTGCACCCATTTCCTTTTCACCTTCCTTTGCCGGATTCTGACCACTTCTTCCTCTTCGGCCGTGTCTCGGCCCTGGCACGGCCCGGTAATGTATGTCTCAACCTTAGGCTGCGTCCACATTTGTGACATTTAACCGTGACATTTCTCCGTGACCGTGTCAGTAAAGGTGGGTTTACATTTGTGCGTGACACTGTTTCGGACAGGGCTGCGTGACATCGTGACAGGACTTGTTATGCTAAATGTGGACGGTCTCGGTACTGACACGCGTTGCTGACACGGTCACAGAGAAATGTCAGCAACGCGGGTCAGTACCGAGACCGTGTCACGAGCCGATCCACTCTCGTTGGATCGGCGCGTGACACGTGTCATTAATGCATGACAGTATACGTATCAGAGTCCACATTTGTGACATTTAATCGTGACATTTCTCCGTGACCGTGTCAGCGACGCGTGTCCGTACCGAGACCGTCCACATTTCAAGTCCTGTCACGATGCCACGCAGCCCTGTCCGACACAGTGTCACGCACAAATGTAAACCCACCTTTACTGACACGGTCACGGAGAAATGTCACGGTTAAATGTCACAAATGTGGACGCAACCTTAAACGTGCCGTGCCAGGGCCGAATTGACGGCCGTGACGCGGCCCTGGCACGGTCCGGTAATGTGGGTCCCAACCTAAGGCTGCGTTCACATTTGTGACATTTAACCGTGACATGTCTCCATGACCGTGTTAGTAAAGGTGCGTCCACACTTGTACGTGACATTGTGTCAGACAGGGCTGCGTGGCATCGTGATAGGACTTGTTACGCTAAATGTGGACGGTCTTGATACTGACACGCGTTGCTGACATGGTCACGGAGAAATGTCACGATTAAATATCACAAATATGGACGCTGGTACGTGTTCTGTCACGCATTACTGACACGTGTCACGAGCCGATCGAACGAGAGTCGGTCTTTTCAAAGGATGTCCGCTATTATCACCGTGACCAGGAGACGTCCACACTTTCATTTATGTCTTGCGTCGAAGTACGCAAGTCGACACAGTGGCATTATTGCCACGGTCACGGGGTATTGGTGGATCCTGTCGGATCTTATCTCGACGTTCACTCGCTCTACCCTCTCCTCACTACACACCCGCACCGCGTCACTCGCTCATTTGCATTCGTGCTGTGGCGACTTGACTTGTGCGATTGTACATGTGCGTGTCAGTATTGGGACCGCCCACATTTAGCGTAACAAGTCCTGTCACGATGCCACGCAGCCCTGTCCGACACAATGTCATGCACAAGTGTGGACGCACCTTTACTGACACGGTCACGGAGACATGTCACGGTTAAATGTCACAAATATGGACGCAGCCTTATACATACAATCCGGGGCATAACTTACAGACCAGCGACGCTAGTTGCATATCGGTTGGGGCACCCCGTTCGCTACAGCTTCCTGTAATTCCATGATAACACCGATAGCTCGGATCAGATCCAAGTGGATCGAGTCAAGCGAAAAACACATTTCCGTGATTATTTAGAAAGAACACGAACAAGAATGTTGAAGCCAACTCAATTCTAAATCAGGAGTGAAACAGTTGATGTCTTTCGCTTGACTCGATCCACTGATCCGAGATATCGGTATTACTACAAAATTACAGGAACCTGCAGCGAACGGGGAGCCCCAAGCGATATGCCACCAGCGTCGTTGATCTGTATGTTATGCCCCGGATTGTATATGATTTATATTGAAGTCATATATATAATCCCAAATTTATATATGTTCTACATACAAAATATGTAAATATAATCCATATAACGTCGTGTCCAAGTGAAAACCTTGTAAGTCAGTTTTACTATATTTTACAAGAGAGGCGTAAAACTGAATAATTACCGTTGCATGCCGTATTCATATAAGATATTAATAAATAATATTCATTTTGTTGTTATACATCACGTCGTAGAGTTAATTAAAGTTTAAGTTTATGGATAATCAGATACGAAGTTTTTTATATAAAATCGGAAAAACACAATCGGGAAAAAATTAGTTACGAGTTTTTCACTTGGACGCGACGATAAATCGTTTCCTCTTGGGGTAGTAAAACACCAGAGCTAATGGTGATAGGCAATAATTTGGTTTCGCTGTAATGCCGAGCAGTAAACATTGGTACGATCACGTGACGCGTGTGAAGAATGATTTAAAAGTCAAGCGAAATGCCCTCTCCCGCGGTTTGCCTTGATCTCATTCCAATTGCTGGAAGGCGCACGCCGCCTAAAATCGAAAGTGCGTATATGTAGAACTATATGCGAGCACGGGAGTGCTGACGTAATCCACAATGAGTTCTAGACGCGGTGATGAAAGGCGGATCGGAAATTTATGCGAAGAGTGAAATTAATCTGGAGCACTAATATTGCAGGGAAGAGTAGTTAAAAAAAGGTAATCTCCGGACATGTACCGAGAATTTCTTGTATAATTAAGGAAAGCAACATATACGTACTCGGATTTGCGTTGCTTCAACTTACTCGAAATTATTCGTCTGCCGATGATGTCGATCCCAACAGCGAGCAGGATTTCGCCGAGTGCGTAACTCAGGAAGACAAGGAGAAATAGTTTGAAGTGTAGATCGTTCACTTTGTGGCAGTTATGTAAGAAAACCGTTGCCATTTCGCCAATGTTGACTGTACACGTGGAGTTATCCGTCCACGGATTAGATTCATCTTTTTTAATTTGTTGCAAAATATGCACGTCCCATAGAGCGAACCAGGTGAATCTGAGAGAGGGAGGGTATTATATTTGAACTATTTTTTATGAATCCGTATCTGAAAACTGTCTATTGTATTGTTTTTTTAGAGAAACTCATCGAGAATAAAGAAACGCATTTTTCGCTGATTTTCGCTGATACCTAATTGAAGATTTAACGATTTATTTGATGATCATTATTTCCAGGAAGTCTCATGTCTAATAAGTTCCCTTCATTGTACGCATCGAAAGACTTTCAAAAGCATGTTACACAGTTAAAAGAAATGGATGCGTGGCAGCCACGTGCGTTGAAGTGAAACTTCAGAGACACCTCTATCTCTCGGTTAGTCTTTCCCTGATAGAGAGATATTTGAAGCTTCACCTCTAATGCACGCCACGTATCCATTTTTTTCTATTTTATTATCTTATCTATAAAGAGAAACTGAGAGTGAGGAGTGGGGTGCCCGATATCCCCACTCTAGCCATCGAGCGCCCCACTCCTGAGTGTTGCACTTTTCGTTACGCTTTGATGTTCGTTACGTTCTGGTCATTGCCTCAATTTACCCTACCGGCTGTAAAGAAGTTTCAGTTCAAAATGATGTTAGTTGTAACATTATTTTATATAAATCGGCATAGACTTATACTTGGTATCTCAGTAATAGGGGACACAGAGCACGTGGCGAAATTCTTCGTGACAAAAATTAGATCTTTAATATGAAATTCAAATTATTCTGTGACCTGTAGGTTTTAAGCAAGTATCGTACAATCGCAATGCGGTATATTGATACTCCATTGGGAAAGTGTCGCCGATGATTAGTCGACCCACAAGCGATAGCGTCGCGAACAAAAGCTGGTGACATTTGACTGATCAGTCATTATTTTGATGATTCAATTGATATTTTTCATCTTATAATCAAATAACTCAGCAGCTGAATGTCACCATCATTCGTTCGCGACGCTCTCGCTCGAGAGTCGACTAATCATCGACGACGCTTTCCATTGATACTGCAGTATTGTTGTACGATTTCTTCTTCCGCCTACGTGAAACCTGCTAGTCGTAGGACATTTTGAGTCGCATATTTAAGGTTTAATTTTTTATGAAAAATATCACCACGTACTTCGTGTCCGCCATTTCTGGGACATCGTGTCTATTTCACATTTAGTATCATTCATTCTTGTGTCACTGTTATGTAATACCAAATAAGTGGTATACATAGGTATGTATATAGAGATCCACGCTGCAGACTTTTTACTGTGCCGGCTAACCCTGCCGGATAGTGTTCACCTGTAAGTTTTTCAATGCCTACGTCAAGATGAATCGCTCAGGCTTGACATTTTTTGCATGACGGTTGTAAAATAAAAAGTTTATGCTCTAACTGAAGTTTGCTTTCGAGAATCTGAAGTAGGTCACTCAGCGAACATGACACTAATGAAAAACAGTAAAAAAACGAATTTTTTTATTTAACATATAACTGCGTGTTCTATTTAAAAAATAATGGCTTTTGATTTGTAATCAATGTTCGGAAGATTTTAAGAATCATATTTTCATCCTGTGTGGAAAAGTTCATGTTGTATACCGGGTGAGTTTTCTAAGATCTAGAGCTTGGGCATACTTAATGCGACTAATAATGAGTTTAACTCCCTTTGCCTCCCTGCGTTAAATACGTCGCTCTTCGGGAGTGTGGGTCAGGCCATGATCGGTTGATAATGAGGTAGGCCTAAAGTAGTATTGGCTATAACCCACATATATAGCACAGCATTTCCAGTGGATATTCTAGAAAGACTAGAGACTTCTATGACTTCTGTACAAGGAATTTCTGAATGTGGAAATTTAGAGGACTTTCATAAGCGTTTCATGAATTGATATTAAGAATTAAGTTCCATGTGGGTTTCAATAGTACGCCCATATACAAATTCTCATATCAGGAACTAAATTATGTATTAGTTGACTTCGAATTCGACATTCGTATGACATCTTACAAACAATAAGATTCTTATCCTTGCTATTGCCATGGCAGTAAAATATCGACAGAAGGTTAACAGCGTAGCCACATATCGTCGGCTTAATTGTAAAACCTGCTAAGTCTGATTTTCGAACATAGGACTTAGTAGGTTTTACAAGTAAGCCAACGATATGTGGCATCGTAGTTCCGAGTCCTATGATGTCCGTGCGTTCGTATTTGTTTTATTGTTGACGTAGTTTGACCGGTAAGTAATTCAAATTATTTGTATTTTTGAAGTGCATGGAATGATTGATCAGTTTATGGTGTTGAAGGTGTGGTTGGTTGCTCGAAAAAATAACTGTAACCACAAAATAAACAAAAACGATTGTGCGTAAGTCGGGCCCCTTATTTTTTCTGTTCCTTATGTATGCTCCTTGTTTTTTATGCTCAATTCCTCTAAATTATCATTATTCCGTCGCATCGAGCGACGGAATTCGGAAGGTTCATTCATAGCATCACCCATAATTAACTCGCCGACTATAATTAATCGCGTCATCGGCGAAGCGACATATTTCGGTGAACATAGGTCGTTAATACCTCGGTTCCGCAATTTTCCGGGAGAGAAGGTAAGGTCGATAAATAAAAAAAAAAAACAAAAAAAAACAGTGTTTCATTTCCGCTCACTTTTTGATCTTTTCCGAGTATTTAGGTCTTGCCTGCTAAGGTAAAACAGTATATGATACTTTTTCAGTAAATCTTAAAAGAACATTAAGTAAGTTTGTCGCACAATGTTTGATAATACTCTGCTCAATTTGCTCAATTTATGTTCCAAGTTTCGTTTATCTATCTCTAAAAATGGCTAAACGGCACTAAGAAAACACAAAAAGTCATTTTTCTCGGAACTCATTTTTTTCGCATATACGTACTGTTTTACCTTAGCAGGCAAGAGGTAGGGAGCCCACTTTAGGAGCCCTTTTTCCAGAACCCGAAAAATGCATGTCGCAAGTTTTTTCCAAATTTTTCAGAAACATGTCTTGTCTCAAACTTGTGTCAAATGTATGTTACAATCAATTGTTTACAATTTGCAATATAGGTATTGTAACTTCCATATATGTTGATTCCTAAAATTGTTAGATACCAAAAAGTAAATGAGGGCCCGACTTTGGTGACTTTCCTCTACTTTGGCAGTTAGACGCGCGATAAATCAGACATCTTATCGCAACTTTAAGGTTTCTCGAGCGGTACAGGGGCTTTTTCCCTGCTAAAAGTTAGTCCACTGAAGTACAGTAACACTCTAAAATATGTTCTTCGTGCAATATGGCAACAATGTTTGACGTACAGTAGTATGTGTTATCTGTGAGTTCAAAAATGGAGCCCAAAACATCTGGTCATGCATCTGTACGTCATGCAACGTTGCCACATTGACTTATCAAAGGTTAAATTTGTAAAGAACAATTAATAAAAAAATAACAGGCTTCTTAATGAACGTGAAAATTGGTATAGATGATTTTAGTTCATTAAGCTTGCTGTTCAAAAAATTTCAGATTTTTTTCACTATTTCTCTCAGAAATGTCGCGGTTTGTTAGCTATAACCCATAAGAACGTATGTTATTTTGTTATCAAACAATCTTTGCAACGAGCTTCTTAAAATACTTGAAAATTTAACTGAATTTTTTTTTAAATTTCAATCTACAGAATGCAATCATTCTCAAGCATTTCTTACTGGTTTTAGTATAACGCTCGAGAAACCTTAAATCATATCATAATTCTCGAGTAATACGAGTACTTTATCATTCGCACAGTTGGATACCCGCACGACACGTATATTTTACATTGATGCAGACCTACAGTAGCTATACGAATATGGAATATGAAACATATGTATTATATTATTTATGTATACCTATTATCAAATGGATATACATACATAATATATGTTGGGTAAAGTGGGGCAAGTTCGGACATGGAGCACCTCCGGATATTTCAAGTTTACCGCCTAAACATGCTTTTTAAGAAGCGCCATCATACAGAAACATTCAGTTTACAGTTCATCGTTGTAGGCAGTGTTGTACGCCAAAGCTGTTTACTGGGGGGTCCGAAATATTTTTAAAAAACAATTCAAGTGCCACCTCTTGTAAGATTTGCTGTCTTCCCAGTAAGGTCTCCCTTGTTTTTGAAAGAATCAAGGTAAGCGTTATTATCATGATATAAAACCATAGCCATACCTTGGTATAGGTACATGCTCATCTAACCACATTTATTTATATCTGTTGCTAGTTTTATGAAAGTTATCCTATCAAGTATATCTTTGTTGTGTATGTGGGGCAAGTCCGGACAAATCACATGGGGCAGCATTAATGAAGAATACACAGTCAGTTTTATGAGAAAATCAATGAACCGTTTTCATTTTTCCGTCTTAAAAGATGAATCAACCATTTCGAGGCGAGATGTGATTGCAAAATTTCATCTGCCAACCTCAATTGCTGGAACTTCTCGAACGGCATCGTTTTTAAAAATTAATATTAAGTTTTTGGGATACAATTTACAATAATACTAGAAACATACTATACATGTTTATACTTAAGTTTCTAAATAAAGAGGTACAAATAAGTAGTTGAAAAAATTACTTTAAAAAGGAGCGTCCGATTTTACCCCACCCTAGGGGCAGCTTCGGACAAATGTAACTTTTTAAAAAAGTAATAATTTTGTGAAAACTCTTTATAATATCTCACTGAAATTCTTGTCAAACCATTCGCATATGTCTATACTTTACACTGGTATTTTGCACAATTACGAACTTGTACTAAAGACGGAGATATAGGCACTTGAAAAAAAGTGTCCGAACCTGCCCCACTTTACCCTACCTATATTGTGTAAAAGAGGTTATAGTAGAGCTCCATTTATCCAAGTCGTGATTATCCGAGATTTCGTGCAATTCGAAGCGGTTAAATTATCCGAGTACTCTGCGTTAACCAAAAAACAGACGAAGCGGCTAGGTTGCACGCGAAGTATAAAGGGCCCTACCCAGGTAGCACACTAACGTCGAAATGACGTTTTTTGAAGGTCAGTTCTGACGTCAGATGACGAAAAATATGACGTCATTTTAACGTCGCCAAGACGGCTTAATTGCACATCCACACGACGTCAGACAAATCACGTAATAATGACGTTCTACCGTACGTTGTGAAGACGAAAAAAATGACGGTTCTAAAAGGTTAGGTCTGACGTACACCCGGCGTCTTGGATTATGTCGCTGGTGACTTTTTTTTTAATGTTATTTTTAAACGTACTAACCAATGAACAATTAATTCTCATGCCCTCATTAGCTACGGTAGTGTCTACTCTCGTTAATAAAAGCATGAGAATTGATTAATCCATTGATTAGTACGTTTAAAAATAACATTTAAAAAAGTCACCAGCGACAGAATCCGAGACACCGAGTGTATATCTTTTCATCGTGAGCGGTCACCCATCCAGCTAGTGTCCGCACTTTTCGCTGCTTAACTTCGTTGATCGGTCGGTGTCCTCGAGTCCTCATCTGCTGCACGCTCCTGTGGTTAAGAATATTATTACTATGTATTAGTGATCATATAAAGTTTGATGAATAAATGTATATTACTTTTCAATAAGAAAGAGCGTGAAAAAATAAGATTTGATAATTGTATTATTCTTTTCTCAACATTTTCCTAATTTATGATTGTCTTTTGATAAATATTCTTGCATAGACGCAAATTGATACTAATATCAATTTGCGTCTATGCAAGAAATAAATAATAAATAAATATAAATAAATAAATAATTATATGAGTGTTTATTCATCCTACATTAATTGTCTTTCATTTACTTTAATAATCTGTGCTTTTTAATAAACAGTATAGTTTATAACTTGCTCAACATACTCTGGAGACTAAATGAAATAATTTATTGATTTAATAATTGAACAAATTACAATTTTTGTCCATTTATTCACAAATAAATTTTAAAGTCCCTATATATGCAGGAGACGGAAATTTTTCTAAGTCTTGTTCGTCATTAAAAATGACGGAAAAGTTCCGTCAAAAAGACGTTGAATTTTGACGTCCAAGGTACGTCGTAAATATGACGTCCCTGCGACGTTAATATCACGACAACTGACGTCTGAAACCCTATACTGACCAAAAAATGACGTCTGAGACGTTATTCTAACGTCAGTGTGCTACCTGAGTACAGACGACCAACTTGGTTGTCAACTTAGTTGTCAACTAGGTTGGTAACTTCTGCCAGAGACGAAACGAAATGTTGGCAACCAAGTTGCCAACATCACTTTCAAGGCGAGAGTGGAGTAGAGTGGATGGTTATAGTATAGCTCGAGGGTAACTTTGGTTGCCTTCATGACTGCCAGCAGAGTTGAGACGAAGAACACTATACGATGATCTGAATCCCCGTATATACGGACGTTACATTTTTATTTATATCGATAAATGGACAAACATTGTAATTTGTTCAATTATTAAATCAATACATTATTAGACTTCAAGTCTCCAAAGTATGTTCAGCAAGTTATAAACTATACTGTCTATTAAAAAGCACAGATTATTATAGTCAATCAAAGACAATCAATGAATGTAGGATGAATAAACATTCGTATCACATTATTTCTTTATTCGTATCAATTTGCGTCTATCTATGCAAGAATATTTATTAAAATATATAATCAAAAATGTAGACAAATGTTGAGAAAAGAATTAGACAATTATAAAATCTCATTTATTCGAGCTATTTCTTATTGACTGGAAAAGCAACATATATTTGCTCATCAAACTTCATATGAACACCAATAGAAATAATATTGTTAATCACAGGAGCGTGACAGTAGTTGGATGGGTGACCGCTCATGATGAAAAGATATACAAATAATATTGTTCATAGTAATAGCCATTACATTATCAGTGTTATTACAGGCTATTAAGAATTCCTCACTACTGCAACCATGATTATCTCCAGTGGCCACATAAATATTTTGACTGTTGCTATTAATTGATTAGTATTGTTATTAATTAATTAATTAATATTATTATTTAATTGGTAAAAATCAATATATCAATTAATCTGATTTTCATTCCTGCAATAATAATAATAACAATAATATGCAGTGATTGGCTGGTAGGGGTTATGGCATTCAAACGAGGTTCAAATTTTGCCCCTACTTTGAAGCTAAAAGTGGAATATACGGAAATTTCTACCACCTTCAGCTTCAAAGTAGAAGCAAAATAACATGACGGCATGTTCTGGTCTTGACGGCACAACTCCAAGCTCACAACTGATGTTGACAACCTTGTTGCCAACTTCCCTACAGACCTACAACATAGTCGCCAACATCAGGCTCCACCCACGAAATATCCCAAGTTGTCGATCTTACCCCAACCATTCCTCCAACATGAATTTCCAACCACCAACCTGCCTACAGACGTCCAACATCCCTTCCAACACGGCAAATTGACAACTAAGTTGACAACCAAGTTGGTCGTCTATAGGGCCCTTAACTGGATGCTGTTATGCAAAACAGTGTCAACCCACAAAAATTAAAAAATTGAGGTTTTAACGGAATTGCCTTGTGTAGAGTTGGTTGAACATTTTTAAACAACATTTTAAGTAACTTTATTTTTGTGGGTTGATACTGTTTTGCATAACAGCGTCTAACTACATGTATTACTTTTTTGAAACCATACCAATATTGCAAAATTCTATTGATATAAGCCTTGTTCGCAGAGTAGTCACAAACCGTTGGCAACTGATCTACGCATGCGCAGTTGTCAACGGTTTGTGACTGCTCTGCGAACAAGGCTATAGTTTAAAAAATTTATATATATGGAAAATATGGGAAACGTATATCAATGCGCGAATTAAAAGCTAAATCAGCGGTTTCTTTTGCGAATACGCTATTTTTTATAGTAATAAGCTTTGTTGTTACCCAGGGAATAGGAAGAGGCAGGTGCAAGCGGTCAATAAAGTAACTCGTGTATATGGCGGCATGCATATTCTTGCAATACGTCGCCAGGTTCTTAGAAAATATTTGCGAATGACTTTCATCGTGTTCGTTGGAAAGTCTTCATCTTCCACGTCCGGTTGGACGCAGCCTTCTAATTCGCATGACTAAAAAATGTATTGTAGAGTCCCATATATGGAATGTCACACGATTCCGATCGAAATTATTCAAGTTTACAAACCGTGGTCTTAATTATCACCACTTCCCCCCCCCCCCCTGCCCAACGTATTTCTCTTTTTTGTAATCGATCGAAAGCGAAATTTCGACGTACCGGATAATTGTCAGCATGTCTCGAGTTATTAATGGCGTACATTTGTTGGAGCACCGTGAGTGCTTGCTCTTGATTTTGTCGGTAAAGCAGATATCGAGGGCTGGGAGGTAGCAAGCTAGCGGCGCAAGCCATTATCAAGCTAGGGGCACCACCGAGACCGGCCAGGACTCGCCAGGAACTTGGTCGAAACTCGTTACCTAACATTCGCACGACAGAAGGCACGAGGGACCAATGTATTCCTGGAAAGAGGATTCGACAAGTTAAAGAATGTAAGAATTGAAATGAAGAAATGAGGGGCTTTTACTTCGGATGTATAGTCAGGTTCTCAGTAATTTCAATTATTATACTCTAGCGAAAAAAACTATTGAGTGAACAATAGTTTTCAATAATAATTATTGACATCTCAATAATTTGCAATAATTATTATTATTATTGAAGTTCAACATTTTCCTTCAATAGTTCCTAACAGTAAACCAATAATTACTATATTGAATACTCCATTGTACTATTGAGTATTCAATAGTTACTCTACTGAAGCTTAAAATCTCCCCTCAACAGATCTTAATAGTCATTCAATAGTTATTACTTACGTTCAAAAGTTCCCTTCAATAATTTTCAATAATCATCCAATCCTAACTATTGAATATTTAACTTTTGCTATTGGATATTTTTTTCTTAAATTGTTAAAGGGATTCAATAATACATTTTAATTGATCTCAATAGTTACTACTGAAAGACTAATTGTTCACGGTATTTTCAGAAGTTACTATCGGGAGTCTTCCAATGCTTCTCAGTAGTTAGTTTTCATTAAGTAAATTTAATAATATCTTTTTATAGTTTTTGATTCATCTACATATCTATTTATAAGAATAGCACCCAAGATTGACGTGTGGCTTAATACGGCCAATAGCGTAAAGTTGATAGCCCACTATCAACTTTAAGTTACACACTAATTTTGGATCTTACAAAATTCACCTTGTATAATATATTGAAATTTAAATGCTTAAATTCCATTAAACAACATTAAAAAGTATCAACAATTTTATGTACATCGTAATAAAATATCTAGATTTTAAAGCACTTAATGAGATATACAGGGTCTTCAAAAAGTCCCGGTACGGCTGATTATCTCAGCGGGAAATCATTTTAGAGAAAAATGCTCAATGCAAAACTTTTAGGATTTTTCCCTGGCTACCCAATGGTCATATTGGATTTGACCTTGACCATGACTTTCAAAGTCAAATTGATCTTTTAGAATGCGAACCCCTATTTTTGATACCGGAAATGAAAAGAGCGGGAAATTTCACATTCAAATATGTCCTTGACTATTTTTTTCATGTGACTTTTATGGTCAGCGCAGCACAGTGGGAAATTTCCTTGAATTAGAAGGACAACATTCTTAATGGCTTATTCAACTTAAACCAAATTTGGTATAAGTGGGTTTTTTGGGTCGCTGATCACGAATCTGAAATCAGATTTCAAAAATTCTAAATTTTCCAAATTTGGCACGAATCCGTCAATTTTCGAAAATCTCGTCCGCCATATTAGATCTGCCATCTTGAATTTTTGAAACCTGATTCCAGATTCGTGATCAGCGACCCAAAAAACCCCCTATACCGTATTTGGTTTAAGTTGAATAAGCCATTAAGAATGTTTTCCTTCTAATTCAAGGAAATTTCCCACTGTGCTCCGCTGACCATAAAGGTCACATGAAAAAAATGGTCAATTACATATTTGAATGTGAAATTTCCCGCTCTTTTCATTTCCGATATCAAAAATAGAGGTTCGCATTTAAAAAAATCAATTTGACCTTGATATGACCTTGAGTCATGGTCAAGGTCAAATCCAATATGACCATTGGATAGCCAGGGAAAAATCCTAAAAGTTTTGCATTGAACATTTTTCTCTAAAATGATTTCCCGCTGAGATAATCAGCCGTACCGGGACTTTTTGAAGACCCTGTATAATAATGACTGAATTCCTAATAGTTTGTTCCTAATAGTATTTCAAATACTGGTCAAAATACTGTAGAAGAACTTTAATAGTTTTCTCAATAGTTTTTTCGATAATTTTTTTTTTCACAAGGGTACTATCCTATTAATTCACATTCTACGTATTTGCAAGTTTTACATTTCATGTAGGTACATATTTGGGCGAACGGTTCCACATCAGATCGATAAGCCTCTGACCCTCATCGTCGCAGATTTGCTTCACGATTTTTTTCTGTGCTCACTCTAAAAGGTCACTACTTTTCCAATAGAGATTTTCATCATGGTGTTCATGAATTATACATTTTTTTAAACTATCAAGAAACCCTATCCTTTAAAATTTAGAAAAGATTCTCAAAAATCGCCTGAGAAGTTACAATTATATTCAAGACTCGTTCGAAAGAGGTAAAATTTTGTTTTCTATTTTTAAATGGATTTCAACACACATTTTTAACAATATTCATTTTTAAACCTGATTCAAATTTTACAGGAAATATTAGAATATTCTCGGATAAATAAAAATAACTTTTATTCAGTAGAGAATATGGTAATATTTCCTACAAAATTTTAAAACTAGGTTTACAAATTATTTTTGTGAAAAAATATGTCTAAAGTAGGCACGTAAAAAATAATAAACCAAATTATATCATTTTCGGAGGAGTCCTAAACTGATTGTAATTTCTCAGAAGATTTTTGAGAACCTTTTCAGAATTTAAAAAAATGGCGCTTCTTGGTAGTCTTAAAAAATTCATAATTCATAAACGCCATAATGAAAAAATCTGTTTAAAAGACTGAAGGCATTTTAGAATGAGAGCAACACGGGAAAAAATTATAAAGCAAATCAGCGAATGTGAGAATCAGAGGCTTATTGATCTGGCGTTGAATGCTGTACATACATATATACATTGATGATAAATGAATGAAAACTTGTATACCTAAATCACATGTATAGGTCAACCTACTGTATATATATAACAAGTATATATCTCTTTCTAGATATTAAAATAAAAAACCTTCGAGACTCAACAGTATCCAGGAAGTCGTAATACTTGTGGTACGACTTCTCGCTATAACGCGTCCAGTTTAGTCATTTGTCACGCCTGAGTTCGAGGAATGATAACACCGTCAAAACTAATTGAATCAACATATTTGCATTCTTTCTTCAAATGGTCCAACAAAGCATACCTACTCTTCGAATATTTTCTAATTATTTGTTCCCACAAGGTTCAAGTAAAATTATAAAAACTGTAAAATCGCAAATGTAGATTTTCCTTTTCGTTCCAGTCTACTTTCATGACTAAGTTCTCATTCGAATAAAGAAATAGATCGAGCGCTATAGATAATAAAAGTATCTAATTTCGATATGTGTATAATACAGAATGTGTGTGAATCACATATGAATGTGCGTTAATGTAGTAGTAGTCGGTGAAGTAGGTCGTTCACAACTATTTGTAACATACCTAGTCCATCGCACATAAGTAATTAGTATTAGAGAGGGCTTAGTCTTCTTACCCAGAGCTACTATATGACCAATCACCCAGAAGAAATCGATTATAACTAGACAGGTTCCCCTTCGTTTGGCAGGTAGATATTCTATCAAGTAGACTCTTAGTACCGTGTTGTTGCCCCCTACTCTGCAATAAATTATCACGGTTATGTTAATGCGTAGGTATACGCATTATAAATTAACTGGTTAAACATTTATTTTGGTCACAGATAATTATTTAAGTTTTGACTACAGATTGTGATAGATACAAATGCTCAGAGTAAATTATAAAATTCAATATAAGTAATTATAGTAAGATGACAATCCCTATAAAAAAGGAAAGCGGGGCCATTTTGCATCAAGATGTGCCTTTTTAATGAAAATATCTCAATATGCAAATGAACTTGTTCGAAAATTCGAAAATTTTGTCGGTTTCGTTATATCTTTGGTTTACATTATGTTGTTCGATATAACTATAGTTAAGAATCTTGGTGGAAAAAAGTCTAGAACTTTTTACGCTGAAAACGACAACTAACTACAACAAGTGGCAGTTGTAGTTTGGCGTAGATAGTTGTAGAAGACATTTAGGGCCGGTTTTACCAACAGGTATAAACGCGGTATAGCGCTATACTGAGAATAACCATAAGGCTTATTGCTGGTTATACAGGGTGAGCCAAATGTATGGAAACGGTGGAATAACTTTCGAGGGAGACATTTTGAAGAAAAATGTTTCAAACAAAACATTTAGGATTTTTCCCTGGCCATCCAATGGTGACCTTGAATCTGACCATAAATTCGACCCTGAAGGTCAATCCAAGGTCAAGGTCGCTTTTTTAAATGGGAACCCCTATTTTTTATGGCGGATTTGGAAGGAGCGGAAAATTTTACGTCCGAATATGACCTTTGATCTTGACCTTGAATTCAAGGTAAAGGTCAACGATCAAATAGGAAAGTTTTAGGTTTTTTCCCTGGCCATCTAATGGTAACCATGAATCTGACCTTGACCTCGACCTTGAAGTTCATTCCAAGTTCAAGGTATCTTTTTTAAACGGCAACCTACATTTTTTATCCACCGATTTATCTGAAATTTGGTACGGGGGTTTTTTGGGTTGCTGATTACGATTCTGAAGATAGATTTTGAAAATACTTCAATACAAGATGGATCCAAGATAGTGGCAAAATTTTGGAATATCCACCGATTTATCCAAAATGTTGTGCTCATGTCACCTTGCCTTAAGTGGCCGGTTGCTAACACCATAAAAAATGTAGGTTGCCATTTTAAAAAGATACCTTGAACTTGGAATGAACTTCAAGGTCGAGGTCAAGGTCAGATTCATGGTTACCATTAGATGGCCAGGGAAAAAACCTAAAACTTTCCTATTTGATCGTTGACCTTTACCTTGAATTCAAGGTCAAGATCAAAGGTCATATTCGGACGTAAAATTTTCCGCTCCTTCCAAATCCGCCATAAAAAATAGGGGTTCCCATTTAAAAAAGCGACCTTGACCTTGGAATGACCTTCAAGGTCGAGTTCATTGTCAGATTCAAGGTCACCATTGGATGGCCAGGGAAAAATCCTAAATGTTTTGTTTGAAACATTTTTCTTCAAAATGTCTCCCTCGAAAGTTATTCCACCGTTTCCATACATTTGGCTCACCCTGTATATATATATTCTCATGTCAGTACAGCGCTATACCGCGTTTATACCGAGTTGGTAAAACCGGCCCTTTTAAACGTTTTTACGAAATACTATAACTTTGGACAACTGAATTGTAGAACGTTGTAGTTTGTCGTAGTTTTTAGTAAAAGCTATGATTATTTACAACTATTAACGCCATACATTCGAAAGAGAGTAGGAAGTTGTAGTATTTTGTAGTAACTACAGAATACTACTCCGTGCTACAATTCTTTACAACTGTACAGATTCTTCCTAACTATTGTGAATATAGTGCGGATTTTGAATGTTGTACCCTACCGAAAAAGAATTAGGTACAGTGCGAAAATACCACACGTGATTACGTAGTTTACTGTAATCTTTTGTGGTCTACAGAATATTACAGTGAACTACAGGTGTAGTGTGTATATGGGTTACAGTAATCTTCTGTAGTTAACTACAGAAAAATACAATAACTATACGTGTGATATTTTCGCACCGTAGTTTTTTTTCGTAAGGGTACCTAGTTTATTATAAAATTCGGCGTAGATATTTGTACCTTTTCCCTACAACATTGTACGCCAAATATTACAACTGATTATAAGTGGCTGTCCATAAATTACGTAATAATGCGATTAGGAGGAGGGAGGGGTCCATACAAATCTCTATGGTTTGACGCCTGAAAGAGGGAGAGGGAGGTTAATTTTACGTAAGAAACATTATAGGAATTTTTCCTTTACTCCTTACATATAAAATGAAAAAGAATATTAAATATACCTACACTAGATGTTGGAAAAGGAACAACAACAGTTTTTCGAAAGCATTGCGAGATCTTATCAACAATTATGCCATGCATTTTGAGCACACAAGTAACGGAAGTGGTTTAAGAAATTACAAACCTTTCTATGTCGAGTCTATGGAATTTAAATTTCTTACATAATATATGGAGGAGGAGGTGCGGTCAGGAGAAATCTTTTTGAATTTCATATGGAGGAGGGGTGTGACTTTTCAAAGTCGCCTTACGTATAACTTATGGATAGTCTCAATATAACGTAGGTATGTTTCAATTCTCGCAAAAAGCTAGTTATTAGCATAAAAAGTTGTAGTTTTTTTCTACCAGAGAATTATTATTTTTATAGAGATATAGAGATTTCATAGTACTTAGTACTATTATATGTATAACACTCATCAAACATCGCTGTATATTTTTTATTATTTTAATAAAAATGCAGTCCCGTCTTACGAAATAATGAAACTTACCCCATTCCAAGAGTGAAAATTGACAAATGTATCAAGTAATATGTTTGGGCGAACGACAGACCAATGGAGGCGCAGAATATGACCACCATCGTTATTGGGATGGATATCTTACGGCCGTTCGAATCGGCGAATGTTCCAAAGAAAAAAGCACCGAAAGCCATCCCTGATAAAAGTAAGCTTGTGTTGATGCAACGATATAGGTATTAAAAACATTACGATTTTCAATCATTTAGTAATATTCATACATTTAGCTATCCTTTTTATAGTATCTTTTCACAATTATATGTATATGAAGATATTGTTACTTCCTTAGATTATATCATATCATGGATTATAGAGGGTCTTCAAAAAGTCCCGGTACGGCTGATTATCTCAGCGGGAAATCATTTTAGAGAAAAATGTTTAATGCAAAACTTTTAGGATTTTTCCCTGGCTACCCAATGGTCATATTGGATTTGACCTTCACCATGATTTTCAAGGTCATATCCAGATCAAATTGTTCTTCTTAAATGCGAACCCCTATTTTTGATACCGGAAATGAAAAGAGCGGGAAATTTCACATTCAAATATGTAATTGACCATTTTTTTCATGTGACCTTTATGGTCAGCGGAGCACAGTGGGAAATTTCCTTGAATTAGAAGGACAACATTCTTAATGGCTTATTCAACTTAAACCAAATTCGGTATAGGGGTTTTTTTGGGTCGCTGATCACGAATCTGAAGTCAGATTTCAAAAATTTAAGATGGCGGATCCAATATGGCGGACGAGATTTTCGAAATTGACGGATTCGTGCCAAATTTGGAAACTTTTGAATTTTTGAAATCTGAATTCAGATTCATGATCAGCGACCCAAAAAACTCACTTGTCACGAATCCGTCAATTTTCGAAAATCTCGTCCGCCATATTGGATCCGCCATCTTGAATTATTGAAATCTGACTTCAGATTCGTGATCAGCGATCCAAAAAAAACCCCTATACCGAATTTGGTTTAAGTTGAATAAGCCATTAAGAATGTTGTCCTTCTAATTCAAGGAAATTTCCCACTGTGCTCCACTGACCATAAAGGTCACATGAAAAAAATGGTCAAGGACATATTTGAATGTGAAATTTCCCGCTCTTTTCATTTCCGGTATCAAAAATAGGGGTTCGCATTAAAAAAGATCAATTTGACCTTGATATGACCTTGAAAGTCACGGTCAAGGTCAAATCCAATATGACCGTTGGGTAGCCAGGGAAAAATCCTAAAAGCTCTGCATTAAACATTTTTCTCTAAAATGATTTTCCGCTGAGATAATCAGCCGTACCGGGACTTTTTGAAGACCCTGTATATGGGGCATTCTGTATACAACCGGCCACGTTCTGACCCGATCATTTTTAATTGCGTCCATTTTTTGTATAGAATAGTCCTCAATAAAATAAACCTTCCTAATTTTTTAAAATTGTTTTCACTAATACGCTCTCGAGTTATAAAATAATGAAACATTGAGGAAAAATAAGTCTACTCGAACTTTGGTTAATTATAACTGATAAAAAAATGCTATCGACGAAGAGTCAGTAATTTTTTTTCGTCTTAAACTGCTCTATATGATGAAAAAAAAACGAAAAAAAATGTACATCATTCTGGATTTTGTATGACTCCATAAAGTTAAAAAATTAATTTTCTTTAAATGCGTATCTTTTGTTTTTTTCCAGCTTAATGCTAGTCTTAAAAAATTCGTAATTTATATTTCTCATGATCTTTTTATTTATTCACTAATGCTTATATATTTTGCTGGAATATTACTAATTATATTGACGGTTGACATTATATTATGCTCTACTTAAAGTACCTACTTCTTCACCATTTTATGCAAATATTGGTATTCCTTCGATAATACTTATCACATATTGATCACAAAGTAAATAAAAATTCAGTCAAAAATATGAAAATGCTTTTAGGATGTTTCTTATCTCATTGTGTTATTAATCTTCTAGGGCTCAAGTGTACTTTTGGGACCAATGATTAATGGTAATATGTAGTAAAATGCTCATAGTAAAATGATTGCAATTTTTCACGACATACCAAGGGATGAAGTAGCGTTTAAAGTTATCGCATTGTCCTTGCTGTAGTTCAGGTCACATGCCAAAAGCGGTACGATTATTAGAACTGTGAGCGATGCTCCTGCTTCTGCCAAAGTGCATATTCCACAGAGGCCAACGAGAGAGTAATGACAGAGACCCCATCCTATGAGGCAATTTCATTTGAGAATGAAAAATTGAAAGTCTCGATAGATATTTGTTAATTAACCTCTTATAGCCGACATTTTATTTCAGTGTAGAAATTATTTTTTCTTGTTTTTTTAGGTTCAAAGGTGTTTACACAAATAGTCAAAGGTATTAGAACATTATATTTTATTAATATTAACAAAAATTAAATGTGCCCCAAATGGAACAATGGTCCATTATGAATTACACATGATGCGTTCATCATTCATTCCTAGTTGGGAACACTGGGCTATGGTTGAATAACTACAATGTAGAACGTTTTACTGGTTTTATAGCTCAGAATTTCGTATGTTCCAAATATGTAACAGTAGGCTATAAGAGGTTAAATACTTACAAGTCGTATTTTATAAAACAACTATTATCAAATGGCTCTTATATGAATGGGCACATTCGTTAGAAAATATCGGCATAGTGATTTTTCGTGAAATTGCGCAATGATATTTTGTTATCACTTTTCATCGTATACCATACAATCAATTGTATTATTGAAATCTTTCAAATTAATTATTTTACGAAAATCAGTACAAGATCACAAAGTTTATGAATTATAAATGATATAATAGATTTCTACTCATTGTTCTTGGAAGTTGATAATTGATTTTACGTAGTAGGCAAAAGTATGCAATATTCTAGATTTCAAGGCAAACCAGTGAGCCATTATCTGTTACGTATAGAACAGAACACGCCGTTAACGCCAACATGAAGTGGTTGTGGCCGAAAATAAGGACGTACTTGATACAACTGAATATATCCCTTTATTCTGTACCTGTCTTGGTGATGACTGTCTCACATTTATCGTCCATTAGTTTTTGAATAAAATATAACCACGTAAAATTCTGAACGAAACAAACTTTCACGGTATTCGAGGTTACGAAATGAAAGTAACCGTTAAACGCGTTATTTACGGCAACGTTCAGCTGGTCGCGAATACTAAAATAAAAGATTCGCGTTTGAGTTTAGTTGCATCGGCCATCCGATCGGATTCTAAATACGAACCATACACGGTCAAATTTATTTGCAAATAAGTGATATTTGAGTGTGTGTGGCGTTAAAATTTGTTTGCAAATAACGCGACACACACTCTAATATCACTTATTTGCAAATAAATTTGACCGTGTATGGTTCGTATAAGTATGTGCATGTACGTACAACCGTTCTCTTCTATATGGAAAATGTTAATATCTTTCTCTATCGGTTTATTTTAAATATAAAGATATATCGAGGTTTAAAGTAATTTTTACATGGCACATTACAAAACAAATGCTTTTATTAAAAGGAAGAATTAATAGAAAATTGAAATCCAATGAGCATATCTCATTTAGAAATGATTCAGAAAATAATTATTACATGTAGATATGCACCTACTACAAAATCATTTCTGACATTTTTATGTACTTGAAGGCAACTTATATTTATCAATGAAACCGCATGAGTAGATTAGTATGCAGTTTTCCTTCGCCTCCAGTTTATGTATCCTTAAAGTACTCCTTGGATGCAACAACATCAGGTTTCATTGATTTCTTGCCGGGCTTCCAACCAGCTGGACATACTTCACCATTTTTGTCTGTAAACTGGAATGCTTGAACCAATCGCAGAGTCTCGTCAACGGACCTGAAACAAAAGTAATTCAATCAGATATACCGCATTTTAACTTGCGATTTAAATAAACCTACACTGCGTGCACACACACACACATAAGATGTATGGGTACTTCTGTTCGCGTGAAGATGGATTATTGTTTGAAACAATAAAGATTAAAATTTAATAATTGGTCTGTGATACACACCTGCCAACGGGGAGATCATTGATGGTGATCTGTCGTAAATTTTGCTTGTCATCGATAATGAAGAGGCCTCTGAAAGGAATGCCGCTCTCCTCGTCAAGTACTCCGTAATCGCGGGCAATTTTGCCGCTCTTATCAGCAAGCAGGGGAATGGTCATCTCACCAAGACCACCCTGCTTGCGTGGAGTATTAACCCAAGCGAGATGGCTGAAGTGAGAGTCGGTAGAGGCTGCTACGACTTCACAACCAATTGCGCGGAATTCCTCCGCACGGTCCGAAAATGCGATGATCTCGGTTGGACAAACGAAAGTACTGTGGAGAAATACGTAATTGTAAAGGTTACATTTCAATTACATCAGTACAAATACTCTTCAACGGCGGTATTAAGTGAATGAATGATCAGATGACGTGTTTATTTGATAAGTGGACCTTTCATTGATAATTTTATCATTCAAATAATGGTTCAAGAATTATGTAACGAAGATATATAGAAATGACGCAGTCTTTTCTCTAGACAGAGTATGTATAACTTTAATTCATCACATATTCAATTTAACAACAGGAACATCTGTGTTCTAATGCTACGAAAATATACTAATGGATAAATAATATCGATGATGGTAATGAAGTATATTTCAGCTTTCGTCTGGGTAGTTGCCCATTCTTATATAATAAAATTTAGTAATCTGTAATGTATTATATTAAACAATTATGTTCATAATAAATAATACAATACTCACAAGTCCAAGGGGTAGAAGAAGAGGATGAGGTATTTTCCCTTGTAGTCAGAAAGAGAAATATCCTTAAACTGACCCTTAACAACAGCAGTACCTTTGAAGGCAGGAGCTGGTTTTTGCAGCGATGGAACCGGCATGTTTTTATATTATATCTGGAAACGATAGGAATAAATATAATCAATAAGAGTTAAATTAATGATTGTTCAAAATAAAACGGTCAAAAAAATTTTGTAAACAATGAGGCTTTCATTTCATATCACAGGATTCAAAGCCCCTACTTTTTTCACTTTGGGGAAAAAGGGGAAGTTTTGACAAAAAGCATAATTTCGATTTAAAAAAAGATTTTCCAGAAATTAAAAACGTACAATTGTTTTTTAAGAATAAAAATGTTTAAGATATACAACAAAACATCAATATTTATTAAGTGAATGATGTTTTTGTAAATTAAAAATTAATGTAATGCAACTCAAATCTGATCATCACAATTTGATTTAAGGAAACAGGACTACTTCTCAAATCTAGTTTCCAATAAGAAACGTTAATTCAACTAGGTTATTATATTTTAAACGAAATATTGATGCAGGTAGACAAAGTTCAGATCCTAGTATCATTGCAGCAAAAAAAAAGTGACCATATTCATCCTTTTCCTGTAATCCAAAACAATGAAAAGAAACTCAACTGAAAAACTGAATGATAGATGGTTTTAAAGGTAAATGTCGAATTATAGGGGGAAAGGGGAGAATTGCAAGTTTTAGAATGAAAAAGGGGAACTTAAAAAATAGGGAAATAAAGGAGAATAGGGGACACATTGTGAAGCCTATATCATTTTATTAAACATTAGCAATGACACAATCATAAAAATATTCAAAAACAAGAGCTATAAAAAAGTAATATTCATAATGCCTGTGGTTTAAATAGATCCAATGTTAAAAACTTGTAATTTAATTAATAGAATAACATCTGAAATCATCTCTAAATACTTTATAAGCCATTAAAATACTTTTGAATGCTATACATCTTGAACCACCTATCAAAGTCAGTCATAAAATAAAGTTCATTATACTGTACATATGAATTCAAAGTATACATAAACCCATCAGAAAAATCAAAATTGAATAAGTCTCAATTGCAAGCAAGTGTGTATATCTTGTGCTCAGTCATACGTTATATCAAATAATCTTATACAGTGCTAAAATAGGTAAAGATTATAGTTAAAAAAAATGTATTTTAATTAAACAATAAATTTAAACTGCTTGGAACCTGAACATGGATAATTAATACTTGAAATAATAATATTGTTAGAAATCTGAAAGATACGAATTATGGCTATTGACATTATATCACAATAATTTATTATCACCCTGAGTCCTCTACTGTATTATTCCAGACAACATTAACTAGCTTTAGTAGTTTATGAATAGCTAGTTTAGTCATCCCATTTTGAATATTATTACTACTATTTTAACAGTACATGTTTGGTGCTAATAATTCAAAAAAGGTAAAGTATATTAACTAACTAAAATCGCTTTCATTGCTTTTCTAACAAGTTTCGTCACTACTTTTACATTAACTGTTGTATTAAACAATTTGTATCCTGATATCTATATTTCGATACTTATCTTCTTTCGAATACTTGGGGAAATGAGACTAGTGTTATAATTGATTGATTTATTATAAATACAGGCGACATTGTATTCAGGGCAGCGTGATTTTAGTAGTGACACAGCTAAAATTGTTCATATAATCGGTGTCCTTCGATGGCGTAAGCAAAAGAAATATCTAGAAGGAATATATAACCGTTAAAGGAAGTTTTTAAAATTGCCGGGAAACCTTGACTTGAAGAGAAGGAACGGTATGCAACATTTATTACAGATATAAAATAAAAGCGTTACAAGATTACGCAACGTTCCGCGAGAAAAACGTCGCCAAACTGAGAGTACTTTGCGTTAAATTACAACGTGATCGTTTGTCAGCTTTCGCAGGTGGCCATGATTCTTGAAAATCACGAGCGAAACGTGCCTCATATTTTTTTTGACCAGTAGACAACATCAGTTACCGATGTTGTTTCGCGGAATTGGTCGATCTATTGTTTTTACAACGGAACTGTATTATCGTCAAATATTAGTGGTTAGAAGTGAGACAACGACTTACCGAGTGACTTCGAGGACAGTGAACCAATCTCGCAGAGAATCTAGACGAGAGTGAACGCCGGCACCACCGGCACGTAACCACCTTTGATCTCGAAACCCCCCTCTTACTTGCCAGAAGACCACAGAAGACCGACCGACTAGAGTAGTGACGTAGCCATTGCATTGATATAATGCGCAGTAGTCTCACATAACATTAACTCTCTCTCTCTCTATATATATATACCTATATATATATTTCCGTTTAGCTGAGCAATCAGTTGTTACGAGTTGCTTCAAGATGGCAGCATTTACATAAGGATAATTTTAGGTAGAAGTAAGGTAATTAAGGATAATTTTAAGGTAAAATAATGCAATAAATGCTTCCTTATATTAAAATAGTTATTATTTGATAAGACAAACTTTAATTTGCTGTATGAAAAGGTATAATTTTAATTCTTTTTAGTGTTGAAAAAGTTATAGGTAGGTAATTTAATTGTTTTTGAGAAAACTCAAGCGCGATGACTATTTTTAGATATGTATAAATATTATTTTATACAAAAATGGTATAGAGAGGCTCTTTACATTACTATATTTATCAAGTAAATTTTCTGGAAAATAAATTTGATGAGTTTTTCGATCTCTTTTACCGCTGCAGTTAGTTATGAGTAAAAGGTGTTCTGCAGGTTGAGCTTTTTGTCGGAAGAGCGCTACGTTGTTCTTTCTAACATGGCGTCTAATGTCATGTCTGTCATAGGACCACGTGTTTCATATTTTGTGCCTGAGTATGAATTGTTTTTTACTTTTGTAAAGTGTATTACTGTTATAAGAATGGTGTAGCAGTGACCTTTCATCTACTATTTGAAGAATCGATATACGATATAATGTGAGTCGATACGGCTTTAAATTGGCGTTGCATGTTTACTTTCATTATTCGGTAAAACTACCTAAGTTGTGCACGATTGTTTATGCGACCTTTGCAAAACAAATTGTAATAAGGATATTCAATAGAGATAAAAGAAAAGTAGTTGAGGACACATTATAGAATTATTTGAATGGTATAGGTTGACGTAATGTCATAAAACGAGATGACTTGCTCCAACGTTTCAACGTTTCATTTCTCTTCATTTATGATAGTCACGTATAATAAGGGCCGCCACGCACACACATGCAAGTTGGTCGTTTTGTTTGTACAGTTTTAAGTCGTAATGCAAGACGGAGTGTGCGTGGTATTAAGTCGTCTGTCTTATTCGTTGCGTACCGTCAATTGCTTGGCATGAACGAAATCAACTGAGGTTTGATTTTTCGTGCGTGTTCCGTCTTGCTTGCGACGAAGACGGTGAGTGTGGGCGTGCGGTAGATTTGCATGAAGTCTTATACATAGTCCAAAATGTCTAATTTACAATTATTGTCGCGTGAATTTTCTTTCAATACGTGGTGTTATAATTTTAAGTAATTCATTGCAGGTTTCTTGATCCATGCGTAAATAATTAAACCAGTCTTGAGGTTCTAGCTTAAGTTCTTGTAACAAATTAATATGTGTGAACTCCTTTCTCAATAGCAACCATTTCTTTGACCATTTCTTCTTGATCTTCTGTTTTCTCCTCTTTTAATATTTAACATCAATAGAACAAATAAATAATATTTCATTATGTATGTTACAGAAGGGGATTATTATTGTGAACTCATTTCGTATATAACTTTGCAAAAATATATTTCAATTTTTTTAAAACTAATCTAAAGTATTGAAAACGTCATGTCTTCTGGCTGTCACCACTGAAGCCACATGAAATGTTATAATGATAAAAAGTCATATTTATGAAAATGTAGCCTAACTTTTATTTCATTTATTTAGTATTGTTATTGTGTTTTGCATTTTTCATCAATAAAATTAAGAAAACGTCATTCCTCTCGTCATTCCTCTGAATGCATTTTTTAAAGAAATTTTAAAGAAAGAAAGAGTCGCAAGCGAAGAACCCCTCGACCGTGTGCTCAAATTTCAGGAGCCTCGCAGAAGGGTACGGAAACCCTCTGCCTTTCGTATCGCTCTCCTCCGACAAAGTGCAGACCCGCAATAAATTAAACTATTGCGGTGCACATGCACTTGTCCAGGGACGGCACCGAATCTGCGTACTCTCCCGGCGCCTCATGCTCCAGCTCGGTGGTTTCGAAGAATTTCTTTCTCCCACCACATACATAGAAAAAAACCAGCCCTTATTTTGGCAAAGCATACCCCGCTAGCCGCTTTTCAAATTAGTTGGTGTTGACAATAATTCTCCGCGTCTCCGTCTCACTCAACAGCGGCAGCAGCAATTGCTAATTTATGACGATCGGCCATGTTTCGTTTTAACACTAATGAATATCTCTGGGCTGCTCTGCGTCCCGTCTTGCACTGAAAACTGTACAAGTAAAACGACGAACTAGCATGTGTGTCTGTGGCCGCCCCTAGAGTGTTCCGTCTTGCATTACGACTTAAAACTGTACAAGCAAAACGACCAACTAGCATGCGTGTGCGTGGCGGCCTTTTACATAGAAATCCGTAAAGACAGAAGCCACATTAGGGTCTTCCACGATTATAACATGTAGGAAGAATTGAAACAAAATGTATATACCACCTAAAAATTATATTGTTTGATCAATTCAAGATGTATAATATTTGTTAAAAAGTTTATCATTTGAAGAAGAAATTTTGATGAATTTAATTTCTTTTAATTCATACATGTAATACATATATAATATAATTCTCAGCTTGAAAAAGTCTGGTGAAGTAATGGATAGGGGTAGATAACAATCATCATCATCATTATCATCCTAAATCATAAAGTTATCAGTCCTAAGACTGGTTTGATACCATTCTCCATATTTTCCTATCCTCCGCTAGTCTTTTCATTTCCCTGAATTTCGAACAACCTACACCCTTAACGATGCTTCTAAGATGTCTCTTAGCAGTCCTTCATGTCTTAATATATGGCCTATCAGCTGATCTTTTCTTTTCGTTATATTTTTCCAGTCGTCGGTTTTCCCCTATTTTTATTAAGATTTCTTCATCTGTGATTTTCTCGATCCATTTTACTTATAGCATTCTCCTGTAGCACCACATCTCGAAGCTTTCTAATTTTTTCTTTTCCACCATTCCTATCGTCCAAGATTCCCACCCGTATAAAGCTGTACTCCACACGTATGTTTTAAGTACTTTTTTCCTACTCTCTAGGCTGACATTTTTTAAGCATAGTAGCTTCTTTTTTGATTAAAAGCTTGTTTTCTCTGCACTATTCTTTGTTCGACGTTTTTTAGGCTCTTCCCATCTGTCGTTATTTGGCTACCTAGGTAGCAAAACTGTTGTACTTCTACGCTTTCCTTGCCTATATTTATTCTAGTTTTACTCTTACGTTTTTTCTTACTACCATATGTCCGCGATCAAACCTATCATAGCAAAATTGCGAGTTTTGCATGAGCACCCCCGTGAGTCTCCTCGTCCAATAGAATCTTTGATAACCGATCTGAACTTGCTGACACGCCAACACTCGCGGATGACTACGCATGCGCATTCACGCTTCTCCGGTGATTCTATTGGACGAGGAGACTCACGGGGGTGCTCATGTAAAACTCGCAATTTTGCTATGGTAGGTTTGATCGCGGACATATGGTACATACCAGAATTTTGTTTTTTTTATAACAATCATACATTACTATTGTAACCTATCATTTTCATGGTAGTTTATATTTATCAATGGAACTTAAATAGTTATTTTATAATGGCATGTAATAATTTCATCTTCAAACATTAAAAATCAGTATTGTTACTCTGACATTTTAAACTTTATTAAGCACATCAGATGAACTATAAATCATTCATGCTTTATTACGACAGTAAGAATGTAAAGAATTCATAAAATTTAAGAGAATTAATTTTTTCCATACACAAATTGTATATCTAATTTTATTGTATTTTTAGTTCTGACAGAATATACGTAGTGTTAGGAATAAAATTTCATTAATTTTATATATTATCTTAAGGAATATGCTTATCAATAATTCTCTAACGTTAGGTAATACGGACTTAAGTCAAAAACTAGTGTTTCCCAGAAAACTAATTTAAAGATATTAGAATTCTTGGTAAATGTGATTATTACTTTTAGAAACTCATATTTCGATATAAGTATTAATTCTAAACTAGTTTCGAGCTCTGGTAAAATTTATATCAAGGAATACGCATTTACATGGATTTTGCTTGACTTAAGTCTTTGTGATCAAATCGTGACTTAAGTCCCTATTACCTAACGTTAGAGAATTATTCTACAATAGGGAACTTGCACATATTTTTTTACATCGTAAATGGATTGAGCACGTAAAAAAATTTGGGACGTGTTTAAAAATTTTTTTTTCTGACACGAAATTAAGCCGTAAAAGATTAATAAAGTTTGCGATAAACTCCGCCCACTTCAAACAGCCGGTCGAGCGGCACGCCGCGCCGTGACGTCACTAGCCGGTAACGGTTCGCCTGCGCTAGATATCTAGGGTTAAATATCTCGAAAACTATTGAGAAGTTATCGAGACATACTGCACAGGCGAACCGTTACCGGCTAGTGACGTCACGATAGTGCCGCTCATAACGCGGCGTTTCACTGGGGAAGCGTGGCCATGCTACTTTTAAAGTAATGTTTCTGGGGTAAAAGTTTTTTTTATCAAGTTTTTACTATTGGTACTGTGTTTTGAATAACTTGAACTATTATGTTTGCTGTGTCTCATGCATAATAACATTTTATGCAAGTTCCCTATTTCCTGAAATTTTGGAGTAATGTATTCCCACTTTATATCAGGTCAGTCCAAAAGTTCGTGCGCATTTGCGAATCCCATGCATGCTATTAAGGTTTCTCGAGCGGTACAGGGGCTTTTTCCCTGCTAAAAGTTAGTCCACTGAAGTACAGTAACACTCTAAAGTATGTTCTTCGTACGATGTGGCAACAATGTTTGACGTACAGTAGTATGTGTGTATCTGTGAGTTCAAAAATGGAGCCCAAAACATCTGGTCATGCATCTGTACGTCATGCAACGTTGCCACATTGACTTATCAAAGGTTAAATTTATAAAGAACAATTAATACAAAAATAACGGGCTTCTTAATGAACGTGAAAATTGGTATAGATGATTTTAGTTCATTAAACTTGCTGTTCAAAAAATTTCAGAATTTTTTCACTATTTTTCTCAGAAATATCGCGGTTTGTTGGTTATAACCCATAACAATACATGTTATTTTGTTATTTAAAAATCTTTGCAACGAGCTTCTTAAAAGACTTGAAAATTTAACTCAAGTTTTTGTTTACTTCAATCTACCGAATGCAATCATTTTCAAGCATTTCTCACTATTTTTAGTATAACGCTCGAGAAACTTTAATGCGCACGAAGTTATGGACTGACCTGATATTTCTTTTAATCTTGCCTTTTTATTACAATCCAATTAGATTAAAGAATCAATCTATTGAAAAATTGCGATGAATTTAAAAGGAGTGTATCATACGCGTAGTGATAAAAGTTTGTTATATTTTTAGTATGACGGGAATCGTACAGTATGTGGTAGTACGCGGTGATCTTATGAAATCCATGGGATGGCCAGTAGGAGCTGTCATAGCACAAGCTTGTCATGCCTGTTGTGCGGTAACACACCTCTTCCATGATGACCCTCTTACTCAAACTTACCTTGCAGACTTGAATAATATGCACAAGATTGTTCTGGAAGTAAGTACTTTCTACTATATTGAATATATCTAGATATACTACTGAATGATAATTTGAATCATATGGGGACACAAAGGGCGTAGGGGAGAGTGGAGTTGGTTATACCAAAAAAAAAGTTGCTTGCGGATAACTAGTTTATTAGAAGTCGCAGGGAATCCTAATTTTCCATGAAGAGAGAGAGGTCTTTGGGCTTTGATTATATCATAATAAGCATTAGAAAGCACAACAAATTATAAAAGATATTTTCCATTAAAGGTACCACTGCAACTTATTATAATTGACTTCATGGTATCAATTGTAACACATAATATAACTGCGAGCATACTGATATGGAAATTAACTCTAAGCGAGTATCATTATGCAACATGAAAACAAGCAAAAAAAATAATGAATGTGAGATCTGAAGCATCATAATAAAACTAATTATTGCCAATGCAATATTCAGTCAGATATTCAAGGCCTCAGTTTCACTATTTTGTAGATGTGTCTGTTCTAAAAATGGAAATCTTCATATCGTCATTGGTCCAGTAATATCTCCTATGTGCACATTTTACCGATTCTGCGATTTTACTATATTTAGTAAGTATCAGAAAGTGGGTCCGCACTGTTTGGTAATATCATCTATGTGCCACATAACCTTTAAAATGTTTAACATTCAATAATAAATTAAACCTATGTGAGCACTTCTAAACATTTGTTAACGAAGAACTCCCATGTGCATAATACGTAGGATCTATTTTGCACATTCGAGATATTCTTAAACCAACGATGATATACAATACCGAATGGTAACTAAAGCCATAGTAATTACATTTTTACCACGTATAATCCAAAGTAGAATATGATTTAGACACTAAGGTGGCCTTTGCAACATGTTACAATTGACACCACTGTGACTGTTATTCGATACCACCGCCACTTGTTTCAATTACATGTCCATTAAACTCACATATAAACAATAAATCAAATTTCTGTATTCACATGAAACAATGTGATTTTATGAAAAACTGTCGTGAGACTAGTCGAAACAAAATAACGGTAGACAACAAAATTAACGATTTTGCGATGATTTCAAAAGAAGCAGGCACTGACGAGTTTATATTGGCGAATGCTCTCTAGTTTTTTTGTCGGTGACTTATCTCTGATAGAAATATAGAATGATGCATATATTTCAATTTTTCGTCAATAAATGATGTCGCTACAGTCAATGTTACAATTGACTCCGTGTTACCACTGACACTCTCCCCTACGCACTTCTACATTCATTGACTTGTAATTTATGATGTCCATTATATGGAGTTTTGAGTCCCTTTTAAAAATGTATAATATTACAGGTCGTAATTCAAACGATTTTGTTCAAATGGCCGAAGAAAATTATTATCCGTAGTGAAATTGCTAATATTATACGGGGTGTTGTTCTCAAACCTCTGACCCAGAGGAAAACATTGTGTTTATTAAAAAATGATGGACATAAGACAATTGATTTTATTGAAATCGTTAAGAATTTACAGAGATATTAATTATTAAAAAGTAATTAATATTTTGAATTTATTCGGCATTGATGACGTCATATCAAGGCTCATGAAGATAATCGCAATTGCTATCAATATTATAAACATTATCTTCATGAGCCTTAATATGACATTATTAATGCCCAATAAATTCAAAATATTAATTACTTTTTAATAATTAATTTCTCCGTCAATTCTTAACGGATTTCAATAAAACCAATTGCATTATATGTCCCAATTGAATTAATCCCTTGACTACGGCAGACTTTGATACGCACCGGCCGGGCCGTACCATACGACAGGAATTACGTTACGATGTACGTCGAGCGCCTATAGGCGCTCTCAGTGTCACAAACGCAAAATTTCTAAGCACCTATAGGCGCCCACAGTAGTCAAGGTTTCTTACCGGAAACTAGATTCCCATTTTCTTAAATCAGATTGCGATACTCAGATTTAACTAGGTATTATTAACCCCCCATTAGGCGGGTGGGTTACCATTGTAATCCACGCCCATTTGAAAAGCACGTCTAGTAGAATCCACCCGTCTAAAGGTGGGTTCACACTTGTGACATTGTGTCGGACAAGGCTGCGTGGCATTGTGACAGGACTTGTTATGCTAAATGTGGACGGTCTCGGTACTGACATGCACAAGTACAATCGCACAAGTTCAAGTCGCCACAGCACGAATGCAAATGAGCTAGTGACGCGGTGCGGGTGTGTAGTGAGGAGAGGGTAGAGCGAGTGAACGTCAAGACAAGATCCGACAGGATCCACCAATACCCCGTGACGGTGCAATAATGCCACTGTGTCGACTTGCGCACTTCAACGCGTGACATAAATGAAAGTGTGGACGTTTCCTGGTCACGCTGATAATAGCGGACATCTTTTGAAAAGACCGACTCTCGTTGGATCGGCTCGTGATACGTGTCATTAATGTGTGACAGTACACATACCAGCGTCCACATTTAGAGCTCGTTACACCGTACAATATTTGTACGTTATTCCATGCCCGGCCGTTTCATGGCCGTTTCTCCGGTGCCTTGGGATGGGTCATATCTCGCGACAGTACGTCGTGACAATTGCTCGCGTGACAAATACCGTCCACATTATCGGTATTGACACGCGTTACTGACACTGTTACAGAACCTTGTCACGATTAAATGTCACAAGTGTTGACCTACCTGAAGGCCGGTCCGAGGCAATGTATGCATTCGGCAAATGTGGGAACGGAGGCGAAGAAGCCCAAAGTTTACCGACAACCTTAACCCTGCGTTAGTAAGGTGAGCAATTTTCACATTACATTGTTTCACCTTACCAACGGAGGGTTAAAGGTGGATCCACATTTGTGACATTTAATCGTGACAAGGTTCTGTGACAGTGTCAGTAACGCGTGTCAATACCGATAATGTGGACGGTATTAGTCACGCGAACAATTGTCACGACGTACTGTCGCGATGTGACCCATCCCGAGCCACCAGAGAAACGGCCATGAAACGGCCGGGCATGGAATAACGTACGAACATTGTACGGTATAAACCCGGCCGCACATTGAGAGGCAGGCGACGTAGGCGACGCAGGGCAGGGTAGGCGACGCAGAGCAGGAAAAAACACATGCTACGCAGTGTGAGCGCATATTGGAAAGCAGTTCTGGCAGTTCTCAGTCCTGGCAATTCTTGTTATGAGGTATTGGCGTGCGAGTGCGAATAGCAAATAATATTATTTGGACATAGAAAGAGCTTTTTTATTTCAATCATGACGTTGTTTCTGGACAGTTCCGATTCAGAGTCGGACGCAGAATTTAATTGGGTGGCTTCAAGACACATTTATTCATTTAATAGAAATTTCAACGAAAGATTCAGAAAGTTTATACTCGAAAGACTTGTTACAGTTGCTGATTTTCAAATTTGGAGTAAAATTTACTGTGTTAGGTCTAATTCCGCTTAAGTGATCGGCATTTCCCCACTTTCCCCTTCCGCTAAGCCAAAAACTGCTTCGCACGCGCGCAGGAAACTGTGTCCAGGAGACTGCGCCACGTAGGCACAGTCCTGCACTACCCTACTCTGCGTCCCAATTCGCGCGGGTCTATTGAATCACTGCGCGGGTACAGGATACAGAAACCTGCACTGTCCTGCCCTGCTAGTTCAGTCAAATTTCCGTTTAAATCGAAAATTGAGACATACGGGCGAAAACTTGGGAAAAGGTGTGTTTTTATGTTATTAATGGAGGGAACATATTAAAAGAAAAATCACCAACCGGGTACGGCTGTAAAAAATTATTTATTGTTGAAAAAATCGATTCTTCGCTAATATTTTGAAAACTACGAGACATATTGAAAAAATAGTTAAGACAAAAGTTGTAGATAATAAAATTATCTACAAAAAAGCTATTACACTTTTTACCCTATCTTCAACGCCTAAGAAGCTAGGACCTCCAGATGAGTTGAAATGTTCAAATATTCATAACAAATACAAAAATTAAGATTTTTGCAATTTTTTTTTTGTAACCCGTTTAGAAAAATCTCATCATTTTTCCTAGCGAAACCAAATTTTGATTTTCATTGTTGTTTACACATGATTGATTTTTAAATTTTTAAATGCTTGAATTTACATAGAAATTTGCAATTAAAAAAGTTTTTAATTATACCATCGTTTATTTTGGATTATTTCTGAAGAAAAAGATAGATAGCAATTCAACGTATCTCATCTGGTTTGCAAGATATGCTAAATTGAAAAGGAAGGAGATTTATGCGATGATCACCACTGATTACGCAAACTGTGGCAAACATATATAGTGTCGCACCGCTCTCACTCACGTCGCCCTGACGTTTGTGTGCGCGCGCTGCTGCAGTTGGCTGCGAGCGTCAGTGAGACTGAGGGATGCTCTCGGCCTTCCCGACCTTGCAGGGGTTTCGTAGCATCCCGACCATGAATACCTCGCCAACCTAGTAGCCCAAGCAGTATGCATTATCTTATTTCCATTAGCGTATTTCCAGCGCCTCCTAGGTAAACGGTTCTACTTTTGGTTGATCAACGAAATTGATTCAATTTCATTGAACAGTGCTTTGAGAAATAAATTTTTGAAAATCGTGTCGCGCGCGCGTTCCAAGAGTGTCTGGAATTAGCGTACATTATATCATCAATGCTTCGATAGCGCAACGGTCAAGTTGCCGGGCTGGGAGTCTCGATGTCGTGGGTTCAAATCTTGTTGTTTTTTTTTCTTTCTTTCTTTATTAACTCTTTTTTTCATTTCATTGCAATCACTTCTTGTTATTAAAAAGTGGTTTACATTACCGAATAAAATAATAGTTTCAATGTTTTTCATAGTTTTACATTATTTTCTTCCTTATTGAGGTGAACCAATATTATTTGTAAGAACAGTTGGAAACATCGTTGCATTTTTTTTACTCTTACATTTCGTCATTGGAATTTTTGGCTGCCGATGATTTTGTTCATAATTTTGGATGATAATTGTCGAAAAAACATTTGAAGCACACTGACACCATGAGCATTTATTTTGACAAATGGGACTTTGCCTCACGCACATTTACACTTTAAAAGCGTTATGGAAAAGCAAATTTCATTATTTCATTCAGTGTCTCAAATGTTTTTTGCCAAAAATTCCCATAAAGAAATATAAGAGCAAAAAAATGCCAAATTTCGTAGGGGTTTCGTAGCATCGCGACCATGAATACCTCGCCAACCTAGTAGCCGAGGCAGTATGCATTATCTTATTTCCATTAATTTCTTACCAGCGCGTCCTAGGTAAAAGGTAAGTAGGTATTATGAAAATTGTAGAGAGGATACAAGTTTGGTTTAAAACATTTTTTTTCTGAAACAAATAATTGCAGGGTTGCGCTTCTGTAAACTGGAGCGCTTTTCTTACGCGTACCCTTTTCACTCTCAACGTTGCTAATTACTGATTCATTATGTTGTTATCATCAATATTGTAGATACTCGTTTCCACACCACCATGATGTAGAGTAAACGGCGCGTTTTTTTTATTGTGGTTTCCCCAGTAGGCCTATTCCACAACTGACGTTCTAGTGTGCAGTTTTCCAAATTAGTTCGTATTGTTTTGTTCAATTTTAATTCTAAATGAAATAGTTGCAAAGCGTGAAATTTGAAAATGAGATATTTGGAGCAGAAATTATGTATTTTTAACTAAAGCATAGAGAAATCGACAATTCGACAGTGTTAAATGTTGCAATATTATATTTATGATAATTAGGAACAAAACAAAAAAAGGAATTTTACAATCGGAAGAAAACCACCAATTTCATTGGTAGTATAACGCTTCAGCTTGTTCTTCAATGGAAATATTTAATGTTAAAAATGAAAAATTTGATCTTCTCCAATCGAAGTTGATCGACATGGATTACTCATCCGACATCGGAATATTTCTGGAAGAACTACTGGAATATTACTTGTCTTTAGATATATAACATTAGAAATACCTACGCACACAATCGACTTTAATAAAATCAACATCGTCATCACTTCCATTTCCACCAGTTTCCGCAAACATCATTTCTACATCTTCATTTCTTGAATACAAGTGCTGGATAATTTCCTCATTAATGGGACATATAAATCATCAATTGTTTGATTGGGATGATTAGAAAGATACAGATTTCTGCAGAGCTGGATTCTTCTCTAGTACTCTGAAAACACTTTTCCTCCCTTTTTCTATAAATCGCACTGATTGAGTCACATCCGGCAAACACGTGCGCGAATAAAATAAATGGCTTCAGATGATGTATAGTACAAAACATCCTACCTTTTCCCGGATTACTCATCTGACATGTGGAAGAAGTACTGGAATATTAATTTTTGTTACATACATAACATTAGTAATACTCACCATCAACTTCCATAAAATCAACATCGTTATCACTTCCATTTCCACCAGTTTCCGCAAACATTTCTACATCTTCTTCAACATTCGGTTGCATTTCTTCATCTTCTGAATCTGTGTC
Source organism: Xiphydria camelus (assembly GCA_963678675.1). Classification (NCBI taxonomy): domain Eukaryota; kingdom Metazoa; phylum Arthropoda; class Insecta; order Hymenoptera; family Xiphydriidae; genus Xiphydria; species Xiphydria camelus. Next base: position 21,936,715 of record OY783195.1, on the reverse strand, counting down.
TTCAGGATTATCCAGCGTGGAATTTTTGCACGTTTGACCGTTGCAATTCTTACACACTTCAGTGCATTGCGACATTGGTGGTTTGTTTCCGAATGTAAAATTTCTTTTCTTGTTCTGTTCCTAATTACCATAAATATAATATTCCTACATTTAATGCTGTCGAATTGTTGATTTCTTTATGCTTCAGGTAAAAACATAACTTCTGGTAATGAATCAGTAATTAGCAACGTTGAGAGTGAAAAGGGTACGCGTAAGAAAAGCGCTCCAGTTTACAGAAGCGCAACCCTGCAATTATTTGTTTCAGAAAAAAAATGTTTTAAACAAAACTTGTATCCTCTCTACAATTTTCATAATACCTACTTACCTTTTACCTAGGACGCGCTGGTAAGAAATTAATGGAAATAAGATAATGCATACTACCTCGGCTACTAGGTTGGCGAGGTATTCATGGTCGCGATGCTACGAAACCCCTACGAAATTTTGCATTTTTTTTGCTCTTACATTTCTTTATGGGAATTTTTGGCAAAAAACATTTGAGACACTGAATGAAACAATGAAATTTGCTTTTCCATAACGCTTTTAAAGTGTAAATGTGCGTGAGGCAAAGTCCCATTTGTCAAAATAAATGCTCATGGTGTCAAAATACAGTGTGCTTCAAATGTTTTTTCGACAATTATCATCCAAAATTATGAACAAAATCTTCGGCAGCCAAAAATTCCAATGACGAAATGTAAGAGTAAAAAAAATGCAACGATGTTTCCAACTGTTCTTACAAATAATATTGGTTCACCTCAATAAGGAAGAAAATAATGTAAAACTATGAAAAACATTGAAACTATTATTTTATTCGGTAATGTAAACCACTTTTTAATAACAAGAAGTGATTGCAATGAAATGAAAAAAAGAGTTAATAAAGAAAAAAAGAAAAAAAAACAACAAGATTTGAACCCACGACATCGAGACTCCCAGCCCGGCAACTTGACCGTTGCGCTATCGAAGCATTGATGATATAATGTACGCCAATTCCAGACACTCTCTCTTGGAACGCGCGCGCGACACGATTTTCAAAAATTTATTTCTCAAAGCACTGTTCAATGAAATTGAATCAATTTCGTTGATCAACCAAAAGTAGAACCGTTTACCTAGGAGGCGCTGGAAATACGCTAATGGAAATAAGATAATGCATACTGCTTGGGCTACTAGGTTGGCGAGGTATTCATGATCGGGATGCTACGAAACCCCTGCAAGGTCGGGAAGGCCGAGAGCATCCCTCAGTCTCACTGACGCTCGCAGCAACTGCAGCAGCGCGCGCACACAAACGTCAGGGCGACGTGAGTGAGAGCGGTGCGACACTATATATATGTTTGCCACAGTTTCCGTAATCAGTGGTGATCATCGCATAAATCTCCTTCCTTTTCAATTTAGCATATCTTGCAAACCAGATGAGATACGTTGAATTGCTATTTATCTTTTTCTTCAGAAATAATCCAAAATAAACGATGGTATAATTAACAAATTTTTTAATTGCAAATTTCTATGTAAATTCAAGCATTTAAAACTTTAAAAATCAATCATGTGTAAACAACAATGAAAATCAAAATTTGGTTTCGCTAGGAAAAATGATGAGATTTTTCTAAACTGGTTACAAAAAAAAATTGCAAAAATCTTAATTTTTTGATTAGTTATGAATATTTGAACATTTCCACTCATCTGGAGGTCCTAGCTTCTTAGGCGTTGAAGATAGGGTAAAAAGTGTAATAGCTTTTTTGTAGATAATTTTATTATCTACAACTTTTGTCTTAACTATTTTTCAATATGTCACGTAGTTTTCAAAATATTAGCGAAGAATCGATTTTTTCAACAATAAATAATTTTTTACAGCCGTACCCGGTTGGTGATTTTTCTTTTAATATGTTCCCTCGATTAATAACTTCAAAACACGCCTTTTCCCAAGTTTTCGCCCATATGTCTCAATTTTCGATTTAAACGGAAATTTTACTGGACTACAAACGAAATACAAACAACTCGCAAGTAACTCTGCGCCCTCTAGTCTGGCTTCTCATATATCTTACGGATACACCCAAAAAAGGGTCCTAAACGCTGGATTTATGGTGAGACTAAACAGTCCTCTTAGTGGAGGTGCGACACTGCGTCGCCTCATAATACGAACAATAGCTTCCATCGCCCGAAGAAACCCTCTCGAGCAACACAAACCTGACCCCCTCTGCACAGTCTAAACAGCGATTGATTTTTGCCTTATTTTTCTTCAGTTTCAAGTTAATAACTATAACATGTGCGATCAAGAGTAGATCTCTTCGAGGTCGTAAATCCCGAAGGCACTACTGCGTGACACGAATAGTGACCGAAAACGTAGAGTGGTAGATTTAAACCGTATCGGTTAGTTGAAATGATGTAACACTGCACTGACAATATTACTGGTGATTATATTGGATTCAAAGAGATATAGTAATTTCGTGATGTAGCCGTGGTTTACAATTAGATACACTGAAAGGTAGTTTTGAGGGAAATGTGTCGGACTGCGAACGCATTCGTAACCCCCATTCACCAAAACATACCGCCTGCCTCGCTGTTGCGACCGATGTACAGATGATATCTAGATTAATCCGTTACTGAGGTTGCGATAATAGTGAGCCTCGCCGCGTGAGTGATAGTCGTACGGCGGCCTGGCGCTCCAGCCTCGCAAAATCGACACATGGCTTTGCCTGGCAAAGGCGATATAATCTAGTAAATGCGTGTTTAAAACTGCCGATTTGGTAACAAAGTTGCGGAAGTTTTTTTCTCGACGGTTTTATATGTTTTTGGGGCTGCTGAATCCGAATTTATAGTTTGCTGCCTTGTAGGAGGTCGGCTTCATAGCCAAAAATGCAAAAAATCTGAATTTTTCAGCACTTTTTTCAGTTTTTTGCTTATATCTCAAAAACGGTACGTTTTTTGAAGATGAGTGTTCTATACAAAATTAAAGTAAATAAAATTTCCTATAAAATGCACTGGTCATCTTTGATTTTCTAACAAGCGGTAACGACGCTAGAGCTCGCTAAAAAAACGATTTTTTGGTACTTTTACAAAAACACCCAGTCCCACCTCTTACAAATCGAGAAATATACAAGTTATGAACAAAAAACTTTATTTCACGGGAAAGAGCTCTCTAAAACGTGACAGCACCGCCATTGTTTGCAGGCCGACCTAAAGCGGGGTCTACACACACAGTTTTTACAACGATTTACCTGTGCAGTTCTAAAACGTACAGTTTTCTGATTGCCGTCCACACACAACAGTTTTGGACATAGACATTTACAGTTTTCAGTTTACGCGTCGCAGTCATGGAAGAAGTTCTTCTCTGGTCAGTTTTTGCAATTTGCCTACCAAGGAAGAAGCAAAGAAATAAACAACTTAATCGTAAAATACGATCAAAATGGTCTCGATCCTGGCTTCTGCCGAGAAACAAGTTTTCTCATGTGCGGCTACTTCGCAAATTGCTAGATGAAACGTACGTATGCATTAGCGAAGATCGACCATGATGAATTAAAATTAGTAAAGTCGATGATTTCTCTCTAGAAACTTGCAAAAAACTGCGTAAAAAACTGACATTTACGTCTACACGCTCAGGTGAGTCTACTGTAGAATCGCAGTGTGTAATTAAAAGAAAGAATGAATGCTTTGGTGGGAAATTAGAAATGTTTAGGCAAAGAGTGAAGCGTGACTGCGAGCGTTTATTCGAAGGTATTAAGTGGCTGCGTGATGCGCTGTAAGGCGGAAGCGTGGTTCCTTTCGACTGTTTATGCGAGAGTATTGGGTGACTGCGCGGTGCATTGCAGAGCATGGACACCCGTAATGAAAGAAAGGTTTGATTGAGAGCTGATAAGAGTAAGTGAGAGGTATGCATGGTAGATAAAGAGAGTGAATGAATGAAAGAAATTAGAGGGAGTCGAATGAGTGAGGCAGTGGAAAGCCGAGAGCGGACGAGTAAGGCTCGAAGTGTAATTCTTATTGATACCTTATAGATTAATAAATACTTGGTTAAAAGTTACACCTGGTATTCCGCAAACTGGATTGATCCTACACTACTGTTCAGTTTTCAGTGCGATTTATGTAGTTTGTGTTATTATGTGACGTGTGCAAAATGGCTCAATCGGAATGTGTGATTTGTGACAAAGTGTTAGAAGATGGGACACAAACGAGTGTTGTGAAAGAAAGGGGATTGAAATCATTTATTGAAGCCAGTGGAAAAAGGCAGGATGGTAAAATTGAAATTTTTAAGCGGAACACCGAAATTAAAGTTCATGACAAATGTAGGAAAAATTACACGACAGAAAAGTCTATTGCTGCGTTTTTGAAGAAGCCTCAAGTGAATCCTAGATCAATACCGCTGCGTTCAAGTGTCCCTTACTTTTCATTTAAAAATCACTGTTTTTTGTGTGCACAGGAGGTGCCTCTAGACTATGCCGAGAAACAAGTGAAAAAACCTCCCTCTAAACGCAATTTGGTGTACCCTGTGAGGAAACTCGCCATTAGAGAAAATGTGCTTACACTTGCGAGAAACCGATATGATGAATTTGGGCAAAGCATAGTTCAACGTGTAGAGCCAGTTAATGACTTGGTAGCAGTTGATGCACAGTACCATTTTCTGTGCATGAAAACTTTGCATCAGCCCCCACGGACTTCACATGAAGCTGGGAGACCGCCATTAGGCGAGGTAGACGATGCCATGCAAGCAGTTTACTGTTTTTTAGAAAAAAATATCGAAAAATGTCAATTCACAATGGAAGAATTGATGCAACAGATTGAAGGTGATTTTCATCCGCATCCGAACACAATTAGAAGGCACCTCCTTCATAAGTACGGCGAGGATATTTTGATTACAACAAGCAAACCTTACGTTGTATGTTTGAAAGGCACTGGATACAAAATAATTAATAAGTCCTGGTATGAAAATACTCAGAAGCTGCCAGAAAAAGAAAAAAAGCGTGCTCTAGTTGAGGCAGCCGCTGCCGTAATTGTGGAAGACATAAGATCGCAAGTATATAATTTAACTGAATATCCTTCTCCAGAAAGATTTCTAGATAAAACTGAAGATCTTATTCCTGAGACTCTTCGAACTTTCATGGACGCGGTAGTGCTCTGTAAAAAACGTGGGGATCTGCAGAAATGGAAGAAAAAATCAGTAGCCATTGCACATAGCATCATTAGTGCTGTGCGACCTGCATCATTTCTTTCTCCTCTTCAAGTCGGCTTAGCAGCATTTCTTTATAAAAAATTCGGTTCCCGCAAATTAGTAGATGTTTTATCTTCCATGGGGTTTTGTTGCTCATACAATGAAGCAACTCGATTTGAAGTGTCATCAATCATGCGTCCTCCTCTGGCTGTTAATCAACAAGTATTTTGTCAGATGGTATATGACAACGCAGATTTCAATATTCAAACACTGGATGGTCGAAACACATTCCACACAATGGGAAGTATCCGCTGTATTACCCCAAAAAGTGCTGTTGTTCCCAGTCAGAAGGTTGCACGACTAAAAAACATACCATCAGCACAAATCGTTGGACATTTAGGAGCTGTACCACTGAAACAATTTGAACGAAACAATGATCTCGGCTTAGCCGCTATTCCCATCAATGACCTAAGTACCTCGTTTCCCGATACAGACACCATAGTTCCATCAGTGCCACTTCTGCTGTGGCTGTACAGCAAATCTAAAAATCTTCCAGGAGTTTCTGGATGGAATGGTTTTATGGAGGAAGTAACGAAAGAAATTCCTTACCAAACAACACTTATAGAATGCCAGCCTTTTATAAATGCACCTCCTGGGGAATACGATACGATATACACATCATTGCTCTCTGCAGCTGAAAATACACATTCCTTGGGGCAGCAAACAACTTTCGTCACCTTCGATCAACCCCTGTACCTCAAGGCGCGAGATGTGCTAGCAAGTCGTGTAGGAGACCCTCAGCTTCAGCACGTGGTCGTACGATTAGGTGGGTTTCACTTACTTATGTCTTTCATGGGAGCTGTGGAATATATTATGGAAGGTAGTGGTCTGTCGGAACTATTCCACACCGTCTACGCAGTCAATAGCACTGAAAAGATTATGACAGGTCATGCCTATACCAGGGCCATCAGAGGACACACCTTGGCTTTCCGAGCTCTTGGTATGGTCATAATGGAGTCGCTAGACTTGTCTTCAATGTTACAGTTGGATGTTGAGCAACTTTTGTACAGTGGGGATCGAAGTGAGCTATTGGATGCACATGAGAGGGATTGCGGAAAAGAAATTTTCAATCAATTCGAAACCCAACTTCAATGTCTTGCCAATTTAGGCCCCACTTCGAAGTTGTGGATTGAGTATTTCCAAATGGTAACATTAATCTTGAAATTCATTGAATCTGAGCGAATGGGCAATTGGAAACTACACCTCCAAGTCATATACGAAATGCTACCATATTTCCATGCCAGCGGGCACTACCTATATGCTAAGTGCGCGCATTTGTACTTGCAAGATATGCTCACATTAGAGCAGTCCATGTCACCTGAGGAATTTCAAGCATTCACTTTCAAAGGGGGTTTCACTATTCGACGTACTAATAAATGCTGGAGCGGAACATGGAGCGATATGTGTATTGAACAGCAGCTCATGAAGCATATGAAAGTTGAAGGAGGGTTGAGTAGAGCACGCGGATTCAGTGAAGGCATCTTGGCAAGATGGACGTTGGGAATGAGTTCGCTCCAGCATGTCGCAAATGCAATTGAGGATTTTTGCGGTGTGGACTTTGGAACGACCGATCAGCATGCGGACAGCCGTGATGCAAGAAGAAATCTTGACAACAATTGCACCAAAAATATGTTGGAATGGTTTCGACAACATCCACCGTTCCCCGAAAACTCAGAACTAATATCAATCAGCACTGGGCTTGTAGGAGATCATAAAATCAATTGTCACTTGTCCAGGGAAGTGGGAACCAAGGGTATCAAACGAATTGTTGGCAATAACTTCAAAGGCGTCAAGTTTAAACGGGCCGACCGAGTGCTGCCTCTCGCAACCATCAGCTCTTCCATCATCATTAATAACCATCCCGTGGTCATAAAGCCAGACACTCTGTTTCAAAGGATGGTTGTCGCCAAGCAATCAGAGGAAGAACTAGAAGATTTCTTAACCTACAAATTGACTCCATATCCCTTATCTTTATTCGATGAGACTGGAATGCGAAAAGGGACAAAGTCTGCTTTGTACAAAGCATTTACACCTCTTCCAAGTACGACGCACTTGGACAGCAGTACAGTATATGTGATTGATGGAGGCTTTTTATTGCACAGAATGGTATGGTCGAGTGGTCATACATTTGAAGAAATTTGCGAATCATATATCCATTATGTACGAAGTAAGTACAATCAAAATGCGACAATTGTGTTCGATGGGTACTCGTATGAACGTAAGAGTACCAAGTCCATGGAACGCTTGAGAAGGTCGACTAAAAAGCAGTCCGCAGAATTACAATTTACGAGCACCATGACACCATCAGTTTCTCAAGCAAATTTTTTATCAAATGCGAAAAACAAGGATAGGCTAATCAACATGCTGATGAGAAAATGCAACGAACGTGGAATCATTTCGAAACAGGCAGCAGATGATGCAGACACATTGATAGTTCGAACAGCAGAATCTATGGCTTCGGCTCACAAAAGTGTCGCAATTGTTGGAGAAGATGTTGACTTTCTGGTTATAATGGTGGGTCTCAAAACTTCCCCCAATGTGTATTTTCTCAAACCAGGAAGAAGCAAATCACCTCAGCTTCTCTACCAAGCAGAAACTGCAGTTCAGAAGAGTGTTGCCAACCACATGCCCTTTCTCCATGCAATGAGTGGTTGCGACTCTACGTCCGCGTTATTCAACCAAGGCAAGATTAAATTTGTCAAGACCCTTACCAAAAATCCGGATCTGGAATCATATGTTACGAACTTCAGTAATCCTTCAGCTCATCCAAATGAAATAACAGCTGCTAATGAAAAATTTCTGGTTGCCCTTTATAACGTTAATCCAACCCCCCCAACCATAACACTCAACAAACTGAGGTACAAGCAATACTTGACATCAACCTACAAGGCATCAGCAAACACAGCGTCCTTACCTCCCACTGAAGCTGCTGCTCAACAACACGCCTTCAGGGTTTTTCATCAGGTGCAGCAGTGGATGGGAAACTACTTGGATCCAGAAAAGTGGGGTTGGAAATTGACAAAAAATGGGTTGGTTCCCATTACCACACCGAAACCTCCGGCTCCCGAGAGGCTTCTCCAGCTTATATCTTGCAAATGCAAGACAGGTTGCCAAGGTCGGTGTGGGTGTAAGCGCGCAGGACTATTCTGCACAAAACTGTGTCAGCAATGTGAAGGGTCGTGCTCCAACATCGACGATAGTTATGATGCAGAAGACGAAGGCGATCTAGATGAGCCACTTCCAGTCTCACTGCCTGAAGCAGCTGAAGAGACAGAAGGTAGGTATTAATTCATGTAATATTTTGCAACATTATGCATCTTTACTTAGTTTGTTCTAGTTTTACACTTCTCAATATAATCATTTTTTTCAGTGGAAGAACAGCCACAATTCACTATTCAGCCTGGATCTTCCACAGCTCCTGACCCTTTGTTTGGATCTTCGATTGCCCAAGACCCTTCACCTGGACCTTCTAGTGCCAAAGAAACATCGTTTGGACCACCCAAAACCAAACGGAAATGACCAAATTAACTACGGCCATGACGTCAGGTTAGTTATATTTTATTTATACTATACCAATTTTCTTCTATAGTACTTATGTTCTACCGCTAAATGCCTCATTTTTTTTCAGATGGAAGACCCACTCAAAGTAATGATGATCTTGGGTACATCTTTACATCATTTCGTGATACATGCGTATAGATTTCATGTATATAGCTAGCTTTATTTTCAGGTTAATGTACCTAATAAGTTTTAAATATAATTTCTTAATGTTTTTATAAAGCATGGCTTGCCATTTAACTTATTCAAAAGAAGCTTCTTCTTACAAAAATCTTTATGAAAAAATTAAATATTGCAGACGTCTTTTTTATGATATATAATATACTTATACGTGATATAAGGGTTTATTAACATATATTTCTCGGGTTGCAGGGGATGAAAGTTGGTGTTTTTGACGTTTTTGTGAAAATATAAAAAAATCACTGGTTTCACTGAGCTCTAGCGCGGAGACCGCTTATTATAAAATCAAAGATGACCAGTGCATTTTGTAGGAAATTTTATTTACTTTAATTTTGTATAGAACGCTCATCTTCAAAAAACGTACAGTTTTTGAGATATAAGCAAAAAACTGAAAAAAGTGCTGAAAAATTCAGATTTTTTGCGTTTTTGGCTATGAAGCCGACCTCCTACAAGGCAGCAAACTATAAATTCGGATTCAGCAGCCCCAAAAACATAAAACCGTCGAGAAAAAAACTTCCGCAATTTTGTTTTGGTCAAACTACCATTTGACTACACTAATAGACGGTACGGCGTCTACGTACGGTAGAGAGCGGTGGAATGGGGCAGAGTTGAGAGCGGTGTATTGGAGCAGGGTCGAGAGCGCTGTGTGAGTGAGTCACGGTCGGAAGCGCTGGAGTGTGTGAGTTTCGTTACGGACGTCGTGTCGGGCGCGCGATTTTAGTACCCTCAGCATAAAAGTTTCACTTCAAAAATTATTCGTAGAATCAGAGAAAGTGATGAATTCTTCATGGAAATTACTTCGACTATGGATGAAGCAAGACGACGCTAAACAAATGGATGACGGAAGAGTTCGACGATGTGCATCAGCCTCCACGGAGAAATATGCCAAAGATAAAGGACGATTGGTATCCTGCTCAAAAGCTAGAAATAAATGAAACGTAAGATATTATTGATACAGAAAAAGAATGTGTAGTGCATGTATTTATTTACCAGTACGACTCGCATTACCATTCGGCAACTAACTTGATTGAATATTTCAGCAAGCATCGATAACCACTCGAGTCGAATATTTGAACCTAGAATGTCCTATAATTTCGAATACTTTTTAGGATGTATTAGGACTTAATAGGTCTACGTAAACGTTACTTTCTATTCTGTGCAAAATCCTGAGTGAGCCTAAAAAGTTCTACTTATTGCAGATTTGGGATGGTTTTAGGACTTTTTAAGACTAACGCAAAAACCGAAAATGACCTACTTTAACCGATATTTTATTCCCTTTGGATTCCTCAATATTTCAGATTATTGCATGATAAAAAACTGTATGTGTCAAAAGAATATGCACGTCCACTTCAAACTGAATCATATATGTATACGCAGTGACTACACTGCCACCTGCCGACCCGCCTAGTGGTGTCGGTTTTTTTTTTCATACCCTACCGGGACTCGAACCTGCGATCTTTAGGACGAGCTGCTTCGAAACTGGGAATGTTTTCGCACTCTACCAATTGAGCCACCGACTCTTCAATTGGTGTCGGTCGACTCCAGTCATATATCGGAACCGAACATGACAGTGACTGCTCTCGAAGGTTCTTCTCATTAAATTTTATAAAACAATTTGATACTTTCTTTTTCAAAACAGTAGCGATTATGATAATTAATCATTCATTATTTATAGAATAATTCGGTACAATTTGCACTGTTTGAAACATCATTATTATATCGATTTTGTTATTTTTTAATTTAAAAATTTTGTGAAAGTGCATTCACAATATATTTACGAAGTGTTTGCACGTCGTTAAGGCTCCGTGACTGCACTGAGTTTAAACACTGGGTCTTCCCGCCGTGAACCACTAACAATAAGTGTGTTCACTATGTAGCTACAATGCTCTTAGTTTCTGTCACACGAACACACTACAGTGATACCACCCCGACTAGAAATTTTCGGCTGATCCTGCCCTGGTCCAGGTAAGGAATGCCTGACTAGCTCCTGACAAGGTATGTAATGCAAATCATTACCCTCTCTCTGGACCCGATCAGGAATTCCTAATGAGGACCAGACGTGGTTAACCAGATCGGGTCCAGAGTATTGATTTGATGCCGATTTAAAAATTCTAACAAAATTGAAAAAATGAAAAAGGTTGAAATGCAAACTATTCGTACAACTCTTTTTATATGTCATATCCTACGCAAAAGGAAAAATAATAAATAAACGGGAGACAAATATAAAATATTTTAAAAGATTAATTAATAAGAAACAAATAATATATTGGAAGTAACCAAATACTTGTAGAACATTTTCCATTATAATAAACTCTTTTTTTTCGATACTTATGGCAAGATCGTTTAATTACAAAATAATACACAATTTTTAATCTTTATTTCACTCACTTCCAAATATTAAAGGAGCTCTTTCATTATTGAAAGCAACTAATTTACCGCGGAGGCTTTTTTAGTACTACACGGTAGAAATGGCAAAATTCAGTAACAATTTAGACTTATTTAGTACTACGTAGAACTTACTAGGATCCACAGAACAAAGTAGGTCAAAAAGAGGTTTGCAAGAAGTACCACATAGACCATTTTAGGTTACAGAAAATCTTTGTAGACTCAAATAGGTCAAAATAGTTTTAAGAAGGATAAACTAGAATCAAATATTCGACTCGGGCAGGATCATGGTGAATGACTTTGCGTTTCGCAAGTGTGCCTGCGATCAGCAACCTGATTAGGTGCTATGTAAGAGCCTGGGTTGGTACCTGCCGCAGTAGTGTCGGATTGCTTCCAACTGAAATTCTCCCTCGTTTCACTCTATCGTTCAACAACGAGCATCAACTCCCCCCGGGGAGGATACGAAAAGCTGTAACATCAGGAAGACCGTGAAAGATTAATAAAATTATCCGAAACGATACTACGAATGTAAGCAAATCCTTTTCATGTCATTACATTTTGTGGAAAACTCACCGCTGCTTCATCTTTACAGCAAATGTTCAAAACGATTCCCTTGCTTAGCCAAGCAATAACCGAAGCGGGCATAAAATGCTGAGACCGTATTTTGAATCGCTTCCTCGGGGGTTTCCTCACAAATCCTTATTTCCCAATCGAGGTCGACAACGGTCAGGACTGGGCGAAGCTCGTTATATAACTGCTCCTTCACGCAGCCCTAGAAAAAATAATCCATCATTGTACAAATGATTTTCGTAGTATTATTGTCTTCGTAAAGTATAAAGAAATTGAATAACTTCAAAACAATTCATTATTGTTATTCCTCCCGATTTATCTTTACACTTACCCGACTTAAAAATTCTGAGAACTGTCTAGCCGTTGTAATCTTCCACGTCGGTTCACTTGTCTCTACAACTCATTAATTATTTTAGATTTATCACGAGATTATCACCCTTCCTTCATTACTTCGATTTAACTGAATTTTTACTTTTTATTAACAAGCGCTTCCAAGGATCAAAATAAATGCGAGGGAAATCGTTTCGCGAATGGAAATATTTTATGAACTTTGAAAGCCAGGTTTTTTTCTAAAAAATACAATTACTCCGGCAAATTCCACTTTGTAAAGACGCGCACCAGTCTCCCGCCATACTTTTTCGTCTGCTAGGTGCCTACGCCCTAAGGAACTTCTCTCGCGACGATTGCCGTCTGCCGACGATAGCAAAGCCAATCGTTTGGCGTCCTTGCGTCTCCGACCAATAGCATTTTGAAGTTTCGTGTACTCCTACCTCAGAACACCAATTCCTTAAACATTTCCAATGTTAAAATGATTTCTTACGAATGAAAAATCGTTTCAAGTAACCAAGCATATGCGTATCGTTCTCTCGAAAACTTATTAAGCGGTATGGCCACGGTAGAATTTTCAAAATATTAAGGAAAAAAATTGTTTTCGGTTCTAGGTCAAAAATTGCGGAAACCATTTGTCTCGCCGCGGAGCACTGCAAAAAAAAAGCACCAGCGGAAAATGTGAATAGCTAGCCATATTGAATTAAAAATATATAACATATGTATATTTAAAAAAAATATTTTAATACTTGTTATTAATAGATATGAAATTACTTTTGTACATAAATCACTCTTTTATAACAAAAAAATGGTTAAATATGCACCTTATTTAGTAACCGCTACCGTGGCCATACCCCTTAAACTGAAGCGCGTGTCAAGTAGTTTCAACGTAGTTAGGTTAGCGCATACGGCGCAAGTGCGTTGAGCCGAGCTAAGCGGCTGCCGTGCGAAATACGCTCGTAGCGCTCTCGATGAGTCAACGGTGAACGACGGGTTCCATGGCCTGTGCAAGGATGTACATCGAGCGAGTCGATGTTGCGTGAACCTATCAAAGTCTCCGCGAGCAAAGCTCCGGATACCGAAAAGCGTACCTATATTAGAAAAGTTCTGCTTGGCCTTTTTCTGTTGTCATCCAACGGAACGGGGCGGGAGATGACTTGTGCTCTCATTGAAACGGCATGGGTTATCCCGACCAGAAATTTCGATACTTGTCACGTCAGGGCCGCATAAGGCAGCCTGATCTTGAAAGTCAGGCCCTTATCAGGCAACCTTGTCCGGTCCTGGTCAAGCATGTAACGCGTTGTCACATCAGGACCTGATATGTATGGCCAACCCTGGGCCGGATCCTTTAACCGGCTCCGGGCCGGATTCGTCAACCAGTTCCGGACTGGGTTTGACAGCGGTTCAGAACCAGATATGTGCACCAACTCTGGACCAGATATGAATGCCAACTCTACCCGGGTCGAGTTTTTTGACCTGGGAAGTCTTTGTAACGATAAAATTTTGCTGTCCCTACTCTAAATTTTCCATGCGATAACTGTTTATTTTTATATACCTATAAACAAAATCGCGTTCAAAAATTGCCTGTGGCGGACGAGTGAGTTCGTCATTTCGACCCGGAGTCGGCCTGTGGACTCGTCAGTAAGGCTAGGCCGACTCCTGCCTTAAGCCGGCCGTCCACTGCGAGCTGTGCTGTGCGAAGCTGTGCCAAGCGGCGCGGTGAGATGACCGAGGGACGACTGTAAACATGGTCATCCGACCGCGCCGCTTGGCCGCTTGGCACATAGCTTCGCACAGCATAGCTCGCGGTGGACGGCCGGTTTTAGACGCTCTGTGGCCTCTTAGGTATATAGTACTGCACCGCCGTTTTACTACCGAGAGCCGAGAGGGTCGACGCCATCTGGCGTAAGGCCGCCACAGCGTGGGTTGACTGACTGGACCAGGTTTACCGTGGATTAGCCTGATCAGGGCCGGGAACGGCGAAATCCCGGCAAACCGGATCCGGCTTGCCGTATATACACCTGACTTGAACCGGGCACGGTGTAACCACGGCATACCGGACCAGGTTTACCGTGGATTAGCCTGATCAGGGCCGGGCACGGCGAAATCCCAGCAAACCACATCCGGCTTGCCGTCGATTAGCCTGAGACGGACCGGATACGTCGCAGCCACGTCAAACCGGGGCCGACATGCCGTGCGTATGTCTTACCCGGGCCTGATGTAACCACAGGCATACCAAGTCAAATTTCTGGTCGGGATGCTGTCCGCGTCGTCGGACGAGCTGACAGTTCGGAAAGTTGTCAACGGCGGCTCGTTTCCACGTGGTTGGAGGATTTTCTTTCGCAGGAAAATGAAGTAGATCTTGTAATCATTTCCGGGCGAGAAGTGTACAATGAGTAGCGTCGAGGTGCATGTACATATGTATATCTATTTTTGGAGAAAACGTGAAACGGAAATCGAAAGGGTGGGGTTATGACGTGTATATAATATGTACATATTGGAGGTACGTGTTCCTTTCCATTAATAATTTTTCTTTGATGATAATTAGAATAGACTACGGGTTAAATTGTCGTTGGAAACATTTTCTTGCATTATATATTGATACGTACCATTGTAGGGTGAGTTGATAGGGGACAATTTTGGTGAACAAAGTAGCTCTCTCCAATCATAGAGGAATTGTTTATACATACGTATATACGGTATATAATATTAAAATCCTTTCTACTGTCATTTTATTTTTATAATATCGCTAGTCACTTCATCCATTCCAAAAGTACGAGAAAATATTCGTTAAAGTTCTTTTGTTGTCACATTATTTTCATAATAAGCTGGTTGCTCAGTCCATTTCGAAATTATAAGAAATAATATTCGTTGAATACCTACTGCGACATTCCTTTAACTTCGATGAAAGGTCAACCATTAATTGGAATACAGATCGGACTACCCACTAAGTTGATTTTACACATGTAGCCATAAGGACATTTTTTAGTTTTACAGGTGCCCACCGTAGAGACCACCACCAAAGTAGCTCCTTCCAATCATAAACGAATTATTTATACACATAGATATATATATACATATACGGTATATAATATTAAAATCTTTTATACTGTCATTTTGTTTTCACAATATCGCTGGTCACCTCATCCATTCCAAAAAGTACGAGAAATAATATTCGTTGAATACCTACTACAACATTTCTTTAACTTCGATGGAAGGTCAACCATGAATTGAAACACATATCGCATGACCCGCTACGTTGATTTTACACCTTTTACCCGGAGGACAGTGAACGTTTCTACAGTCCCTCACCGCAGAGACCATCGCGATAGTCACCAATAATAGTAGGAACGTGGCGAGGAACTTCATGTTGCGAGTGTATAACCTGAGAATGTATAAGAGGTTATGGTAATGATAAACATTTTTACGTTAACTCATACACTACAATTTTTGTGATTTATAATCAGCGATAGAAAGGTGTAAAAGGCTCTAGTCATTCGGTGAACTTCATAGATTTACATGAAAACTCGAAAATCTTAAATTAATTATGGGGCATTCGATGCCACTTCAGTCACTGAAAAAATTAGTGCCATCCAAAAAATGTATTATAAAAATCAGTTTATACGAATTCAACAATTTTGATAAATTATGAACCAATACTCCCATGCACCACACGGAGTATTCGCATCTGTTTACTTTTATTTTTGAAATCACAAGCCAAGCCTTAGGCCCGCCGCATATTGAGCCCAGCCCACGCACGGCATACGTACAGCGCACACCCAACCCATCTCGTCCATGTCCACGTTTTTATTCCCTTACCGCATATTGAACCCAGTACTGGCCCACACTAGCCATCTTCTCTCCTCTTAAAACAAGCTCACGCTGCCCACGATCCAGGAAATCTGTGCGGCGAATACAAACCTCTCCACGCGTGGCTGGCGACAGCCTGGGCTAGCTCTGAGCTGGGTCCAATATGCGCCACTCCATTTAAAATCATGTCTTACAAAGTAACCCACGCGTGTGCTGTACGTGTGCCGTGCGTGGGCTGGGCTCAATATGCGGCGGGCCTTAGTCGCGATAACTTTTTTTCTTTATACTCAACAAGTAAAAGGAAAATTTTGCACAATGTTACATCATGGAACTCCCAATTGTTTGAGAGCTACAGCGAATTTTTGATTTTCTCTTTTATAAAGACGCTGTATCTCTTAAACGACTGGGACCTCTTTTCTTACTTATCGACTTTGAAGATAAAAAGGTACCATCGATAGAGCTTGGCCCTCAATTTCAAAAATAAAAATAAAAATATATGATTACTTCATGATCTTTGGGACGATTGGCGTGTAATTTGGTAGAATTATTGTACTCGTACAACTCTATTATTAGACATTAATTGATGGGATACATTCATATCTTTGAGTGGCTGAAGTGGTGTGGAATGTTTCATATATTATATTCGTTGTATTTACATCATTTCCTTGAATAATTACCGTTATACTCTATGTGCTTTCTCGCGAAACATACAACGCTATCTGCAATTAACCCTCCTGAAGTCGCGCGATGAGCGTGGACCCGTACTTTTTTTTTTAAATTCGTCATAATTGCTTAACTACTTCGATTTTAACGATCACCGGCTATATCTTTCTTCATTGAAGTATCGCGAATACGATGATTATAATATGATAGCTCTGCATTCATTAGAAGAATTGAAAAAAATATATTAATGAAGCGCATGGGTTAAAAGGCGCGACCTCAGAAGTGTTAAACGTTAGAAAATATTTCAATTACTTCGATAGAAATCCGTTTTGTTCTAAGATTGCATTTTCGCCTACGGGTTACTAAATTTTCACTAGCAGAAATTTAACGATACCATATTTTAGTATAGTTCAGAACCAAACGTAGTTTGTTGTTTTATTGTTTTACGTAAATTTAACAATGTGTTTCCTAGAACTATGTAATGTACGTTTACTGATAAAAGTTGTATAATTGAATTAATATTAAAGTAATATAGACAAAATATGTGGAGAAATGTTTTAAATGCTGCATATTACTTTATTATTAATCCAACACTGTATTTGCTGCATATAAAAATAGATTATCCAGCACGTAATAATATATCATAGGCCTGAATAAAACTATTACACTATAAAATTCCAAATTACGTTATCATCAAACAGTATCGTTAAATTGATACACATAGCCGTCACGTATACGCGTTTTCAATAATATGTATTTCAGATAATCTTCCGTAGTTTTACGTACCTTTTGTTTCTGCCGATGCAGGATCCGTCGAGTATAGAGTTTTCAGGTTTCGCTTGCTCGTCGCTTTTTATATACCCGCAGAAACTGCTTGTTATAAGAATGCTTTTCCAAAAATACGGTAGTAGGGCGATTTGATTAATTAGTTAGAGGCGTAAGCGCGCGTAAGTACTGCGAGCGCTATATACACTGTTGACGTGCAATTTTTAGATAAGACATTTATATAATATCAAATCAAGCACTTGAGATTACTATTATAGTTCAAATATTTTCTCAGCTTTCGATATTACGAAGTAATTTTTCTTAGGAGCCACGACTCACAAATTACGTAAGCACGTCCTTGGGTCCCATGAAAATTTTATGCATGCTTATCTGGGGGGAGGGAGGGTGATATTATCTTACATAAACATTATCTGTCATTGTTATGAATTACATATCGTCGTCATAAAGTGAAAACCTCGTATCTCAAATTTTATTGTTTTTGAGTTACGAGTATAATAAATTGTTATGCATGGTCCAGCGCCAAGTGCCAAACCTCGTATAAAGATTAAACGTTATGCGCCAGCATAGTAAGCAAGTGTAAGTATTCGTAAATAATCTTTAAAATGTTTTTTCTCTTTCCTGAAAACTGAGTATTTCTTACATACGTGGTTTTGACTTTATGACGACGATATGCAAATATGAGATACATATCTTATTTGTTATCGTTCCGTTATTATTTCAATGTTCCTTTTTATTGTGATTCAAGTTTATTATAATAATGTTTATTACATTTTTTACATCATAAATGGATTGAGCACGTAAATAAAGTTGGGATATGTTTTTTTTTCTTACGCGAAATTAAGCCCTAAAAGATTAATAAAGTTTGCGATAAACTCCGCCCACTTGAAACAGCCGGTCGAGCGCACGCCGCACCGTGATGGCACTAGCCGGTAACTGTTCGCTTACGCTAGATATCTAGGGTTAAATATCTCAAGAACTATTGAGAAGATATCGAGATATACTGTGGAAAAAATTTAGAGAATTTCAAGGCGAAAAGATTGGTTTTTATCTCATTTTGTTACGATGAACAGTTCTCGAGATATCGCATTTTGTACATAAATACGCGCCGTAGCACCCGCCTGCTCTTGTAAACAGATGCCTCTAACTTCACTAAAAATTGATATTTTTCGATGACTTTTGTTTTGTTTTAAAGATAATGAAATATTGCAATCATCAGAAACAAAAGCTCGGATACTTGTAAAGAAAAGCGGACAACAAAGTTGATTTTCTTGGCCCGTCTAGAAGGCGCGCAGACGAACTGTTACCGGCTAGTGACGTCGCGTCCAGTGCCGCCCATAATGCGGCGTTTCACTGAGGAGGTGTGGCCATGCTAATTTTAAAGTAATGTTTTTGGGGTAGAAGTTTTTTTATCAAGTTTTTACTAGTGGTACTGTGTTTTGAATAACTTTAACTGTTATGTTTGCTGTGTTTCATGCATAATAAAATTTTATGCAAGTTCCCTAGTGTACAATTGGAGTGTGTGTCAGAGAAGTTTTATACGTTAATTCGGATTATATAATCGATGTTCCCACTCATATTCACACATCTCTGCTACAGGGTGGACGCGAGAGTGCCGGGCATACGAATCGTGCGGGTGCAAGTAAGAATGTATGGTGAGTGCATAAGTGCCTCTCTGCCGCACACATTCCAACTAGACCAGTCTAAAGAAATGTGCGACGAAGAGGCTCTTATGTACCATTTACATATTCTCACTCGTACTTGCACGATTAATATGGCCTGCATTCTCTGGTCACCCTGTATGTGTGGCCCAACCCCGAAATCACTCTGTAGAAACTTGTCATGTGGTGCCGCTCGGTATCTATCTCTCTCGACCACGCACGTGCGGGCGCGTCTTGCCATACCTATAACGCTGCAAAACGCTCGACGAATCCCTTGTTTACGTCATTATTCATAGTGACTACTTATAAATGAGCATGGACTTAAGCCAGCATCGGAGGTCTTCCTCTACTCAGAAAGGGATAAGAGTTTGGTTGAGGAGACTCGATATGTTTCGCTACAGAAAATAAATAAAACTTCGATACTGATGGGCTGAAAAGAAAACTAAACGAGTAAGCAACAATAATAATACCATGAACTACATTATCTGGAAATGTCAGGGTATTATTATTGTTGATTAGGGGAAAGTCGGGTAAGATAACGACGTTAAGCTTTGATGATTTTTCCTAACCTTAATATTTATTGAATCGATGCCAGGATATCTCCATCATATTCGTTAAACTCTCTAGTTTGAAGCTATATATTTGAAAAATTGAATTTCACAAGTCTAGTACTTAAAAAATGCAATTTAGAAATAAAATTGATCTTCGTCATCTTACCCCCTTGTGCGGGTAAGGTGACGAACCGGGTAGGGTAAGATGACGAACTAAGACAATACATGATTTCAACAACAAATATACTTATTTTTCTCATTAAAACACTATCACAACACAGTCTCATATCATCATATTTGAGTACATAATTACGTTGCCAAAGAACTCAGCTACGCCAAGTTTTGGTGACTTAGAAAAACTTTTGACATAAAATGACTTAGAATAACAGCACAAAACGTAAAGCCATATAGAAATAGCTGGAAACCTATCAACTTCAAAGTACTTAAGTAAAAGATTCAAGTAAAGAACGCGAAATTAAATTTTTAGGAACCCGGTAACTATCTACGTAAGTTCGTCATCTTACCCGACATCGCTATTTTGAGTTCAGTAAAATATTTCTGAACTTCAACTAACCAGAAAACATTGAAATTATACATCAATAGACGTGTTTTAAGCAGTACTTTAAGGATATCACAAGTAGAAATTGAAAATACTTACTCAGCAAGCGTAATTCCTTACGGAACACCTTCAAAAACTTATAACGACGGAGCACGAAATCACGTTTTCCGTTTCAGTGGACGACATGTACACTAAGATGGGAATTTTGGAGTTGCCGTGGATGGCGCAGCACTAGCGCTTTCTAATGGCGTAGGAACCGGCCCTTAATCTAGTGTCAATATTGTTAAATATCGAATTCGTCATCTTACACGCCTCGTCATCTTACTCGACTTTCCCCTACTAATGCCAGAAGGGCGTATCCGCCGAAATCGAAAAATCTCTACTACATGAATTATTAGGTGTAGAGGAAAGTCGCCTAATTTCGGATGGTTTCCTAATTTCGGATAGCAGATTAACTCGAACGCCATCTGAAGTTTTTATCAAAAACCTCGATATACGCTTGGTAAGTTCCCGAAAAGAGCGATGCACACGCTGCCTCGCGGTCATTGTGTGCAACTGTACGGGGAAGTTTCTATAGTACATATTACACGTCGATTCGAAAATTTGATGTGCGCATGCCTAACTCGCTTGGGGGGAGAAGGCACATAGTGAGGGAACGTTGCACCGAGCTTTCCTGAAGACCACTCTTTTGCCACACACACACACACACACACACACACACACACACACACACACACACACACACACACACACACACACACACACACACACACACACACACACACACACACACAATCCGACTATAAATGCCCCCCATGATTCGCTACCATCGACCACTTGATGGCAACACCAGAGCTACTTGCCAAGCGTATATGCGAAGGAAAAGGTCATACCAAGAACATGCTGTCATATGGTGATGATATAAAAATCGTAAGAATGTTTCCAGAGCAAATCTTATAGAGCAATGTTTATTCTAAGAACATTTTCAAAACGTTCTTACAACACTTATAGGATAAGAATGGGCACCGTTCTGTAGAACGTTTTAGTTCTTTAAGCTGTTCTGTAAGGTCTGCAGGAAACACTTATAGAATTGTTGAGTAACCGTTCTCACAGGTTCTAAAGAATCTTTATAACACAGTTACAAAGCAATCTCATAAAAATTCTATAGCAGTTCTAAAATGTTGTCTTCGAATTCTGGTATAGAACAAAAAAAAGAACTCTTATACAATTATTCTTTAGCAGCGCATATTGCTCCGTTATACAATTTTTGTGTTGCATTGGTGTTCTAATGGTAGTATATCTTTTTATCGTGAGCGGTCTCCCATTCAACTATTGTCCACACTTTAACTTCATTGATCTGTTGGTGTCCTCGAGTCCTCATCTGCTGAACGCTCCTGTGTGCATGGTGTTCTATTTAGAGAATTTTAAAATTGTTTAATTGTGTCGTTTAAAAACAAAATGTTTCTGTATCGTATATATGAAAAATATTGCAATTGCACAAAACTCGTACACCCAACACAACAAAATAAACTCTTAAAACATGGCATCAAATAAAATGTGGTTATGGTATGGTAGTTCTATAGAGTCTTTTTTTATGGAACAAAAAGGCTTGTATTAATACTTATTTACTCTATAATGATTTTATAACAAATGTATTATTATTCACTATAACTGCCTTATAGACCTTTTTTTCTTAAGTTCGATAGCAGCTTCCATATTTGTAATTTGTTCTCCGTAGCAAAATTGTAACTTATAGCAACCGGCCCTTACACAATAGTTCTATAAAGAAACTATAAGCGACATTACGGAATAATTTTATAAGAGTGTCACAGGAGATGGTATAATTCTATAAGGCACTATTTTTCATCGGTTTTACAGTAATTTGATTCTATAAGCACCGTTGCTGTAAAATTGTGTTACTGTACACTTTTATAGAGCTACATTAGCAGTTATCTTATAAATGCTCCATAAATTATGCTTTAAGAACGTTCTTGCAACAAATTAAAAAAATAATTCAGTTTCCGAAGGCAAAGTAGTCTCACGTGCCACATTAATGCAACAATTCAGTGCTCTAGATACAACTATAAAACATTAACAGAATATAAAAATCCTATTACTCTAAATTTATAGAACTACTTTGCTAGCTCTGTAACCCCTCTCCGTTAGATAGCAGTGCTTTTCGCCTAAATTGAGAGTTGGAGTTTTGTGTCGCTAACTTAATAGTTCGAGCCTCGATTACTTTAAAAAAAAAGTCATTTTCTAAATTTGTGGTAGTGTTCCAGGTACGTTAAAATATCACTTAATATATTTACTAGTTCAAAATTGAATCAAACTGAAAAATTAAAATTTCACAATGTCATAATCTCGAAAGTAGGAAGGTGCTTAATTTCGGATAATCCTAAATTATGGCCACAATTCACAGAGTTTAATAGGTATTAAAGTATTCAACTAGTTCATTTTGTTTTTAGGTTAGAATGCAGAGAAATAACAAAAAACATAAGTGGGATCAGGGAAGAGTGGGACAGTGGGATCCAAATTAAATGAAACAGGCTATCAATGCGGTCAGAGCGAAAGAAATAGGATATCTTAAAGCGTCCAAGTTAATAACTAGAGTTAGTTAGTTAGTTAATGGGTACAGTGTATGAAGTTTTTTAGGTGGGCTCATGAACTGTGCATCCACTCTGAGAAGAAAAAAACATATATATGCGAATTTTGTTTAGACGCATAAAATATATTTGTACCTACCATTGAAATGTAGTCCGGTGTCCGAAATTAGGAACGTTTTTTTCAATGGTTCAGAAAAGTTTTAAATTGAATAACATTAATTTTCCTACAAAAATATTTGTAATACAATTATTTTGATAATAGAACATAATAATAAACAGTAGTTTGGTTATTTATTTCCCAAAAAAAATCTAAAGAAGTTAAATATATTTAGTAAATTTTGGGTAAACAGAAAAATGGTATCCAAAATTAGGCGACTTTCCTCTACAAATTAATAAGGTTCCTTATATTTCGCGGTTTATAATTGCATTCAAAAACTAAATATTTCAATATTTTGTACGTTGGTAGTATTTAGTTACCAAAGCTGTAAATACTTCTTAAATAACCTTAAAAAATAGTAGTAAACACGATGTCTGTCGATAAGCAACATTTGAGGCACTGCATTCTTTTTGCATTTCAATTAAAGAAGAATGCTGCTGAGGCTGCTAAAATGATCTGTAGTGCTCTTGGAAAAAACGCTGCAACACATAAAACGTGCAAAAAGTGGTACCAGAAGTTTAGAGGCAGAGATTTCAATCTTTTGGATCAAGAACGGCCGGATCAACCCCAAAAATTTGGCGACGAAAAGTTCGAACAGCTCTTGGCTGAAAATTCTGCTCAAAGCCAAACAGAGCTTGCACTACAACTCGGAGTGACTGAACAATGCATTTCTCATCGCCTACATCAACTTGACAAAATTCAAAAGGAGGACAGATGGGTTCCTCATGCATGATCTGACCCCCGAAAACAAGGAACGACGACTGGAGACAGCGCTATCTCTGATCACTCGATTTAAAAGATGGGAGGTTCTCCCTCACGCGGCTTCTCGCCTGATCTCGCCCCATCAGACTACCACCTATTTCGGTCTCTTCAATACCACTTAGCTGATGAGCACTTGAAAACAGTCGACGAGGTCCGAAAGAGCATCGATGAATTTATTGAGTCAAAACCGCCAAGTTTCTTTCGTGAAGGAACTCGTCAGTTGCTAATGAGGTGGAGTAAAGTCATCAAAAATAATGGGGAATATTTTGACTTTTAATGTGTTTTTCTTTTTTTATAATAAACTCTGATTTTCATTTTAAAAGAGCACTTTATTAATTTGTACATTGTAGGAGGGGTAATATGTACAGAGCGCGAATAAACTAGGAACTAAGGTTTATTCGTGATCTGGAATACAAAATGGTAGCGTAAGCGTGTGGAAAGAGAAGATCCCAGGAGGGATCGAGCTCAGAGAAGCGTCGGAGGGGGCTGCCGGTCGGGCAGCTCGTAGGCGGTGCGGGTCGTCCTCAGGAACGGCTGCGTCGGTCCTGGCGTGCCGGAACTGCTCGAAGGCGGTGCGGGTCGTCCTCAGGAACGGCTGCGTCGGTCCTGGCGTGCCGGGGGCTGCTCGCGTCCCGGGAATCGTCGTCAGGCCGGAGGCGAAGGTAACTCGTCCGCGTAGAGGGTCGCCGGGTAGGCGAGGCGACGTGAGAACGTCGGCTGGAGCGGCGAGGACGCTAGGGTGTTCGTGGAGCGAAAACTGCCGCTAGCGAACCTCAAGCCGGGACGGCGTAGGGCCGTCAGAGATCTGCGCGCGAGAGGGTGTTCGCTGAGCGAAGACTTCCCTCTCGGTTGCTCGAGAGTCGATCGGTGAACCACGAGAGCTGCGATGTTCGCTGAGCGAAAACTGTCGCCGCTCGTGCGGAGGCCGTTCGACTACTAGGGTGTTCGCTGAGCGAAAACTTCCCTAGGGCGTTCGACTGAGACTTCCGAGGGATAGTGGTGTTCGCTGAGCGAAAACTTCCACTACCGTGACTCGAGATGGTCTGCCGGCGATGGCTCGCCGGCCGTCTAATATACCCCGTTTGCGGACCTTGCCGAAAGCCCGCTGATGACCGATGACCGTTAGGTCCTCGGATGACGCGTCCTAACTACCTGCGCGTCCCTTATGACGCGCTCGGGGCTGTCTCCAACCCTTGAATCGTCGGCAGGCTGACGCATGCCGACTCGGCTGCGATCCACGCGTTACAATCTCCCCCTCTGGACCTGACGGCGTCCCGACGAAGGTCCAGGATCCTGCGTGGATGGCTGCACTGCTTGCTTGCGGGGACGTCCTCTTTTCCGTAGAGGTCGTATTGGTGGTGGTGGTTTTTCTTCCTCAGAGCCCTCCCCCTGGAGGAGAGCTGCTTCCGTGGTTTCATTAGGTTGTAAAGTGTTATTCATAAACACGACGTCAAGCAATCCCAGGTCGATCCGTTCGGGTTTCCCTTGACTAAGTTCCTTAGGACTCTCCCCCTGGAAGAGAGCTGCTTCCTTAGGTTGCAAAATGATATCTGTTGTTGCGACGTCGATCATTTCAAATTTTATTTCTTCGGCGCTGGTCGTTGTTTGGTAGCAACGATCGAAGAGTTCGTCCAGATAGTCATCTGGTTCGGTCCTTTGAGGGGAGGCGGGTAAGGGGCTGAGTGCCTTTGGAATCTCTATCAGATCCGACCAAAGGTTGACTTCTTCGGCCGCCTCAATCATTGTTGTCAACACCTCTTCAGTTTGGGACGAGGAAACTGATTTCCCGGGCGTCCTCTGGAAGTCGTGGCGTTGTTGGGGATCCGTATTGAACCACCAAGTTTGTTGCGGAATGTCAATCACGATGCCGGCATTTTCTAAGAAGTCTACTCCTAGTAGCGTGTGGTTATGCTTGGCGTCTGGCAAAACGATGAGCTTTGTAGGAATTCGTCGTCCTTGCAGCCGTATGACCACGCTGGTAATTGGTACTTCCTGGAGCTGAGGGTTCCCGTCCGCGAGGGTGATCTGCTTGACCACTTTGGAGAACTTCCGCCCTTTTTCCAGCAAAGCTTGAAAAAGACTGTAGCTGGCAACGCTCGCTCTTGCGCCTGTGTCGATGCAGGCGCTGCCGACTAATCCCTCAATTGAAATTTGGATGGTCGGACGTTGGTGCGAAACGTCGGTGTTTATGGCGCAGAAGTCCAATTGTGCCACGTCTGCTTTGCTCGGGTTGCAGGTAGGACACTTACTCCTTACAACTCCCGGGCGTTTGCAGCCATAGCATTGTATTGTTGAGGGTTCCTCCTTTACTCGTGTTGCTAGTGCTTCTTTTCGGCGGCAGCTTTCTTCGGTATGACCGAAGCGATTACATATTTCGCATCGTGGTCTTACTTTTTCCGTTTTACACTTCTCGACCTCCGTATTATTTTCTTCTTGAGGTGCTGACTTCACTATATTGTTAGATAGCTCCCGATCAATCTCTTCTACTTCGCGGGCCTTGCGTAGTAGATCCTGGAACGTGGTTACTACGTCTCGAGGAACTTTTTCCCGGATCCGTCGTCGTAATAGACCGAATACTAGATCTATTTGCTGGCGTTCCGGTAGCCGATATGGTAATTCTGCCAGCATAGCTCGTGCCTTGCAGATAAAAATGTCCGTGGTTGTTTCGTTATCCTGCCTCCGTTGGAAGAGGTCCACGAAGACTTGATGCGCCAACCTTCTTGGACAAAAGGCGGTCCGAAGGAGATCCATTGCTTCTGCCCAAGTTCCTGCGTTCTCCTTGGTACCTCGCCACCACGTGGCTGCGACATCTTGCAGGAGGAGTGGCAGACCCTTTAGTGCGTCTGCATCGCTGATCTCGCTCACCTCTTTAAAAATGGTGGACGCCGTGATAAATTCTTCGACCTTGTCGCGGTTTCTGGTTCCATTGTGTCTGGACGTGCACTTGGCGAAGCTGGTTCGTCTTCTTTCCTGCTGCTGTGGTATGTTGATCCTCTCGAGCAGCATCGTGAGCTGCTCGTTTGTCATTTGGACCGCCATACCTTCCGCTAGCCTCGCGCTTCTCCTGGGGGGGACGTGGTGGGTTAGGATTCTACCCGGAAGTTGGGTGAGGATTCTACCCGGAAGTTGGGCGCCAGTTATAGGAGGGGTAATATGTACAGAGCGCGAATAAACTAGGAACTAAGGTTTATTCGTGATCTGGAATACAAAATGGTAGCGTAAGCGTGTGGAAAGAGAAGATCCCAGGAGGGATCGAGCTCAGAGAAGCGTCGGAGGGGGCTGCCGGTCGGGCAGCTCGTAGGCGGTGCGGGTCGTCCTCAGGAACGGCTGCGTCGGTCCTGGCGTGCCGGAACTGCTCGAAGGCGGTGCGGGTCGTCCTCAGGAACGGCTGCGTCGGTCCTGGCGTGCCGGAACTGCTCGAAGGCGGTGCGGGTCGTCCTCAGGAACGGCTGCGTCGGTCCTGGCGTGCCGGGGGCTGCTCGCGTCCCGGGAATCGTCGTCAGGCCGGAGGCGAAGGTAACTCGTCCGCGTAGAGGGTCGCCGGGTAGGCGAGGCGACGTGAGAACGTCGGCTGGAGCGGCGAGGACGCTAGGGTGTTCGTGGAGCGAAAACTGCCGCTAGCGAACCTCAAGCCGGGACGGCGTAGGGCCGTCAGAGATCTGCGCGCGAGAGGGTGTTCGCTGAGCGAAGACTTCCCTCTCGGTTGCTCGAGAGTCGATCGGTGAACCACGAGAGCTGCGATGTTCGCTGAGCGAAAACTGTCGCCGCTCGTGCGGAGGCCGTTCGACTACTAGGGTGTTCGCTGAGCGAAAACTTCCCTAGGGCGTTCGACTGAGACTTCCGAGGGATAGTGGTGTTCGCTGAGCGAAAACTTCCACTACCGTGACTCGAGATGGTCTGCCGGCGATGGCTCGCCGGCCGTCTAATATACCCCGTTTGCGGACCTTGCCGAAAGCCCGCTGATGACCGATGACCGTTAGGTCCTCGGATGACGCGTCCTAACTACCTGCGCGTCCCTTATGACGCGCTCGGGGCTGTCTCCAACCCTTGAATCGTCGGCAGGCTAACGCATGCCGACTCGGCTGCGATCCACGCGTTACAACATCTAATAATCTTCGCAAAGTTTGTGGAACACAAGACATGGCATTAGTGCAACATTTCCGCAATGTACGACAAATAAGATACGTTAAACATTGCGATAGTTTATCGGTTTTAATTTGAAGATAGACGATCCAATATCTTCTTATCGGGTTGTGTTCGTTATCTCAAATGTGGCCGATCCCTCCACCGTAGACACATTGGCTTACCCACTTTGACTGGTATGCATGTATGGTTAGGCGGGCAGGGATTGGGCACACAACCCAACGCAGATACCATCACAGCAGATATCAAAAGTACTAGCAACATTACCAGAAACTTCATTTTGAGAGTGTGTAATCTTCCGGGCACTACAACGATGACTATCCGGGCAAGAAACGTTTATACGGTAAATTAATAATAGTTGTATAGAATTACATATTTTTATGATTTAAAATCAGAGATAGAAATGTAGAATGGATTATAGTCATTGGTCGCGCGCGTGCGCGAACTTCATAGCTGTACACGAAAATTTGAAACGCTTAAATTAAATATGAACTTATGTACATTGCATAATGTATTATAATTAAATTAAATATTTTTTCATGAAACGTATAAATTGCTATGGCTTAGGCGTCATGAGTACGTGTTTTCAAAAATATTTATTTCAGATATTCTTTCATAGTTTTAGGTACCTTTTTATTTTCGCCAATGCAGGATCAGTTGATTGTAGAATTCTCAGTTTTCATGCTGTAGCCGGTTTTTATATACTCGCAAAAACTGCTTAGTCAGAGAACACGGGCGATTTCATTGTATAACTTGAA
Organism: Xiphydria camelus; assembly: GCA_963678675.1. Lineage (NCBI taxonomy): Eukaryota > Metazoa > Arthropoda > Insecta > Hymenoptera > Xiphydriidae > Xiphydria > Xiphydria camelus. Next base: position 21,908,009 of record OY783195.1, on the reverse strand, counting down.
ATGTATTCACTGCAAATATTATTCTAGACTAGGGGGCCCTGCCTCCTGCTCGCTGCGCTCCCCCCCCCCCCCCCCTCCGAAAAGGGGACCAGGCCTAAGGCCAGGCGAACGTTGAGACGCAGTTCAGTGAGGTGACGCAGGGCGTCCGTTGACTCTATACCTATATCTACATGGTTATGGTGGAGCCGCCATATTGAATTTCCTCGTAATAAAAATTTCCGAGCATTTTCAAATAATGAACACATAAAACCATCAAAACCGGAAGTTCGTATGCCTTTTCATTATCCCACAAAAAATTCTCAAACTTTGCTTTAGTTTCGTCCGAATCTGAGAGAACCTCCCCTTAACCACATTAGAGAAAAAAGGTGTAATCGGAGTGACGAATATGCCCTCGATTATCACGCCGGGCAATGCTTAAGCAATTGCCGAGGTTCCTGAATGTCTTCCGCTTCACCCCATCTTCCCCCACTGACTCGACACTTCCACCGATGACAATGGTGGTAGCGCGAAGGTTCGATAAACGAAACGGCGTCGAATCGCTATTATCAGACGACAATTCGGACCGACGTAATCATTGTAACGAAGAAATTATAATTGGATCGTACACAGCGGTGCTATATTTGAGCAACTCACCTCCCCACAAGTCAGTGCCCAAAGGAACGAAATGACATCAACGAAATGAATCCTTCCGCATGGACAACTCACTCTCGGACTGCTTTTCTTCCGGAGGGTGAAATTTAATTGGACTGCCAGCGGAGGAGCGTGCGCGGCACTAGGCGCGACGTCCTAATTTTTCTCCGCACGACGGACACACGAATTACCACGTCGTGGGGAGAAATCCACGGCCCAAAACAGGAAAGAAATGAGTGTACGGGTCTCAAAGTCGGGTTAAACGAAATTAAGTCCGAGCTTCGCGGATGCATGGGGAAAGAAAGGAGTAAGGGGGAGGAGGGACAAGCATCGCCGAACGGAGCCGTGCTGCGAATATGTAATATGCCACCGAGAAGACTGGTAATATAAAAATGAGAATTATGTTAATTGTTGCCTAATTGTCTTTGGATTCGTTGTTGCGCGAAGGAGAAACCCCTGGAATTTCTAAGAAGGTTTCTAAGTAGCGACGAGTGTCATCTGCACTCTGGGCTCGAAGTACAGCGAATATGGAATGCGCGGACGTTTGGAGCGAGTTCAGTTTTTTATCCGGAAAAAAGACAAACTAAAGAAGCATTTTTGCACTATCGAGGAAGAAGAAAGGATCGATTCATTTCGATAAAGAAATGCGATTCGGGGTGAGGTGTCATACTCAATTTAAATTCCGATTGGCACCGTTTGCTACTGAAGCTGAAGCAACAGATGCTAAGGAAGAAGAAGATGAGGACGATGAAGAGTTAGAAGAAGATGAAGAGGATGATGAAGAGGAAGAAGAAGATGAAGAAGATGATGTAGAGGAAGAAGAAGATGAAGAGGATGATGAAAAGGAAGAAGGAGAAGAAAAGGATGATGAAGAGGAAGAAGAAGATAAAGAAGACGACGAAGAACAAGTAAAAGATTAAGATGAAGATGAGGACGACGATAATTCCGAGAAAGAGCCAACTGGAGCACGTCTCTCGCCGTAATTTCCTAACTGAACAACCTATGCAATTTGTAGGTATGTACAGCTCCTCGACGTGTGAATTTCGAGTGAAACGTTCTGACGGATTTCCGCTTGAAGAATCGTCAGGGCTGGAAAAAGGCACGTTAACGTGATTAGTCGTTGACCACCTATACGGTTTGCACGTCGCGTCAGGTGTTCCTGTACGACGCGACGGACCGACCCGTGAGGTTCGACCGACGGCGGCGGCGGTGGCGGCAGCATATACGAGGAGGTATTATTAAATAAGCAAACCCGCTTTCCTATTTTGCTGCTGGATCTCGCGCGCGCGATGGCTTATTTATTTTCGCCCCTCCTGCTGCACCGGTTTTGCCTCTGGCGCGGCCACCTCGCGTTTCATAGGAGAACGAAACGGGGTGCGGAGGGAAGGGCAAGAGTTCGCAGGAGCTTGCGGTCAATTAGTCCAGAGGATTTTAAAATAAACACTCGTTACCAGTACTTAAAACAAAAGCCCTCATTTGATTGGATTAACCCGACCGCCGCCTTTCTCCGCCGCGCTTTCCGCCGTCTCTTCCTCCGCCGCGCGGCTCGTCGGACGGACTCACTTTGACGCGTTGGAAATTCGCACGCGGCAACGTCCGGCGTGCAGTAAAGAGAGATTAGAGGAGCAGGAAGCAAGTGACGAGGAGATATAAATGGAAAATTACCGGCAACTTAATTCGAGGATTCAATTAGTGTAGGCTGTTAAAATTCGTAAAAAATTGCTTGCACGAAGATCGAGCATGACATTGGACCTGAATAGCACAGCAAAAATTGTATAGGAGTAGAGGACGTACAAAAAATGTTTACGGTGAAGGAGAACACTCTCATTATTAGTACTTAAAACGAAATTTCTCCAGTACACTTTCCACCGCCCCTTTCTTTACGACTCGCAGGAAAGTGACTTTTAACGCATCGACCTCGGATGGCTAGAAATCCATTCGCGTCGACTTATGTCGTATGAGGAAGAAAAGTTGGGAATGGAACAAGAAAGTAACATGAATATACACACAGCAAATCCTGATTTCTCGTTAATAATTTCATTTGATAATTTAATTAAACAGGCTACCAACATTCTCTCTGATTGGAATGGTTCAGTGAAGCTCTACAGTCGACGTGCAATAAAGCAGCTAAACATTGTACAAGGTGAGGCAGTGAAACGGTACGATTTCAGTTCGGTCTGGCGGGCTTGGTAGTGGGTCACGAGAGTGGAGGACTGGACCTTTGTCGTCTATATAGGTGAAAATATTAGTAGTCATGGAAGCAGCGCGCATTTGCTGTAAAGGCTGTTATTGCTGTAAACTCTGAACGCTATGCTAACATGTTGGTAACTTTTGGTCTGCCTGGAATCGATGAATATGATCCTGATAATGAAACACTCTTCTTAGCAAGATGGTGCAAGAAGCCGTACTGCCAATGTTTCAATGGATTTGACTCGCTTTTCCTGGTCGTCTCATCAACAGAAATAGCGATATTCCATGGCCTGCCCGTTGACCAGATTTGAAAGCTCTAGACTTTTTCCTTTGGGGTTACTTCAAGTCCAAAGTGTTTAAAGTAAATTTCCACTAATGTAGACCTGATTTATGCTAAAATAAAACAACTTTTTTTTTAAATCTCTATTTTTGCGATTTTTTAAAATCATGCCGTTTCACTGCCTTACTCTGTATTTAAAGAAGCAAAGCCATTCGTTTCGAACAGTGTGATTAATAATCCTTTGTATTCGTTTCGAATAGTGTGATTATACAATATATAATAATCCTTTGTGGTCACTAAGGGTCCACTTGTCCAGGCTTTAATTTTGAAGTTGACTGTACTTTTTTTTTTACAATCATTACTAGACCCTCGTCAGGTCTCGCAATAAATAGCTTCTTATTAAAACTCGTACTACGAACTTTCTTCGGACTTCGGAAAAAGTCGCTGTTGAAACGTGCACTCTCTAGAAGTATTTATTGCTTTAAAGTACCATATCTTATGAGAATTATCCGTTGACTTTATTAAGTAAACTCAAAAAATAAAGAAATTATGACACTTTTAGTGAAGCAGCTCATTTTATCACGTATCTACATATTTACGTGTACGATCGTGTTTGAATATGTCTTCATTTCATTTCTGACGTAGATACGGTAATTAGATGTTCTGCGATATTTGAACACGTGAATAAAGAAACCAGCTATTTTTACTACCTTATCCAGCAATACATATTGAGATTCGAGCTCATTTTCAAGAATTTGTACAGAGGCCATATTTCTATTGAGTTTTTACAACTATATGAAATACTAGTTCAACTGGATATAATACATATCTGTTTGCATAAAAATTTCTATCGGTTCACCAAGTACAAGACCCAATTGCTGTGCAATTCTGTACAGCTTCTATAGTCTAATCCTAGTTAAATTGTAATTCGTGCAGTTCCTTTTTTTCCATGAAGAATGTTTCATAATTTGTCAGTCTAAATTGGACGGATGTTGTTTATATGGCTATTATTTAAAAATCGGTTGGGTCCATTTGACCCATATGTGACCATCGCAGAACTGTACGGGCCACGGAGCGTTAGATACAAATTATAATACCTCGTCCTTGAAGGCATCGAAAGACGCGGATTATATGCAAAGGATAATTGAGGGGGTCAGAAGCCAAGGGATCCAAGTAGAAATACAAGTTTTCCGAGATGCTCCACATTAAAGTATTCTTATTCTTTAAAAATACCTGCAATTTCTTTGCCTCAAATATATAAGCTGTATGAACTATTCATACACCTTATACACTTGAGGCAAAGGAAAATTGCAGGTATTTTTAAAGAACAAGAATACTTTAATGTGGAGCATCTCGGAAAACTTGTATTTCTACTTGGACCCCTTGGCTTCTGACCCCCTCAATTGAGATCTTTGAAACCTCGGATCTTGAAATCTACGAGAAAAGCAGAGTGAGAGATAACGAGAGGTGTGATACCTGTACCAGGCGAAGACGGAATGTCTTGTCAGCGCGCAACATTTTAGGGGTTACAGTCGTTAGCGGAAAACGCGTCCGATCCACGGTTCGGGGTTCGGAGGGTCGCTTTCGCTCGGTGCGAGGCTGCGGCAGAATTCTAGCCCCCCGAGAACGAGACCAATAACTCGCGCGTGCTTTTTAACAACGCGATATAATACCCACGGCGACTCGTCTCGGCGGAATTGTGCCTATCCCGCCGGCACCGCTATTATTCGAATAAAGTAGGGGAGAGGCTTGCAGGTTGCCACCCGTTAGCTTTTTTGGTCATAGCTCGTGATAAAATCAACGTATTGTTTATATATGATATACGTTGGAAAGAGAAAGTTCAGAGCTACTATTTTAAGCTAGATATCATGTGAATTCCTAAGAAATCAAAATTATACAGCGAATTCTTGAAAGTATTAAAAATTGACCCTTTGAAATTTTGGCTTGCAGGTTGCCACCCTTAGAAAAAATGCTGAAAATGTAGAAAAACTCGAGTAAAAACACCTGATTCATTGAACTAATGAAAATATATTGGATTTTATTTGCCGTACGTGGCTGTGAACATGAAAAAATAATTGGAAATTGCCATGAAAAATCAAATTTGCAAAATGGTATAGAATCATTCCAAATCGTCATCGGAATCACAGTTTGGGCAAGTGTAAACACTGAGACGCATATTGACATATTTCGCGTGAACAGCTGTTTTGCGTTCGTGGCACCATATTGATATTGTATGCTTTTGCAATACTCTTCCTTGATTTATTGTCGACATTGATTGCTTTGATTGCGACGAGCAACGCTTCAAAATCCTTAATGCCGTGTTCAGATTTTCTTTGTCTACGTGTTGCCATGCTAAAAATGTATCAAACATGAAAAATTAACGAAAATATCACTGAAATGCCACCATTATGGCGGATATACGAAATTGCTTTTGGTCGTGTGTGTGTGTGTGTGTGTGTATACGTGCCTATGAAAAAATGTCCCCCCACCCCACATAAGAACCGTTCCTACGCCTCTGAGTAAACATCACTTATTCATGAAAAATAGCAATTGAGTGTAAACAAGCGAAAAAGAGAGGGGTGGTAACCTGCAAGCCAACTAAGGTGGCAACTTGCATTCTGACGGGATTTTGGAAAACATAAAGAAACATTGTCAATATTCATAATATGCTTGAATTCTGTTTGGATTATGTGAATTGGTTGGAAAAATGACACATCACGAATATTTACTTTGAGTTGTTGATGGAAATGTTTAATTCACGAGCATAGGGAAAACACATAATTTTAATATTGGACTTACTTATGAGCATTATATTATACTCTGCTCAGAAAAGACAGTGTTTTTGCGTCTGTCCGTTTCAGAAGTGTATTGAAAGTAACAACCACTCTTCTAACGTTGATGTCAGTCATAGTTAAGGTTATGACACGGCTGGAATATCAAAATACAGCAGGGGTGGCAACCTGCAAGCAGTGGCAACCTGCAAGCCTCTCCCCTACAATTTTTTCAGCGCAGGGCCGTAGTACTTATACCTTTATAGACGCGTAGGTATATATATCCACCCCATTAACGCAAAATATGAAAAAGTGAAAAAAAAAGAGAGAGAGCAAAAAGGAGAGGATCGGTATTATAAAAATTCTGATGTAAGCAATTTATATTGATGTGTCGATATTCGAATCTAATGCATAGGTATGTATTCGAAGTCGTACACCATATAATTGATAGATATACAAGGTATAACGCTTTATAATTATGTACTTCGCAGTAAAGGGGTTTCGTGGTTGCCTTCCATTGGGCGCAGCTGGAGTGGGTAATGCAGCGCCTGTGGAAGGGCAACCACCAAATCAAATTATCGCGACATATCGCACCCCGGCAAGAACAGTGACATAACTCAAAAAGTACAGAACTCTAAAGTGACACTGTTTTTGCCATAAAGAATATAAACTAGCCTACAAATAAAACTGACACAACTGCCCCCTGGCGGATATAACTACGAGTTAGAGATGTAACGTTTTTCAGCACGCGGGGATACACCAAACGTATTTATAACTGACATAATCTCAAAATGGGCATTTTTTGAGTTGTGTCACTCTTCTCGCCGGTGTGCGAATTATAAAGCGCATCACCTTGTAGGTATATCCGCGTTAATATCGATAAAATTAATCATTTCTTCAAAGAGACGGACATAGAATAATAATTATTTCTAAAAATGATCTTGTATGCTTTCCATTGATAAGATTTTATATCAAATTTACAAGACTTAGTATAGGTGGTACTCCTTCGAGTGCGAGAAATTTCTAACAACTTTCGTTAATTTCTCCGAAATCGATTTTAGTATATTTGGATGAGATCTATATACGGGCGTATTGATCATTCTCCCACTTTAATTACGCTGTCTAATTAGATATGCATCATCAAGCCCATCGTTTCAAAGGGAAACGATTAAAGCAGACACGTGGAATTGATCTGAGGCACGCGACGCCGCCGTCGCGTCGCTCGCGTTTCTATTCGCTAGTTATAGAAAGTCAACCAGATTCGCCGACTCGCGTTACACTTTTTTTCGATCTTACACCGCGACTAGCTTCCGATTGGCGATCTCACGTGAGTCGATTTGAAGTACCATATAAATGCATAAGTAAACATCTACGCTAAGGCGAGCAAGTACACTTTAGTGATTTTTATTTTATTTAACTTTAGTATCGATCAAATGGTGAGCTAGATTTCAATCCAAATACACTGAGAGAAGATTTCTTCTCATTAATTAATATCGAATCAATTTAAACAAGTATTGTATCGATTGATACAATGAAATTAGATAAAACTAATATTTATTATGTTCGAATTCTGTTATAATATTCCAATATATAATATTTTCGAAAAAAAAAAACTATAAAATAGACGAGCAGATTTAAGGCACTAACAATTTCCCCCTACCGTCGTCATTATTTCCATTATATTATGAGAAAGGAAAAATGACGAGCCGAGAAAGTATCGCATTCGGGTTTACGCGCGCTGGTTCACTGTGCCAGTAGAACGGAGCCGTATCCGCTCGGACATTATTGCACTAGCAGATACGAGACGCGGCAGGCACTACAAGAGTGAATGGAACTCCAAAATATTTATAGCATCGTCTCTTATATTTTTATAGCATTTCTCCGAATACACTAAATCAGCTCTATTATAGTGAAGAAAGAAGCTTCAGTTTGGATGAAATTATAGCGGCGATGCTGCATTATTGACGTTACTTTTTTACGTTTTGGAGTAAAACATCAATCAAGATTATCGTGTTATCTACACTGAGAAAAATAATCTGATGAATTTAACTAAAATCCTGGAGACCACAACCAAAATGTTTGGTGAAATATGGATCCTCGATCTGATTGGTTAGACTGACTATTTTCTGATTAGGATAACTGGGCATGTAGTTAGAATAACGAAATATTTGGTTCAAGTTACTAATATTTTGGTTGAAATAATTAAACTCGTTTAGCCAGATACGTTTTGTCATTTTAACCAAGTTTGTAGGAGGGGTAATATGTACAGAGCGCGAATAAACTAGGAACTAAGGTTTATTCGTGATCTGGGATACAAAATGGTAGCATAAGCGTGTGGAAAGAGAAGATCCCAGGAGGGATCGAGCTCGGAGAAGCGTCGGAGGGGGCTGCCGGTCGGGCTGCTCGTAGGCGGTGCGGGTCGTCCTCAGGAACGGCTGCGTCGGTCCTGGCGTGCCGGAACTGCTCGAAGGCGGTGCGGGTCGTCTTCAGGAACGGCTGCGTCGGTCCTGGCGTGCCGGGGGCTGCTCGCGTCCCGGGAATCGTCGTCAGGCCGGAGGCGAAGGTAACTCGTCCGCGTAGAAGGTCGCCGGGTAGGCGAGGCGACGTGAGAACGTCGGCTGGAGCGGCGAGGACGCTAGGGTGTTCGTGGACCGAAAACTGCCGCTAGCGAACCTCAAGCCGGGACGGCGTAGAGCCGTCAGAGATCTGCGCGCGAGAGGGTGTTCGCTGAGCGAAGACTTCCCTCTCGGTTGCTCGAGAGTCGATCGGTGAACCACGAGAGCTGCGATGTTCGCTGAGCGAAAACTGTCGCCGCTCGTGTGAAGGCCGTTCGACTACTAGGGTGTTCGCTGAGCGAAAACTTCCCTAGGGCGTTCGACTGAGACTTCCGAGGGATAGTGGTGTTCGCTGAGCGAAAACTTCCACTACCGTGACTCGAGATGGTCTGCCAGCGATGGCTCGCCGGCCGTCTAATATACCCCGTTTGCGGACCTTGCCGAAAGCCCGCTGATGACCGATGACCGTTAGGTCCTCGGATGACGCGTCCTAACTACCTGCGCGTCCCTTATGACGCGCTCGGGGCTGTCTCCAACCCTTGAATCGTCGGCAGGCTGACGCATGCCGACTCGGCTGCGATCCACGCGTTACAATCTCCCCCTCTGGACCTGACGGCGTCCCGACGAAGGTCCAGGATCCTGCGTGGATGGCTGCACTGCTTGCTTGCGGGGACGTCCTCTTTTCCGTAGAGGTCGTATTGGTGGTGGTGGTTTTTCTTCCTCAGAGCCCTCCCCCTGGAGGAGAGCTGCTTCCGTGGTTTCATTAGGTTGTAAAGTGTTATTCATAAACACGACGTCAAGCAATCCCAGGTCGATCCGTTCGGGTTTCCCTTGACTAAGTTCCTTAGGACTCTCCCCCTGGAAGAGAGCTGCTTCCTTAGGTTGCAAAATGATATCTGTTGTTGCGACGTCGATCATTTCAAATTTTATTTCTTCGGCGCTGGTCGTTGTTTGATAGCAACGATCGAAGAGTTCGTCCAGATAGTCGTCTGGTTCGGTCCTTTGAGGGGAGGCGGGTAAGGGGCTGAGTGCCTTTGGAATCTCTATCAGATCCGACCAAAGGTTGACTTCTTCGGCCGCCTCAATCATTGTTGTCAACATCTCTTCAGTTTGGGACGAGGAAACTGATTTCCCGGGCGTCCTCTGGAAGTCGTGGCGTTGTTGGGGATCCGTATTGAACCACCAAGTTTGTTGCGGAATGTCAATCACGATGCCGGCATTTTCTAAGAAGTCTACTCCTAGTAGCGTGTGGTTATGCTTGGCGTCTGGCAAAACGATGAGCTTTGTAGGAATTCGTCGTCCTTGCAGCCGTATGACCACGCTGGTAATTGGTACTTCCTGGAGCTGAGGGTTCCCGTCCGCGAGGGTGATCTGCTTGACCACTTTGGAGAACTTCCGCCCTTTTTCCAGCAAAGCTTGAAAAAGACTGTAGCTGGCAACGCTCGCTCTTGCGCCTGTGTCGATGCAGGCGCTGCCGACTAATCCCTCAATTGAAATTTGGATGGTCGGACGTTGGTGCGAAACGTCGGTGTTTATGGCGCAGAAGTCCAATTGTGCCACGTCTGCTTTGCTCGGGTTGCAGGTAGGACACTTACTCCTTACAACTCCCGGGCGTTTGCAGCCATAGCATTGTATTGTTGAGGGTTCCTCCTTTACTCGTGTTGCTAGTGCTTCTTTTCGGCGGCAGCTTTCTTCGGTATGACCGAAGCGATTACATATTTCGCATCGTGGTCTTACTTTTTCCGTTTTACACTTCTCGACCTCCGTATTATTTTCTTCTTGAGGTGCTGACTTCACTATATTGTTAGATAGCTCCCGATCAATCTCTTCTACTTCGCGGGCCTTGCGTAGTAGATCCTGGAACGTGGTTACTACGTCTCGAGGAACTTTTTCCCGGATCCGTCGTCGTAATAGACCGAATACTAGATCTATTTGCTGGCGTTCCGGTAGCCGATATGGTAATTCTGCCAGCATAGCTCGTGCCTTGCAGATAAAAATGTCCGTGGTTGTTTCGTTATCCTGCCTCCGTTGGAAGAGGTCCACGAAGACTTGATGCGCCAACCTTCTTGGACAAAAGGCGGTCCGAAGGAGATCCATTGCTTCTGCCCAAGTTCCTGCGTTCTCCTTGGTACCTTGCCACCACGTGGCTGCGACATCTTGCAGGAGGAGTGGCAGACCCTTTAGTGCGTCTGCATCGCTGATCTCGCTCACCTCTTTAAAAATGGTGGACGCCGTGATAAATTCTTCGACCTTGTCGCGGTTTCTGGTTCCATTGTATCTGGACGTGCACTTGGCGAAGCTGGTTCGTCTTCTTTCCTGCTGCTGTGGTATGTTGATCCTCTCGAGCAGCATCGTGAGCTGCTCGTTTGTCATTTGGACCGCCATACCTTCCGCTAGCCTCGCGCTTCTCCTGGGGGGGGACGTGGTGGGTTTAGGATTCTACCCGGAAGTTGGGTGAGGATTCTACCCGGAAGTTGGGCGCCAGTTGTAGGAGGGGTAATATGTACAGAGCGCGAATAAACTAGGAACTAAGGTTTATTCGTGATCTGGGATACAAAATGGTAGCGTAAGCGTGTGGAAAGAGAAGATCCCAGGAGGGATCGAGCTCGGAGAAGCGTCGGAGGGGGCTGCCGGTCGGGCTGCTCGTAGGCGGTGCGGGTCGTCCTCAGGAACGGCTGCGTCGGTCCTGGCGTGCCGGAACTGCTCGAAGGCGGTGCGGGTCGTCCTCAGGAACGGCTGCGTCGGTCCTGGCGTGCCGGGGGCTGCTCGCGTCCCGGGAATCGTCGTCAGGCCGGAGGCGAAGGTAACTCGTCCGCGTAGAGGGTCGCCGGGTAGGCGAGGCGACGTGAGAACGTCGGCTGGAGCGGCGAGGACGCTAGGGTGTTCGTGGAGCGAAAACTGCCGCTAGCGAACCTCAAGCCGGGACGGCGTAGGGCCGTCAGAGATCTGCGCGCGAGAGGGTGTTCGCTGAGCGAAGACTTCCCTCTCGGTTGCTCGAGAGTCGATCGGTGAACCACGAGAGCTGCGATGTTCGCTGAGCGAAAACTGTCGCCGCTCGTGTGAAGGCCGTTCGACTACTAGGGTGTTCGCTGAGCGAAAACTTCCCTAGGGCGTTCGACTGAGACTTCCGAGGGATAGTGGTGTTCGCTGAGCGAAAACTTCCATTACCGTGACTCGAGATGGTCTGCCGGCGATGTTTTTTTTTTTTTTTTTTTTTTTTTTTTTTTGAAGAACGGACGAGGAGGGGAATCTTCCGAAGACACCCAAGATGTTGGTAGGGTAGTGTCGGATTTTTACCGACTAAACCCCTCCTCGAGGTTACCAACCCATGGGGTTATAAACCTTGTAGAAGACGAGAGATGGCGGAGAGGGGATAATTAATAAGGGGCCCAACAACTAGATGGGGCCGAAGGCGCGAATGGCGCGGCAGCGAGGCTAGGGGGAACGGTTGAGGTTAAGTGACGAAATTAAATTGAATTATCTATTTAATAAGAATACAGGGCCTACGGACTTTGTCCTTGGTTCTGCTTGAAAAGTTGCTAAGTGCCTTGATAGAGGGGTTTTTATGGGACTTGACGGAGTTACGAAGGTTATTTGCGTACTTTAAAGCGGCTGTATCGAGGGAAGGAAGATTGGTTTCACGGAGCATCTGGGTGTTCCTAATGAACCAAGGGAAATTTAGAGAACTTCTGAGGAGCCTCATGTAAGTACGGTGAAGTCTAGCTAGTGTCCTGGGCGAGGCCGATCCCCAAACGGGAATGGCATAAGAGCAAATGCTCCTAATTAGCGCGTTGAAGGCTCGGACCTTGGTAACCTGAGAAATATTTCTGTTATTGAAGAATGGTTTAAGGGAGACGTACGCACCGATAGCTTTGCCGCGCACGGAAGAGATCTGCTTAGTCCAGTTTAATTTTCTGTCAAAAGTAACCCCTAAGTATTTGACAGAGTTACTCCACGGAATGCGGTGTTTGTTAACAGATAGGGGGTCCGGAGGGATATTACGGCGAGAGAAGAAGATTGCCTCTGACTTGGCTTCGTTGAGGGAGAAGCCCCACATATGATACCAGTCGAGGAGTACGGGAAGGAATTTATTAACTACTGTGGAGCAAAATTTCTTAGTTTTGGAAGAATATAACAGTGCGACGTCGTCGGCGTATTGAGCGGTTATTATCTTGTCGTGGGTGGGAATGTCGTGGCAAAACAGATTGAATAGAGTGGGCGAGAGTTTGGAGCCTTGAGGGACTCCTGCCGTGATAGGCTGCGCATCAGAGAGGCTTTGCCCCGAACGGACTCTGAATGATCTATCAGTGAGAAAGGACCGTATTACGCCAATTAGATAGTGGGGGAGTTTTAGGTGGATTAATTTAAAGATTAAGCCGTCATGCCAAACTCTATCAAAGGCTTGTTTGGCATCTAGCAGGAGCATTGAGGTGTGCCGGCTCTTATTTAGGTTATCCGCAACGAGTTCAGCTACGCGGAGAAGTTGATGACAGGTGCCATGACGGGAACGAAAGCCATGCTGGAAGTCTGGGAGGACGTTGGCATCGGAGCAGAATCTGTTTAGGCGGGTAAGTATGATATTCTCAGCTACTTTACTAAGGGAGGGGAGCAGGCTAATTGGTCTGTAGCTGGAGGCTTGATTAAGAGGCTTGCCCTGCTTTGGAAGACATATGATTGTAGCTGTCTTCCAGGCAGGGGGAAAGTATTGCAACCGCATCATAGCGTTGACGATGTTGCAGATGGCGACGATAAGGATGTGTGGGAGAATTTTGAGTACCCCGTTGGGAATGGAGTCGGAACCTGGTGCTTTGTTTTTCTTCAGGGATTGGATGGTCACGGCAATTTCGCTAGGAGAGGTGTGAGGGAAGGATAGGTCGTCGAGTCTAAAATAGTGGACGGCTTCTGTTACGATACCGTGGAAATTAGCGAAATTGGCACGGGTAGGAAACGGGGAGCATTGCTCCCTGAGGGATTCGGCGAAGATATTTGCCTTGTCGCTGTCTACCGCGTAGGCGATCCCATCTTTTAAGAGAGGAGGGGAATAAGGCTGTCTGTTCCTGAGGGATTTGATGACCTTCCAGCAACTTCTAGGATTGGATTCGGCTATGGAAATGTAATTGTTGAATTTTACATTCCGAAAAGTCTGTAAGGCGTCTCTAAGATCGCGTTTTATACAGTTTAGATGAGGGCGGAGGGCGGGGTTACCTGAGCGTTGCAAGTGTCTGCGAATTCTTCTCTTTTTAGCTATAAGAGCTCTAATCTCGGGTGGAAAACGGGTGTCGAGAGGGCGAAGGGGAATCGAGCTGCTCGCTAGATCCATTTTGGCTTTAATTTCCTGGGTGAGTGAGTCAACAGCGGCGTCAATGTCCTGAATAGAGCGTATGTTGGGACATTTGTAGGACGAGGTTTCAAGATAGTAGCGGAGTGCCAACCAGTTGATTTTCGTCCTCGTCGGAGTTTCGGTGGAGGGGTTGCCTGGAATTTCTAGAAGGACTGGGTTGTGGTCGGAATTTAATGCAGGAATGGTCCAAGGATCTTTATTGATAGTTAGATTCTTGGTGATGAAGATATCTAGAATATCGGGATTTTTCTTAGTACCTGAGAAGAAGGTGTAATCCGAGGGGGCGTCAACGGAGAAATTGTGTTTACTGAGAAGGTTGAGTAGAGTAGTGCCTTTCGGATTTTGAGCGCGACATCCCCAGGAGACGTGCTTGGCATTGAAATCCCCTGCCAGGATCGTAGGGGTATTGCGATCAAGGAGGGTCGGAATTTCGGAAAGGTTGTTAGTGTCCGGGGGAGAGTAGCAAGACACGATTTTTAGAGGGGAGTCATTATGAGTGATTATAATACCACAAGACTCGAGGGAGGGGGCTGGCGAGCTGATGGCTCGGTGGCGAATAGTGTTACGAACGATTATCGCTACGCCACCGCGGTTGGAGTTCGAGCGATCAAGTCTATAGGTTGTAAAGTTCGGGATGAATAGTTTTTGGTGGGATTTGAGGTGGGTCTCTGTTAGGCAAGCCACATCGATAGAGGCCTCCTCGAGAAGTTGGGAGAGTAGGAGGGGTCTATGCTTGCCGGACGCTAGGATACCGTTCGCGTTCCAGTTGAGGATGGTGAGTCTGTCGTTATTAGATTTGGGGAGGGTTCGGTTGTTGAAGTGCCCAGACGAGTTGGGCGGCGAAGTCGCGAAAAAGCTGTAAGACAGCTTGGTTTTGCAGAGGAATGGCTGGGAGCGGAATTGATTGGACGGGCTGACTCTGAGAGGGGGGAGGGGGAGGCCCGCTGACGGCTTGAGCGTAGGATTGTGGGGGAAGGCGAGAGGATGCGGCATGAGGGGGGGTGATCGTCGACCGGTTAGGCGGTGTTGTGACAGTCGAGCGTTTGGGCGGTGTGGCGACAGACGTGGCAGACTGTGGGGAGGGGGACTTCGCGAGAGGAGGGGAAGGCGAGCCAACCTGCGGAGCTTTCGAGCAGCCACGGTAGGTGGCACGATGCGGACCACCGCAGTTTGCGCAGGTCGGGGACTTGGACGGGTTGTCCTTTTGGGAGCAGGTAGAGGTTTCGTGGGACTTTGCGCAGAAGGCGCAAACCCAGGCGGAGCGGCAATAGTTAGCAGTGTGCCGGAACTTTTGGCACCGGCGGCACTGCGCGATGGTCTTGGATTTTCTTTTAGGTTCAACTTTTACGCTGAGTCCCGCCAGAGTTTTGAGATTAAAGATGGTGTTAGCGGAGGGAGACTTGGCGTCAAGGTTGATGGTGACCAGAGGCCAGATTTTATCACCTTGACGCATGCGGTATACAGACTTAATCGGCAGACCCTTGGTCACGAGTTCGGACCGAATATCGTCGTCGGGAAGGGTTTCGATGACGCCCCTGATAACAACGGTTAAATCCCTATCCTGCTTGAGCTGGTTAGTGGAATATTGGAGAGAATCTTTATCGAGTTTGGCTGTGAGTTTACGGAAGTCATCGATGGACTGGAGGTAAACCTTAACGGAGTCGGAAGTGTTTACGGCCCGGCGGAGGGGGATATCCTTGCTGGCCAGGTACTTCTGGATTTTGGGCCACTGGCCCTTCTGCTTGATGCAGATAGGAGGAGGAAGGGGTTGGTTTTCTTCCTCGGAGTCAGAATCGAGATCTGAGTCCGAGTCAGAACTCGCCAGACTGGATGCTGGAGGGGAGGAGGAGGTCTTTCTCTTCTTAGGGTTTCGGAAAGGGGTTTCAGGAGTACTGGGAGCTCTGGGAGCACTAGTACTGGGAGCACTAGTACAGGAAGCAATGGGAGCACTAACGTCTGTTTCCATGTCAGAGGTCCCTTGAGGAGG
Source organism: Xiphydria camelus (assembly GCA_963678675.1). Lineage (NCBI taxonomy): Eukaryota > Metazoa > Arthropoda > Insecta > Hymenoptera > Xiphydriidae > Xiphydria > Xiphydria camelus. Next base: position 21,892,255 of record OY783195.1, on the reverse strand, counting down.
GACGGTGACTTGCGACGGGCCGGACGGCGGAGAGGATTGGGCGGAGCGCTTATACGCTAGGAGTTGGGAAAGGTGAGCGTCGATTTCGGCGAGGCGGCTGGTGATTTTGGATCGCTCCGCGTTGATGCGGAGGATTTCAGCGTCCAATGTTTCCATTGAAACGGCGAGAGGAGAGGAAGGCATACTACCGGGTTGTAGCGCTGGTTGTGGTGATAACGGCGGTTGCGGGGGCCGCCCACTGGATGCGGTGACGGTGGAAGTGCCCTGCGGGGGGACTTCCTGAGACGAGCTCATCGTCGGCCGGGTGGCTGATGAGCTCGTTGCGGTGCGTCGGCGAGGGCTGCAGGATCAGCGTGGTGGTGAGATTCGATCCTCGAAGGCGAGACCGCCGGAGCGGTAGAGGGCGTGACCGAAGAACGGGCGACCTTTGCTGAGGTAAATTATTGCACTGCAATTAACTGACGTCTGCTTGGCGCGAAAGCTCCGGTAAGACTGTGCCGGCGATGGCTCGCCGGCCGTCTAATATACCCCGTTTGCGGACCTTGCCGAAAGCCCGCTGATGACCGATGACCGTTAGGTCCTCGGATGACGCGTCCTAACTACCTGCGCGTCCCTTATGACGCGCTCGGGGCTGTCTCCAACCCTTGAATCGTCGGCAGGCTGACGCATGCCGACTCGGCTGCGATCCACGCGTTACAAGTTATTTTTCTCAGTGCATACATACAGAGAATACAGATTTATATCTAAGGACTGATATATATTCATCTATATATTTTTCTCAGCTGTAAACCTCGAACGTTCGTAACAAAGGGACATCGGCAGCCGTTGGAACACGCTGTAAACAAAATTGCGTGACTACGAGCGCCTAGGGAGGAAGCGATAAAAAGTATAAATTCATCTTTCACTACAATTCCCGTCCGCGTCCGTGTGATTCTTTTTTCTATCTTCCGACGATAACGCGGAATGAAACGAGCATCCGGTCGAACGGAGCCTCGAGGGTACCTTTCACGACGGCGCAAATGCGAGAACGCAGAAAACTGCGTTATAGGAAAGTGAACCGACTGGATGGAAGGCTGATAACTATGTACATGCGATAATACGCCGCAACGTTTTGCCCAGAAGCGGACGTTGTGCTCGTCGATTTTGCCTTTTTTTCCGTTTTATCGAGAGTAACCGTGCGTGAAGGATTCCTTGGGTGAAATATAGAAGAGTGAAAGAGAGAGAGAGAGAGAGAGAGAGAGAGAGAGAGAGAGAGAGAGAGAGAGGAGGGGGGGGGAGAGAAAGAGAGAAGAGTTAAGAGAAGAAAAGAAGGATGGGAATATAAGTGGAAGAAGACCAAGGTATCATAAAGGAGAGGAGAGAACCAGCAAAGAGGAGAGAATAGTATAGTTAGGTTTATTTGCGTACCGCGTGAGGATTTCGAGATACTTGAGGTTAATGTATGAAAACGGGCAATTTTGGCCATATTCATGGCTCCATTACAATGAAAGTAAACATTTTTTCTTAATTGCACTTGCAGCATTTGAAAGTGTTGTTTTTGAACTTTTCAATGCATTACTTGATTGTTCATAAACGATTTTATAAAGCCAAATTTCAAAACAAGTCTATTATTCAGATTCATTTAGGCGCGTATCGCGGTGGACCTACACGATCGACTTGTCGTACTGAAACTTAGCTTTATACAATTATTTAGAAACAATAAAGTAATGGACTGGAAAATTAAAAAACAACACTTTCAAATGCTGTAAGTGCAATTAAGAAAAATTGTTTAGTTTCATTGTAATAGAGCCGTGAATATGGCCAAAATCGCCCGTTTTCGTATATTTAACCTCAAGTATTTCAAAATCCTGGCGTGGTACGCAAATTTTAGAGTCAGATTCGTTTTTAGCGCACATAAATCTATAAGAATCCGCCTGGTCTGGTTCGAGATACAAAATCACTGTGGTCCTGTGTTATCGCTAAATTCGTCTACTTTTTCGATTTCTGACATTAGCCTGACTTAAAGTCGAATATTTCTACATTGGGGGAAAAATTTATTACGTCTCACTGCGATTTAAAATTAGGAAGACGAAAATGATTAGTTTCAACCAAAAAAATGTAAAAATAAATCAGAGGAAGTGCAAGTGATCTCGGAATCTGAGAATCCGGCAAATGCAACGGCGAGTCGTTCGTGAATTTTGCACAAAAAATCTCGTCGATCTGCTCCTCTATATCGTTACCGGTACGCTCACCTATTAAACCGGTTTTCTAACGGCTAGTAACATATCCGCATAATTTATTTTTCATCGATTTTCTTTTCCTTTTCGACGCCATCTCGCTTCTCTTATTTCTCCAGTTTCCCTCATCGCCATCCATCAACGTGCTGACATTTTCTGCACATTTTGGAAAGCTAGCCTACCTTTATACTTATAGGTAATGCAGGAAATCGCCATACATGTGTATACGAAGTGCGGGTGAGAAAAATTCAAATAGTTATTAAAACGTCGTAGTTTAATTAGCCCTCTGATTTTCAAAGGCATACCGTTGCGTCGTAAGTCATTTGAACTTATAACCCAACGCGCAAATTGGAGGTGAACGGCAAGCGGAACGCTGTAACAATTCAGCGGTGCGATATTGCAGTCAGCGCCAATTACGTCGGGCCAGTGTCACTGTCACTATGCCACTGTCAGCGGTGTGGCCGTCGCTGTCGTCGTCGTGCTAGCTCTCGTGCGTTTGATGAACTCTCTGCAAGTTTGAAAAAAAAAACGCCGGACGTAACGCCGCGAAATTAGACCTAACACTCACAGAAAGTTTATACTCTAAAGACTTGTTACAGTTGTTGATTTTCAAATTTGGAGTAAAATTTACTGTGTTAGATCTAATTCCGCTTAAGTGATCGGCATTTCCCCACTCTCTTCTTCCGCTAAGCCAAAAACTGCTTCGCACGCGCGCAGGAAACTGTGTCCCGGAGACTGCGCCGCGTAGGCACAGTCTTGCACTACCCTACTCTGCGTCCCAATTCGCGCGGGTCTATTGAATTGTACAGGATACAGAAACCTGCACTGTCCTGCCCTGCGTCGCCTACGTCGCTTGCCTCTCAATGTGCGGCGGGGTTAACGAGCTATAAATGTGGACGCTGGTATGTGTACTGTCACGCATTAATGACACGTGTCACGAGCCGATCCAACGAGAGTCGGTCTTTTCAAAAGATGTCCGCTATTATCAGCGTGACCAGGAAACGTCCACACTTTCATTTATGTCACGCGTCGAAGTGCGCAAGTCGACACAATGGCATTATTGCCACGGTCACGGGATATTGGTGGATCTTGTCGGATCTTGTCTCGACGTTCTCTCGCACTACCCTCTCCTCACTACGCACCTGCACCGCGTCACTCGCTCATTTGTATTCGTGCTGTGGCGACTTGACTTGTGCGATTGTACTTGTGCGTGTCAGTACCGAGACCGTCCACATTTAGCGTAACAAGTCCTGTCACGATGCCACGCAGCCCTGTCCAACACAATGTCACAAATGTGGACCCACCTTAAGGTTGTTCAACCGTAACTGGTCACGTCGACATATTTGTTTAAAATTTGTATGGTAGATAGTTCAAAAAATTAAGTACAAAATGAGCGAAACCCGACGACGATTGACCATCTCAAACTGTAGTTATAAATTTTTGAAAATAATTAAATTTACATGTGTTTAGATAGGACTTCATCTATTTTAATTTTTTTAAAATCAACAGCTCGACATTTTTCAATGAAATGAAACAGATATGTAGGGAACGAGGAGTCACGGAATGAACGTCGATGGCCGTACGTCTTCCGTCGTTCGCGTCGTGACCTGAACTGCCGGTTGTCGGTCTTGCCCCCCGAATCTCGAATCCTCAGGTCAGCCCTTGACCGGAGAAGCCCCGTTACCCTCGAATCGCCAGTCTGCCGGGACGCCGCTGCAAATCCCCATCGGAATGTCGAGAACATCCGTGATTACCCCGCAGTTGCTTTGCCGCCTTGGCGATTGAGGATTTCTCTTTACGGCAAGCCGAAATGCACTTACAGCTAGACTTAGGACTAAAGGTTGGGCGACACAGCCCGCACGCACACACACATTGGGCGACGCAGCCCGAACACACACACGCATTGGGGGACGCGGCCCGCACACACACACACATTGGGCATTTCCGGATACTACATATAGTGTAGAAAAAGTATCAGTGAATACAGCAAAAAAATGAAAGTATTTCACCATTTGGTTATCGAGAAATAATTAGTGAAAGTTCATTTATTTTACTCAATGGCCGGGACGACTGATTTGAGAGCGCCAACTTGGCAACAGAACACAGAGCACAGCCTAAACGAGGTTAGGGAGCAGACGAAGAGGTTGAATAGAACCCGAGAGAGACAGACTGCGCGCGGCTGCCACAGTCGCCACCATCCGGCGTTAGTTGTATGCGTACGTATTCATGTATCATACTTTTAGGTGTGCGTGAATAGAACGAGACTGTACCTCACCAAAACTTTTTGCTTCAACTCGGACCTTTGACTGATAGTCCAGGACATTTAGCTTGAAAGTCATGCAATCTTCTAAAAATCGAGCTCACCGAAATTTTTTTATTTTAAACTGCTTATTATGTGATGTACCAATATATGCCTGAAAGTTACGCCACCGACGCACTGGAGCTTCGTGACATATAAGAGGTCAAAGGTCGCGGATTTTGTTATCTTGCTTCCTATCGCTCCAACGTGAAAAATACCTATTACAAAAGTTGAAGATCTCAATTTTTAATACCTAAAAAAATATATTTGACGTAAATACGCCTAACCGTTCTCGAAATATGTAGCTGAATATGAGGAAAAATGCAAAAATAGCCAAATTCTCAGGTTCCTATTTCCCGGAACGTTCTCGCCGACCGTTACTCAATTGTTTCAAGAATAATTTCGGGTTTCTATTTGACTATATTCAGTCTCAACCGAGTTATAAGCCGAGTAAGACAGGAAAAGGGAAAAAAACCTAGTAGGGAAACATATAAAAAAACGCGCCGCGCATTCTACCTCGAAGGTGATGTGGAAATGAATGCTTCCACAAACTTCGCAGCATCGTATCTCGAAAACGGTAAGGTGTATCTGGAAAGTGTATGGGGCCATTTAGTTAGATAATTTCATGGTCTAACAGGAATAACTTGTTTCATTTTTATGTGAGTCATAGAGAACGAGATAATAGCGTTAAAACAGATGTAGTATTTTTTGACCAAAACTTATCTTTCGTGTCTCCTATCTCGAGAACAGGTAGGCGTACGAAAACCAAACTGGACTTTTTAGAAGGGCGTTTATTCATAAAAATATAATTATATAGGTGTAATTGCCGTTTGAGTAGTAGGAAGAGAGAAGAATGCGGCGATACATGTTGCATACCCGAATTTTCGAATTTCTCCACCTATTCAGCTACATATCTCGAGAACGGTTAGGCGTATTTACGTCAAATATTGTTTTTAGCTATTAAAAATTGAGATCTTCAACTTTTGTAATAGGTATTTTTCACGTTGGAGCGATAAGAAGCGAGATAACAAAATCCGCGACCTTTGACCTCTTATATGTCACGAAGCTCCAGTGCGTCGGTGACGTAACTTTCAGGCATATATTGGTACACCATAATAAGCAGTTTAAAATAAAAAAATTTCGGTGAGCTCGATTTTTAGAAGATGATTACTAAATGTCCTGGACTATGAGCGTAACGCCAACCCAGAGCGTCCAAAATTGTTACGTGTATCGTCTCGGTTGAACAACCTTAAGGAGGATCGTCAGAGAAATGACTTCTCAGAAACCGTCGTTGAACATTTTTACCTTCATAATACACCTTGCCGGATTCAATGGCCAATAACTTGTAAACAAAACAATATTTTTAAGTTTCTCTTTTTGATAAATTTTGTTAAAAGTGTGTATTTGTTATAACATTTTATAAATGAGTGTTAAATAAATGAAATATATGAAAAAAAAATTTTTGAAAGTAATACTTTTTTTCAGGCCGTCTAGGTGTATATAGCACCTTAAGGCCGGTCCCAGACAATGCATGCATTCCGCAAATGTGGGAGCGGAGACGAAGAAGCCCGAAGTTTACCGACAAGGCCGCGGATAGCGGGCAAATGCCGAATGTTTGGCGCAGTAGAGCTCCCACACACTACGCGAAGGATCACGAATGACGAATATTCGTCGAATGCACGCATTGTCTGGGACCGGCTTTAGGCCCGGTGCACACGGCCGTCTTTTAACCGTGCGGTACCGCTGTGGCGCCGGAATTGCGGTTGGTGATATCAGTCCCGGTGCACACGTCGTTGCGGTGCCGTTGCTTTGCCGTAGCAATTCAATGCACTCTATAGACGGCAAATTACTGAGAAGACGGAGGTGCATGTGCGGTATCGTTGCGGTGTCGTAGGGAACTGCGGCAAAAGACGGCCGCAAGATGAACGTACGGCGCCGCAACGTCACCGGAGGTGTGTGTGCAGCGCTACAATCTATCTATGGTATCACCGACCACAATTCCGGCGCCGCAGCGGTACCGCACGGTTAAAAGACGGACGTGTGCACCGGGCCTTAAGGGGCCCATACACTGTCCAGCAAGTTTGCGCAACGCAGCGTTTGCGCAAACTTGCTGGACAGTGTATGGCGGTGTTTGATGCGTTGCGCAAATGTTTGACAAACTTTAAATAGGCCAGTCAAAATCGACAATAAATTCGCAAAACATGATGTATCTCTGATTTTTTAGTATGTTGTTTGGACCCATTAGGGCTATGTATACCCAAGTTTGCAACTCTCAAAAAGTTGTGGAAAAATTTTTATACGCCAAAAACCGCGAAATTTTTGGACTTGTTTCAGTTTCTGCTCTATATCTCCTAATCCATGCATTTTTCGTCGAAAGCTATTCTATACGTTTTTTAAGAGTATTAAATTTGGGATAAATTAAGCTCAACCTGAGCTCTGTAGATTAATTACTTACCGAATTACGGCACTTTGAAAGTAGGCCAGTTTTAACAAAAATTGAAAATTTTAGTTTTAGACCTTCTTTGGACCGAAATTGCGTCGAAACCATTGATCCTATGAGTAGAACTTGTAGGATATAATTTGTAGGCAATTTAATTAGCTTTAAATTAAGTGCAGGGTGGGGTCTGTAAGCCTCGTAGTTCTCTCAAAATCTAAAAAATAACCGTATAAGGTAAAATTACATTTTTCCAGAAATGTTGCATAATCTTTCCTATTGTTCGGTCGCCACGCGATCTAGGTACGGATCTCCCCGGGGTCGTAAATCCCGGGTACACGTGAGTGACGCGGCTAACAAACTAACCGAACTACCGGAAGGTATTTTTCAACCTATCGGCTGTTTCAATGATTTTGTATGAATGCACTATAGTTCCGCGATATCCCGTTTGGCTTGGCCAAAAGAACCTTGGTGGTCTTAACGACTGCGAGACAGGTTATACACGGAACTCCGCACGTTGCTGACTTGATGATTGACGGTAGATAGTACATTGAAGCAACGGCGGCTGATTCCGACTTATATTAACCGTCCTTTGGTAGGCGGAAGGGGTAGCGTCGCTTGACGCTATGCACCCTTATTGGTCGAAGGAGGAATGTCGGGGGAGCAGGCGATGACGCTGGGAACCTTCGAGACTCGGTAACCAAGAAGCGGGGTACCGTGGCTAACGGTACCCGCATGACGTATCCAAATGTCCAAGAATACCGGACGCTCTTTCTCGATCGTGAGGAAGCGTCCGGTTACCCTAAATTGGCTAATCGTCGGATCGGAATGCGCCAGGTATAAGGTTCCCCCCGATCGGTCATCGCCTGGATTCGACATTCCTACTTTCGAGGCTGCCTATTGTAAAGGTTATGCGGTACACATTAAAGCGTGTACCGAAGGGAACGACGCGTCGAGTACCGTTTCATACCTACCTTCCAGGAAAGCGTGAACTCGGGTGGTTTGCCATCGGCGTAATTGCCGAAACAAACCTTTTCCTCGAAGATAGGATTAGCGGTAAATCGTGAATGTTCGATCGGGCTATTTTGGGGTTCCGTCGTTCGGTGCGACGGAACACCTATCTTTTGTTGTTTGGTTTGGTAATGAAAAAGAAGGCATGAAATCATTTTAAAAAACGGTGAAATTTATTAATCAGTGAATCTAATTAGTCAAATAGTCAAATTCGTCTTCTCGTTTTTGATGGCCCTGGGCCGTCACTTTCGTTGCCCTCTTCAATAGATAGGTCTTCCACTATCGGTGGGTCTCCGTCTTCGTCCCCTATAGATAAGTACTCCAGTATTGGTGGATCATCAGGGTTGTCTTGAGGCTCATCATCATCGTCCTCTTCAATATTAATAAGGCCAGCGTTCTGGCACGTTTCCCCAGAGCAGGTAGCACACATCACAGAATATCTGAGCCCTGCTTTGAGGCAAGTGCAGCCACCTCTGCACCCCTTCTTGCATTTGCAAGAGAGGAGTTTTAGAAGTTCTGCGGGGGCAGGAGCTTGCCGACTAGTAATGGAGATGAGTCCAGCCGACGTCAATTCCCAGCCCCAGTCGGTGGCCTCTTTCTCCACCCCCAACCACTTTTGCACCTGGTGGTATGTGCGGTAGTGATGATACGACGAAGCCTCTGTGGTTGGGGGCAAACGGGTCAGATTCGCTTTGGCGTTGGCTGCTGTCTTCACAAAAGTACGGAAGCGTACATCGTTGAGGGTGTCTTTCGTTTCGTCTCCTCCGTATACGGCAACTAGGCACTTGTCACCGGCTGCTGCGACTTGTTGGTGTGTGGCATCTGTCTGGAGGAAAACTCTTGTTTGATTCACTAGGGCTTGATTCTGTCTGAAGTGGCCCCACATTTTCATCTTCCCCTGCCAGAAGAGGGCAGAGGTGGTGTCGCACCCAGTAAATGCATGGATGAAAAGTTCAAATCCAGGTGGTAGCTCCACTTCCCCTTGGTTAAATGAGCTGGTGGAGAATTGGACGCTACCCGCCTCACCTCTGCCACTCTTTTGGAAGTATACATTTGTTTTAGTGGATCCAAGACCGCAGAGGAGCACGAGCAAATTCACATCCTCTCCAAAGATAATGACGTGGTCGTTGGAGGTACTTTTTTGCAGAGCAGTCACGACGATATCGCGGTCTGCGTCTTCCTTTGATATTTTTGTCTCAATCCCCTCGAGAGAAAAACCAGAACAGAGAAACTCAATGAGACGAACCTTGTTTTTGTCATTCGAGAGCATCTTCTCTTGGGGGACTGTGATGATGGTCGATGCGTCAAACACAATTTCCGCTGATGCTGCAGAATACCGTCGTGATCTCTCTGCAAATTTGGTACTCTTTTGGGCGCCATCCTCAGGATACCCGTCGAATACTACACACACATTTCTCCCAAAGTGATTAAATATATAGCTTATGTAGCTTGCTGTGATAGCCCGTACCGAATCATTCCGATGCCACACGACTTTATGGAGGAGGTATCCTCCATCGACGACAGCAAATGTTTGTGCCTGCACACTGACGTTCTCTGTGGTTTGAGTGAAGGCAGCGTAAAAAGCTGATTTTGTGCCTTTATGCATCCTTTCATCGGAAAATAGGGCCATTGGATATGGAGCGAGCTCGTATGTGAAGTGGGCCTTCAACTGTAGGTTTGACTGTTTCATGATACACATGCGCTGGAAGATGGTGAGTGGCTCGATATCGGCTCTTTTCTTGTGGATCTTGATGGTGGTAGGCGTCGCCAAAGAGAGGACTTTTTCTTTCCTAGAGAAACTAACATTCCCAAAAGTTTTTCCAATAATTCGATTCACCCCTTTCAGTCCTTCTTCTCGGGCAGTGTGGCAATTTATGTGGGGGCCACCTACAGTACCACTGCTGATGGATACGAGTTTATCTATCGATGGGAACGGTGGATGGTTATTGAACCAGGCGTTTAGTTTTTTCACGTCAGAGGTATCTCGTGCTATTTGAGTAGGTCGCATATCGACATGCTGTTCACTTGTTGTGGAGGAAATATCCCAATACCTTTCTACCGCTTCACATATATTCAGCATATATACCATTTCGCCCGTCCAACGAGAGAGCACACTTGTAGAAATACCTCTGCCATGGGCTAGGCCACCCTGGCTCTTCATTGAACGCATCAATACCTGTTCAATTGTCAAGTCAGTCCATAGACCTGACCAAAATTTGTCGGATCTGCGGATGGTGAAGCATCCTTTCGTAAACAATTGATATTCTGTTGGGTCCATCCGGTCTTGCAGAGTGCTCATATCTTGTAAATATAAACGAGCACTTTTCGCATAGAAGAAGTGTCCAGACGAGTGGAAGAATGGGAGCATTTGGCTGATTATTTGAAGGTGAAGGTTCCAATCTCCCATCCTTTCGGCTTGAATGAATTGCTTCATGAGTAAGGTCATTCGATAGTAGAGTACCCAAAGTTTTGCGGTCGGGCCTTCTTCTTCAAGTTTTTCAAGGGCACTTTTGAATTTGGCAGTTACACTTTGTACGTGTTCATTGTCTTCTGCAAACAGTATGAGTGACCTTTCAGTGCCAAGCAAGAGCCTCTCTATCTCAGCCTTTTCGTCTTCAGTGATATCTATCTCGTTGAAAATCAGATGAGCTAGTGCCCGGTTTGTGAGGGTATGGGCTCTCACTGCACGAGAATATGCATGCCCATTCATCACTTTTTCGACACTGTTTTGAGCATATATCGTGGCAAGGAGCTGTTTGAGGCCACTGCCCGCCATGATATTGCCAATTGCTCCCATATATGACATTAATAGGTGGAAGCCACCTAATCGTACTTCCACGCCAGTCAATTCAGCACCGGGACAGTTTTGGACAATGTCCCTTGCTTTCATGTACAATGGCTGGTCGTAGGTGACAAAGCATGTCTTCTGTCCATGGGCCTTGCTTCTTGCAGCAGCGTCAAGGAGGGATGTTAGAACTGTGTCGTAGTCAGTGGGAGGTGCGTGAATAAATGGCAAAAATAGAATTTTTGAACAACTGAAGACCTGGCCATTAGTCATTTCTTCCATGTACCCATTCCATCCTGGGATACCAGCAAAGTCACAACTTTTCCCGAATAACCACAGCAACTCAAGTGCAGGAGGTAGTATATCGGCAGCCATTTTGAAACCTTCGTGAACGTCGACGATTGTAATTGCAGAGAGCCCAGCGTTTTTTCTCACGCTGCAGCGCTGGATTTCTGAGACCGCATAAGAACTTATTTGCTCAGCTGAAATATTGTTTCTCAAACGAGGAATCGGAGTGTCAGGTAACACCATACTGCGAGGGGTGACAACCATGATGCCTCCCATCTCGTGAAAAGTATTATCACCGTCAAGAGTGTTTACATTCACATCTGCATTGTCGTATACAAACTGAACGAAAGCTTTCTTTTCAATGGACGGAGTTCCCCCTCCTCGTACTATAGCTGAGCTCTCAACCAGCATAGCTTCATTGTAGCTTGAGGAAAAACCCATAGCTGCGCAGAGGTTGACCAGGTATTTGGATCCAAATTTCCGATACAGGTAGGTACCCAAGCCTATCTTGATGGAGGAGAGAAATGAATGATTTCTTGCTGCAGAGATTATTGCGTGAGCAATAGATACGCATTTTTTCTTCCATCCTTCGAGGGAATGGCGTTTGTGTTTCAGCAAAATCGTCTCGAGGAACAGCTGCAGTGATTCCGGAACAACAGACTCTGAATCTTTTAAGAAATTGTCGGATGGAGAATACGCGGTTGTGTCATACAATTGACAGCGAATGTCTTGTAAGACAATCTCGGCTGCACTCTTCACGACTCTTAATCGCTCTTCCTGTGGATCACGTTTCTTCTCGTTATACCAGTTGTCATAGAGTATCTTGTTGCCGACATCTGTGAAGCACATGACGACATGGTGACTGCGGCCGGATCCTATCTCGGCAAAAGTTATCTTGTCTCCAAAGCGATTCATCAGATGGGCCTTGACAGTTCTGATGTCAGGCCTGTAATCACCATTTATCTGATCAATGAGATGGTTCAAAGAAAACTGGCATTCATCTCTGTTCTCTAAAATGTACGAGAATATGAATTCCATACACTGAGCAACATTCTTTGGTTCTGGATACAGTTTTTCTCTCACTGCTGCTGGGAAGCTGTAGAATTTCTTGTAGCATAATTGGTGATACCTGGCATCAGCGGCGACAAGATCTGTCGTACATGAAAGGCGGTCGATTATCTGGTTACCCCAATCGTCACCACGGCGTCTTGCAGTCTCGAGAATCGTACCCCTTATGTGGAATGATTCAACTGTATGAACCTTATTTCTGCGTGACGTAGGAAGTCGTTTTTGAAGCTGTAGAAACTTTTCGGTAATTTCTTCTCCACAAAGGAAACAAATTCTTTGGAAATTCATTGAACCTGAAATAAAATTAAAATGAGAAAAAGATTTTAATTGTGTTTCAAGAATCACATATTAATATGACTTAACTAACGATGATGCGTTACAAGTTTTTATTATTACCTGTAGATGATCTCGAGGTTGATGGTTGGGGAGAAGGAATCTTATCTCCTCTCCGACGAACAGAAGCTTCGATGTTACGTGGGGCAGTATACCTGTGGAGCAGTATCCATGAAAATAAATGTATTGATAGAAATGAAAATTATTGTAATTGTAAAGAAATTAAGAGTGAAGAATCTTGGACTACATTTTGATAAAAACATGAAATGGAAAACATAATCAAAAGATATGCTGGCATATAAAGAGAGAGAGAGTTCTCTATTTACTAAATCAATTGTCCATGAACCTCAGAAATTTGAAGCCAGAAAAGAAGATGAAGAATGACATTTTGAATAATTTATTACAAGAAATTAACAATGCATAAAATAAAATATTTGGAAAGATAAAGGAAACTTCAAATAAAGAAGAAATAGATTAAAGAAGATGAGGAAGAAGAATTTGTTTCTGAACAGTACAAGAGTACTGACAAAGGAATGAAAAAAGGAGATAATTAATTTAATTATTAAATAATGAAAAACCATTATTATTATTATTACCTCTTCCTGCAGGCATCATGAACACTGACTTCATTTAGTTTCTCCAAAAACTGAGCATTTTCCTGGAGATCACGTTTCACACTGATGGCAATTAATGACTGGATACCACGTTTTTTAACAACTACCACTGATTCGTCCTCAAGTGTACACCGACATATAAAACACGAACCCGGAGTCACTGACATTGTCGAAATCTTTTCACTTTTGAAAAATAATATTATTACTATTATTAGGTATCTGACAAATGAATGGGTGTCTGGAATAACGGCGTATGTTGTTTTCCAGGAGCGCGTTTTAAAGTTGGAAGTACCAGAATATTTCACAATGATTATTTTATTTTATTTTTTTTAACACCCTTATTCCAAAAAAAATATATTGTCATAGGTACAGGGAAAACTCACCAATGTTGATGATAAATTGTCAATAAAAATGAAAAAAACCATTTTGCATTTTTCGTAACATACGCCCTTATTTAAGACAGCTAATCAAATGTTTTATGTTTCTAATTTATTTTTATGTATTTTATTTAACATTTTATTATTGTTCTAAGAGTCCGTAAAGAAAATAATTCACAATTAAATTGAGCTCAATCTTACATATCGTCGCCCTAATAAGAAAAATGCCTATCTCCGCGTACAGGTAGTGGAGTTAGGCACTTTTCTTATTAGGACGACGATATTGAGATACGAACTACTCACAGGAGAAACAAAAACTGTACTGTGAGCTCGGAGCTCGGAGATAAGAGACCAGATAGTGTGGCGTGAAAAAGAGGGTGAGGACAGAGACTGAGGGGAACTAAGGAACTCCTGCCCACGCACAACGACATATCGTCGGCTCCCCGGGGGTTGACGAGCGAAGCGAGTAGGGGGCGAAAACCCCCTAGTATTAAAAAAAAAAGAAAGATAAAAAGTCAGTCAAATATTCGCTTGTTCAATATCCGCGGTACCCGGCTATCCATACTACAAATTTCAATATGCCAGTAGAATTTCATAATAATAAATACATGAATTAGCTTCTAATGTTATAAAATACTGTTTTACATATAAAATATATAACTATACATATAATAATATGAATTACCTTGAAAATTCCACGGCTGATAATTCTTCCATTATTTTATCTCTACCGTAGTCCCAGGAAAAACGCAACACGCAGAGAGCCCTAAAATTAACCATCGGTAAGTATTTGCCGACTGTTCTTGAGTCTTTTATAATTAGAGTGTGCTTTAGAAGAGTGCGATGCATGGGTATGGAGCGCCCATTTGTTTAATTGTAATACGCGCTTCCTCTTTCAACTATTCCAGCATTCCATGACTTGTACTTCTATAAAAGACTCAAGAACTGTCGGCAAATATTTACCGATGAATAATTTTAGAGCTCTCTGCGTGTTGCGTTTTTCCTGGGACATACGGTAGATTGCAATCGACACATGATAAAAATTTGCTGCCAGATAGATTTCAGTCTCTTTGACCGGCAGGCGCCGGGTCGTAAGCGAGGGACCCCTCGACCGCGTGCTCAAATTTCAGGAACCTCGCGGGAGGGCATAGAAACCCTCTGCCTTTCGCTCTCCTCAGACAAAGTGCAGACCCGTAATAAATTCGACTATTGCGGTGCACGTGCACTTGTTCGGGGATAGCACCAACCGGCCGGCGCCGAATTTGCGTACTCTCCTGGCACCAATTCTCATGCTCCAGTTCGGTGGTTTCGAACAATTTCCTTATCCCACCATGCATAGAAAAAATAGTGAGTGTTATAACACTCGGTGGAAGTGAAACTTATTGGAAACGTAATCGAAAGGGTATATTAAAAGCGTAGAGAAACTGTAAAGAAATTATATCCCCTATCGATTACGTTTCCAATAAGTTTCACTCCCACCGAGTGTCATGACACTCACTGTTTTTTGAGATTTTGAGAGAACTACGAAGCTTACAGACTTCGCTCTCCACTTAATTTAAAGCTAATTAATTTGCCTACAAATTATATCGTACAAGTTCTACTCATAGGATCAATGATTTCGACGTAATTTCGGTCCAAAGAAGGTCTAAAACTAAAATTTTCAATTTTTGTTAAAACTGGCCTACTTTCAAAGTGCCGTAATTCGGTAAGTAATTAATCTACAGAGCTCAGGTTGAGCTTAGTTTATCCCAAATTTAATACTCTTAAAAAACGTATAGAATAGCTTTCGACGAAAAATGCATGGATTAGGAGATATAGAGCAGAAACTGAAACAAGTCCAAAAATTTCGCGGTTTTTGGCGTATAAAAATTTTTCCACAACTTTTTGAGAGTTGCAAACTTGGGTATACATAGCCCTAATTGGTCCAAACAACATACTAAAAAATCAGAGATACATCATGTTTTGCGAACTTAGCGATATTTTGTGTCGATTTTGACTGGCCTAAAACGTATTTGACGTCTAAAAGGGGCCCATACACTGTCCAGCAAGTTTGCGCAACGCTGCGTTGCGCAAACTTGCTGGACAGTGTATGGCGATTTTTGATGCGTTGCGCAAATGTTTGACCAAATTCAAAAGTGTTTGAAATCTTTTGCGCAAAGGGCTCCCCGGCGCCCCGGGCGGGGCGGGGGACGGGGTCCTCGACCTTTTCCTCATTTTCAATAGACTCGCGGGAATACCCTTTGCCTTCCCTATGAGCACCCTTTGTTTACCATCCAGGGTCGACCTATCATAAATTAAGCTAACGAGAAGTGTGTCGACCTATCATAAATGAAGCCATCAGGAAGCGCGTCACCCTATCGAGACGCGCATCCGTCCTATCATAAATTACTACATCGAGACGCGCGTACGTTCGTCTCTTGACCGCACCACGGAACTTCGACGCATCTGCGTGTCTTCCCGAAGTCTTTCGCACGCCTCTGTTCCCTTCCTACGTCTTACCAGCGATCTATCTCTACGAGTATCCAGTTCACCCTCTATCTTTTTTCCTCTATCCTCCTATCCAGGTTCACTTGTGATAATTACGACTATTCAGAATAGGGAATTTTGGAGGGATGATGCAGCAACGCTGCGTTGCGCAAACTTGTTTGACAGTGTATGGATGATGCAGTTGTGCAACGCAGCGTTGCGCAAACTTGTTTGACAGTGTATGGATGATGCAGTTGCGCAACGCAGCGTTGCGCAAACCTGCGTTGCGCAAACATGTTTGACAGTGTATGGGCCCCTTTAGGCAGGAGTCGCCCTAGCTTTACTGACGAGTCCACAGGCCGACTCCGGGACGAAACGCTTCGCCGATAATGTGACGACCACATCTATCCACCATAGGGCCACTATCAGTCCGCGTATGCTACACATTTGAATTAAGCTCCACCCAGTCTCAGAGCCTGGGCGTGAACACCCGGTATAGATTCCCATTGCATAATTAGTTTGCTCAAATTACTTAAAATTATGGCTATTTCCTCTACTCCTTTGACCAGAAATCCATTCACCGCTGAAATTGGCTACATGAGAAAGTTCTTATGGATTCTTTTATTCCTTGCGTAATAATCTCATTCAGTGAATTATTTGCATCAATGATTGATATTTCCAACATTTGTTTCTCTACCTCTTTTTTATTTCCTTTTTAGAACAATAGGGAGGTTCGGGGACCAAAAATATTTTGTTATTTCTCTATGGAAACTATTATGCATGTGTAAGTAACCATGTACGTGAAAGAATTTTTCAAAAAAAATAAAATTTACTACTTCAAATTGCACATTGTAACCCCGGTGATAACGTTAGGAACGAGAACGTTTTCTTATTGGTTTGACGTCACTTGCCAGACACAAGCTCCGCCTTCTCCTGGGGAGCAGTGCAGGCATATAGCGCGAACGTGATTTAACTATTTGGCTCTCTTGGATCGGCAAATGTTTCGGGGGTGAATCAGCGATGGTCAGAAGGGAAAGGGCTAAGCTTCTATTTGAGGAAAGGCTTATTGTTGAGACAGATGAAGTTGATAAAAACAATAAGATTGACGTAAATTCCTCAAAAGATTCTGAAGTAGGTAAACAAACTTCGACGAAGTGCACGTATTAAAGATTTGCGTAACGTATCATATGATGAAGATTACTATTGAATATTAATTTTTTATAAATTTGATCACGATACTATCAATTTTTAAGTAATCTTATTAGAATATAAGAGTAATTTGTATCTACAAACTATGTATGTATCAGCATAGATTTAAGATTGAATGATAATGATTACTTGGTCTGATTGAGGTCTTCTTTTGGGATTTTTCCTTAATCCGTAGCAATAAATGTTGGACCATTGTTATGTTCCCCAAAAGGAAATTATAATAGATAAGAAAACTTCTACATTAATTTAATCGATTACTTCTTAAGTGAGAGTATTGAAATAAGCAAAAACTGCTCGATGTTAGATATTTATAATCCTAAGTTTAACCCTTTCGCTTATGGTGACCACAAATGTGGACATGTGGTGTGTGGATTAATGTATATATAATATAAGGTCATAAATTAGAATTTTGACCGTTTGTTCACAATAAGTACATTCGTGGACATTGTAACGAACGTATAAAGCATATATCGCCATACAAATTAAAAATTAAATTTCTAAATAAACTAAAAAAATTTAATTTATGCAAAAAAAAATTAAAATTTAAAGCATCGAAGAGCTGAAATATACATTATCAATTGTATGGCTGTAAAAATAAAAATTCGTGAGTGAAAGGGTTAAGAATATGATTTATTATCGCAAAGGAAAGGTAAGAGGGTATAGATTTATAACTCTACCCCCTTGCTAAAAAGTTTCCAATACTTTACAACCGGGAAAAACCCGGCGGGCCTAGCGGCCCAGATGAGCATGTGGTGTGTAGCTTGATACAGAGTGATTTCTGGTTACTCTGTCCCTTCTAAACGGGTAGTCCAAGAGCTGGCGTACAAAATGTGCAAGAGTTTTCTCCTATCTGGTACAATTCTAGTGAATTACAATTGGGCTGTAAAACGTCACTGTACAGTCAGCCGGTCTGGTTTTGGGACACCTGGCGTTCGCGCGCCACCAAAGGTGTCAGAATAATTAGCTTCGTGCAACTGTTTTCTACTAGCTCCAAATTAATTTATAATTAGTTTATGCAATAAAAAACTCAAAACAAACAGTCAGCCAGCAAAAGAGTGGGACACGGCCAGTCAGCATTACTGTAAAGTTGTAGAAAAAATTAAGTTCATGCAAGTGTTTTCTCCAAACTCAAAATTTTAAATATGTTAATTAATTCAATAACAACTATAAATCAATCAGTCAGACCTCATTTATATAGAACCCACTCAGTCAGCAGTTCAGAGAAGTTGCGATAATAAGTACGCGCGACTTCTCAATAACAATCATAAAAATCATAATTTTACTGGAAATACTGTACTCATATCCAAAAAACATCATAAAAAATATGATAATTTAAACAAAATGAAAATTAACGATTACAATCAAGACATAAACAATGATTACACCAAAAGTAATGAAGGAAGGTGTAATGAAAGAAGAGGGATAACAACTATTCAATTTTCTTTTATTATTTCTTTTATTCAAATTTCAATTTTATGGTAAATGTACTCAAATAATATAGAAATCGCTTCAATGATTTTGACAACAGCAAAAAAATAATTGCGGGCCCCGCCAGGAAAGTGTATTAATAATATAGAGACTTACCTCTTTTCAGATATATTAATTCTATCCCGCAGGACTTCTCTCACTTTCTTGCTCAAAGCCGTACATTTTCTATAACATGGCACATGATAACCATCGATGTCATTGGGAACTGATGGCAGCACTACATTATTAAACGATAAACTATTATCCCGACGAATTTTTAAAAATGATTGGCATTTTGCAATACTACTTTCTGTTAAGGGCAGTATATTGTCTCCTTTTTTTCAAACAAAATACACAATGAACCACACATTTCTCCATAATATTTGCTTCACAACGCACGAATGTAGTGTCATCTGTCGCGTACCGAAGATTTTAATTCGTTTCTCTCCAACTAACACACAAAAACATGCACCAGAGCCTTACACCTCGAATCCGCCCTGGCCCGAGAAAAACTGAGGAAACGTTTCTTTCTCTACAGCAGTGCTGGCAAAGATTCTTTATTCATTGTTCTCCGCTTCGCTCGAGATACAGTTGGTCGCCAGATGCCTTAACTACGTAGTCTCTTGTTTTAGAGCAAGGGTCGTCCCTTGCGCGGATGATTGTTTTTGAGAAGTCGCGCGTACTTATTATCGCAACTTCTCTGAACTGCTGACTGTGTGGGTTCTATATAAATGAGGTCTGACTGGTTGATTTATAGTTGTTATTGAATGAATTAACATATTGAAAAATTTGAGTTTGGAGAAAACACTTGCATGAACTTAATTTTTTCTACAACTTTACAGTAATGCTGACTGGCCGTGTCCCACTCTTTTGCTGGCTGACTGTTTGTTTTGAGTTTTTTATTGCATAGACTAATTACAAATGAATTTGGAGCTAGTAGAAAACAGTTGCACGAACCTAATTATTCTGACACCTTTGGTGGCGCGCGAATGCCAGGTGTCCCAAAACCAGACCGGCTGACTGTACAGTGACGTTTTACAGCCCAATTGTAATTCACTAGAATTGTACCAGATAGGAGAAAACTCTTGCACATTTTGTACGCCAGCTCTCCGACTAGGGCTTTGCAGCGTCTACTAAATAAGAAATAGTTAGTTCCGAGACAGCAACAACGAAGTGTATGTGATTTTTGGACGTGTGTTAAAACCCGCGCTGAAGCCACGACTACTTAAAGTAGTATGGTCATGAATCGATTTCCAAGATTTAAATATGAAATAATTATGTATGCAAGCTAATATCAATAGAAACCTCCTGGTGCAATTTGGGGTAGATTGACCGTTTAGTATGTCTGATAAAAATTAATTACCGAGTAGAAAATAACTCAGAGTCTTATGGGCAAGACACATTTCTTTGGGTTTGTATGTAAAATCCAAGATTAAAATATAAAAAATATACGAAAAAACGGGGAAAAAAATACAAAAATGTACACCCATTGATGAAATTATTGACCGTTTGATACTTTAGTTATAACTAATTTCTGCTTCTCGGTGTTCGGAAATAGCACGTCGAGTAGATGCGGCAACGTCGCGTCGTGGAGTGGGTTCACAAGCGTGCATTCCAGATCTCGTTTTCCCCACGATACGCTCAAACGTTTGAGTGTATCGTGGTTTTCTCTACTGGGCCACGAGTCTATTGATAATATGCGTTGCCACACATAAAAAGACGCTAGTCAAAGGAGGCACATTATTTGAATAATAAGTGAAAAATAATCAAAATAATCGACTAATTCTTATGGTCATAAATTTTATAATTCACAAAGAGAATTTTCAATTATAAATCATAGTTTTTTGGTGACTTTTTTTACGGACACTCAACGATCACTTTGGAGAGTGACCATACTACTTTAATACGTACTGCTGGCTGTTGCGTTTTCTACGGTAAACCTACTCGTTGCGAGCATAGTTTGGACGTTGTGGCGGGGGTGTCTGGCAACTGACGTCACGCAACGTAGGCTCGTGTCGAAGTCCCGTTTTCTAGCCTCGCGTCAATTTATGATTTTTAAATATTTATAGCACGATTATAACTCTTAATATTTTGCGCTACAACTTCGGTTAACGTTTTTGTGACCCAAACTCTATCGATTTTCATTTTAAAAAAAATTACCGAACCTCCCTATTGCGTGAATCAAAAAGCGCGAATATATGTACATAATTATAGTTGAGAAATTTTCAAAAATAAATGTACTTCTCTCTTACTAACGATATTGTACAAGGTGGGTTTCTGATCGAGGGGGGTGAGCAACAAAATCGAAAGTGGTATATATTTGGAGCAAATAATTAACGAAAAAAACATGGTTTATTCATTTCATCCTGTTTATGCTCTGCATTCACTTTTTCACAATGAATATTCTAATTCATTCAAACCTCGAACAAAATCGTTGTCAACAGCATAAAAATAGCAAATGACTGATAATTAAAGTTCATATAAAATTTATTAAATAAATAAATAAAATTAAATTAATTTATTTCTGACAATGTGTATGTAGTAGCTTATTTCACATGTCTAGAATAGTCTCATTGAAATTAATCAAGAAGCTCTGTTATATGTTGTAACTATTCGTACAAAATTGTAAACTTTCACCTACGAGATATTTTCATATTTTTGATATTTAGAATTATCGAGTTGTACTACTATCCTTTATATACTCACTAATTTATTTCGATAAATTTATTATTTTCATTACAAAGCTGCTGTAATACATTATTGTTTATTTCAGGCTCCTAATGAAACCAGTTTGAATAATTTAAAATCGCTCCTGAAGGAAAACAACATAGATCACAAACTTTGGATGGAACAACCAGAAAATATTCCTACGTGTCTTGCAGTGAAACCTTATCCAAAGGAGGAAATACAAACATTTTTTAAAAAGTTTAAACTTTACAAACAGTGAGAATAGTGAAGTAACTAGTAAATAAGGTAAATACTTTTTCGTGTGGAATACCTGTCATCTTCATTTTATAACGTTTGTTATGGCTATACATATGAAAAGGGGCTGAAAGGGGATTGGAAAGTTTAAAGCAGAAGTATTTATTTTTGCTTCCACAGAGAGAACAGGACAACGTCTTATTTTCTACCGATAAATAGTAATTCTTTTTCGCTCATTGCCAAGTTCATACTAAAAATTTAGATGTCCGTAATGTTAGGTACAAGGTCGATATTTGCGTATAATAAGATACTTTTTCATCGAAAGTTGAATTAGGCAGTACTTTCGAAAAAATTATTCGATTGGCAGTATCTACGATCGTACATCACCGAGTCAACGTTTTATTTATAATACGTTTACAGAAAATATGAAAAATAAAGATAGCTGTAGCGTAGGTACAGTATATCATACACAGAAAATGACTAAACCTGTTAATATTGACATGTGTACACGTTGTTGGTTTAACTTTATCTTAAAGCTACAAGTATTATACTAGTTAGTGGAAAGGACAAGATATGGACCTATCCTAATTGTATAAAAAATTACCTGACTTATAACGGGCGCAAACGATTGGGTATTTTAATTGAATTCTGTAACGAACATATACGTATGTTACAGTTTCGTGAAGAATATACATGGCTAATGTGCATCAAATTAATTGGCAGTATTATTTATACCCTTTATATCCCCGGAGAGACTCTAACGTTAATCGTTGAGGAGTTGAAATTAAAACCATATACTTCAATTGTAAGAATAATTTTGTACCTGGGATCACTAAGGAGCAATGACGGTATTAGACGTTCATATCAGTTGCGATTATTTTGAAGTTAGCGATTTTTTGGACTAATTTAGTAGAATTTTTTTTCTTGAAGATCGCATTACGATTTTTAGTACTTCATACATAAGGACGTAACTGTAATTGAAATTAATGTCATTTTTTGAGATTGCTTTTCTTTTCCAGGGTGCAAATTTATTCTTACTAAATGCGTCCAATAATGCTAAACTTCGCGAATCCATATACATATTTTATCAAGATTTAATATTATTGTCCAAACTTTGCAATAATCTATCCATTATTCTTACGCACTTTATAATGAAGATTCTAACGACTCGAAAATATGTAAATGTGTTGGCACCCTGCAGGTAGTCTTCTTGGAACTATGCATTAAACTTGGCACACATCAGCCTGGTTTTTTCAATAGCACATACTAAAGTCTATAAACGCTTGGCCCTTTATTGGGAAATGAGTCACAGGTGGAATAGATAATCGTCTTTACTTAGCATAGGATATAAAGTCTGATAATACGAATCTAGATTTATTTATCCGCACCCTCCACGTATTGCGCATAAATAAATTAGGTACACGCCATACCGTTCGTCTTCCTTTCTAGAAATTAATCGCTAAGCTGCTAACGAGTTACAGGAGCACAGTTTCAATAAATTACCTTTGCCTCTTTTTAATCGATCAAAATGAAGATCATTCGAGTCGTTCTTCTGTAGGCTTCCGTAGATCAGATGATTCATTCTTGTTTAATTACGTTGTTATTAGTATTATCGGTATTATTATTATTATTATTATTATTATTATGTACACACACTGCAAGCGCTAGACACTGTAAGTACATTTATTTACAACACTTATTTATAAGGTGTTTATTTGTTTTTAAATATTAACTCGATTAATTACGTTGAATTTAGAATACGATGAATGGAGTGGGTTTTGACGAATGGTCGAGAATCTTCGGAATAACAATAGTCCCTAGCATTGGTGTCACTTCCTTTTCTTTTCCTGCAGCCATTCGCTCAATATGTTGGTTTTCAACTGTAAAATTTTGAATTCAACATTCGTTAGAACATATTTCATTTTCGATATCTCTCTAAGCAAAGAGTTTTTGCTCTGCTAAACCTTATACTACGAGTCGTGTAGCGGATTGAAGTCATGTTGCGTAAAAAATATAAGCCAAAGATCCCACAGAATATACATACATTGAAGTAAAATGAGTTGTTCAGTTGTCCGTACGGCTATACACCAGCCCTGACAGCCCTCTCTGGCGGAAAACAAACTACGCGGATCTGAGACGTTTCTATTACCTTTCAAAAATATTGACCACTAACTACGATTTTCTGCAAGAAATAAAATTCTTATTAATTTGTAGTTTCTCGTAATACATTTTCTACAACTAATTAAAACTTTCAAGTTTTTTTTATACATCCTAGATGTAAAAAGCTGTAGTTTACGCGGAACTAAGATTTGTTCCGTAACCACGAATTTTCATAATTGTTTGTGTCATTTATTGCGTAGTTGGATGTATTTAAGCGTAGTAATTCGCGTAGATAGTGGTAGACATTTTTTTCGCCAGGTCTAATAGACATTTGACTGCCGGGATTAGTGCACATTTACCTCAACAATCAGGTAATTCATCTTACTTCTATATACATATATTTTAAGAGAGTTGGTATGGTCTCAATCCGTATTGCGATGCCTTCGGCTTAATATATATATTCTAGATTGAACTCGGGTAACGAAGGAATACAAATTTGGTCTGTATGGAATTATATTGTTTTTGATTGCGGTCTTATAAGACCTTGATACGAATTTACCATTTTCAGCAGCGTCTAGGTATTTACATGTCTTAAGATCCACGTGCAATGACAGCTATGTAAATTAGAGCTACAAGAATTTCGATTAATGTAGTAGAAGGCTCTTCGATTTGAGGCATGCATGCGGATTAGTCGTACTACACAAGGATCCCGTGAAATTACCAAGGCGCGTTAGTTTGGGAGGAAAATGAGTTGAATGGTGAAGTTGGCAGGGGCGAGCGAACTGGCGAGTAGGGCAGCATGTGGCGAGGATTATTGCTCGGCTAGATTTCCATTTCGGTCCTGATATTCTTCGTATGCTTCATCCGGCTCCTGCTCCTCTTGTTCTTGCTCCTCTCGCTCCTCGTAGTCCGTTTCCGCAGGTTCTGGACCTATTGCCGACGATGCCGTGCTCATCGACTCCTGGTAACCACATAGGATAGTCCCAAACAACGATCGATCACACCACGCCGTGTTAATTAGTAATAATAGGGTATGGGTCATAGTAGGTATTGGTTATTCAATAGCTTCGAATCCCGTTTGAAAAAAATTGTGTTACAACAAAATAAAGGAGGTGTATGTATATTGTACTACATGTCGTGCAGGGTTATTGCGAGAATGAATTTCTTTCATATCTACATAACAATTTAGAAGATAATCACAAGTCGGGACACACTTAGGAACGCATATACTACAGTGCAGTACCTACATACGTATTCAAGCATTAACTATCAGAAGATGACAGTAATTTGTTGAATTTATGCAAACGAATTTTGAAAATGTAATTCCTCACTGCGTGCTGCAACGTATTATGTCTACAGTTGAGTGGTGATTTGTTATCATAAGTTGATTTGTTTCTGGGTGCATGTAAGTGAAGTTACAAACTTTCCGACATAAACACAATTATGAGTAAAAAGATATTTTTCGAATAATTAAGTGTTGATGTCTTTTTTCATTCTAATTAAGAATTGAAAATTGCTAAGTATAATTTATAATATTTTGGGAATTACAAAAGTGGAATGACAATGCAGTAATACTTCAGAGTTATGTAATAGATGGAACCGGAAACGATGACGTAAGTTGAAAAATACGTAGGCGGGGTATTGATTCCAATAGGTATTTATTCGAGGTATATTGGATTCTTAACTGGTTCATTACTAAGAAAATACCTAATTACTACCAATGAGATGCTCTTCGCGAATCACGCTGAAATCAAACTCTAGGTACTCTACTTTGATTTACTCGAGCATATTCTTGTATGAGTAATTTCATTCAGTGGTGGTGTTTTAACTTCGGTTACGTGTTTATATACGGGACAAATTTGTGAATATGATACAAAGAAAATGGGCAAATGTGAGTAAAATGACATGATACTATTTTTTTTTAATGTGATTGAAATTCGGATTTTTTAAATGTATCTCTTATCTTATAAATCGTCTAAGGCCCAATACAGACGCAACGACACGACATCAACACGACACCCGAGCAACATGTCGCTCGAATGTTGCCGACGTATGTTTGTATTCAGACGAGGCGACACAAAACCAAATTGTCACTGTACCTAGCCAGTTTATCTAGAGATGTCCAGCAGCGAGGAAGACTTTCTATCTAGTGAAGGAGAAGAAGACATGCTTGTCTATTTATACCTATTTGCGAAATCGGAGAAGAAGAAGGAGAAGAAAATATTGGATACATCCTTATATGGCGAGGAACAAAAGAAGAAGACTCTTTGTAGGAGCGAGAGAATTAAGGGCAGAATGATAGAAAATTTCTGGCCTTTTTTACAGCATGTCCAAAAAGAAAGTTTTCAAGAATTATTAAGAGATTCCTTGTCTAGGTGCTTTAATACAGGTACCGTATGTCGCCCGGCGACTGTTGCCTGGCGACTGAATAAAAATGTCGCTCGGAAACATGTCGCCCAGTTGTCGTATCGCTTCTATGTCGTATCGCCTCGTGTGAATACCTGCATTTCATTTCGCAAATATAAATAGACAAGCATGTCTTCTTCTTCTTCACTCGATAGAAAGTCTTCCTCACTGCTGGACATTTCTAGATAAACTGGCTAGGTAGAGTGGCAGTTCGGTTTTGGGTCGCCTCTGTGTCGCCTCGTCTGAATACAAACGCACGTCGGCGATATTCGAGCGACATGTTGCTCGGGTTTCGTGTTGATGTCTTGTCGCTCCGTCTGTAGGTATAGGGCCTTAGTCGTTTCGATGCATAGATAGCTTGCCTGTACAGTAACATTACCTCTGGCGTTTGTTTTCGTAGTTGTGCACCGATAATCTCAAAAGTTACAGATCTACAATCGTCAACAATTTTGGATACGTGAAAACGGGCGGCTGTATACACGAATAACTAGTGGTGAGTAGTTTTTTTATATTTTGGTGTTATTCAGAAACACATAAGGGGTAGAAAAAATTGGCTCAGTTTTATTTCTAAGATCATTCTTTCGTTCATTATGAGGAAACAAAGTTCAAGTACCGAAGTTGCCTAACCCGACATACCTAGCTCTTTTGCTGTAGTTTTGAAAACTTTATAGGCGTTATGAGTATTTGAGGCTGGTTCGGCCGATTTTTTTTTCACAGATGCCTTCTACAGAGGTTATAATTTCTGCTTTGATAATTTTGGAATAAATTTGTTTTTTTTTAACTTTTTGACTGTAAATGTTTGCTTTTTTACTTTATTTTCTTTCGAAAACATATATAAATAATAGTTCTTGATGTTAGAAATGTCTTACAGAGTTAAAAAAAATTTAGAACTGAAATTTTTAGTTTTAAACTTTACTTAAACCAGGTATGTCGGGTTTGGTACCCTTTTGCTTAGGAGCTATTTTTGACTTGATTTGCGATTTTTTCATTTTTTTTTCAATGTACAATATATCTCTTTTTTAAACTAATGCTGATTTTTTTAAAGGTAAGGGTCCTGGTATACACTGGTATGCAGTTTTTCAAATTTGACTAATTTTCGGCTGAGTTTTAGCCAAAAAACAAAGTGGTATGTTGGGTCTGGTTCTTTTCCTCTACTAAATTTTAGATTGAAACAATTCCGTAATGACAAGTAAAAATAGCAGGTACAACGAAAAGTAATAGAGTACCATCTACATCCTCCATTGGGGAAGAACAAGATCCCTTCATTCATTTTTCCATTTCAGTCGATTGAAACAAGTAGAATATATTGAAATAAAAATCGTAGACACTTTCTCAGATACTTACTTTAATCGGGAGAGAATCTACATTTTAAGATACCATTGAGTTTGAAAGGATTCGGTAATTTTTTGTAAAGTTATTAGGAGGTTGAATTGAAAGCCACTGTTCTCCTGTAGATGGCTCTAACTACTTATGTCGTGCGCAGCAACTAATACTTATTGTATCACTTTAAATTATGGACATTTCTCATTAAGATTCAGTCATTAAACTCCCATTCTCGGTCAATATAAGTCTATGTCTATAACAAAGAAAATGGAACGCAACAAGTTGTTTTTTCGATGTGTACTTCTACACTACTTTAATTTTTTAAAAAGTGCTGCTGCAGCTCATCAATTACTTGTGTAAACTTATGCTGAATCTGCTCCATCAGAAACAATATGTAGAGACTGGTTTCGCCGCTTCAAAAGTGGAAACTGATGTTCACGACAAGCAACGCCAGGTCAAACAAAGAAGTTCGAAGATGAACAATTGCAAGCTCTATTGGAAGAAAACCCTATTCAAGCGCTCAAAAAATTAGCTCAACAGCTTGAAGTCCATAAATTTACAATTTCATGACGTTTACATGCCATGGGAAAGATTGAAAAAAAAGGAAAGTGGCTGCCACATGAATTGACCAAAAATGCGATTGCCAATCATCTGAACATCTCGATTTCTTTACTTGCAAAGTATAAAAAGAAAAGTTTTTTATGGCGTATCGTAACCGGTGATGAAAAATGGATCTATTTCGACAATCCGAAACACAAAAAATCATGGGTTGATCCTGGCCATCAACGTCGATACCAAAATGAAACATCCACGATCACAAAACAATGCTTTCAATTTGGTGGGATATGGAAGGCTTCGTTTATTACGAGTTGTTGAAACCGAATGAAGCAATTACTGTCGAACGTTATCAACAACAATTGGAGCGTTTAAAAGATAATTTGATGCAAGAACGACCATCAATTGCTTCAAATCGCCGAAAAGTGAGTTTTCTTCACGACAACGCTCGGCCTCATGTTGCTAGAACCGTGAAAGAAACATTGATGGAGCTTGAATGGGAAGTTCTTTCGCACCCAGCATAAGTATTCTTCAGACCTGGCCCCGAGTGATTATCATTTATTTAGATCGATACAACACGACTTGGAAGATACATACTTCCATAATTACCAAGAAGTCAAAAATTGGGTTGCTGAGTGAATTAGCTATAAAAGTAGACAATTCTTTCGTCGCAGAATTCAACTTCTGCCAGAAAAGTAAGAAAAAGTTAGAGCTTCCGATGGCAAATACTTCGATTGAGGTATTCACACATTTTATTACGACATAATGCTTCAAAAACAAGAGCAGTGGTTTTCAATGCAACCCCTAAATATTATTTATTCTACTTTATATATTATAAAGTAGAATGAAAAACGAGAAATTAAACTTTTAACGTAATCTTAAAATGGATATTATGCCACCAAAATTGGTTTAAATAAGGAACCAGTAAGTACAGCTTTAAAAAGCGTTATAATGGATAAATTCCAATCTTTCGATTGACCGGTAACCGAAATTCGTATGATAATTAGTTATCTTGTAATAAGCGTCCTTTGCGAGGATGGTTTCTTCTTCAGCACTGAATAACTCAATGAAAAAAAAATCGTTAAATAATTCGCAAAATAGCAAATTAAAGCAGAAAAAATTATGCTTTATAACGCAGTAAATGAAACTTAGCTATGATTTTTTTTTGCACTCCGCGTGCCTTGCCATGTTTGAAGGAAAATCGTTTCATTCGTCGGGTGTCGTTTTTCAGTTATATAACTTTGAGAGTTCAAGAAAGCTTTCGAAAATCTGAGAAAAGAAGACTGAACGCTGAAATTTTAGCCTTCAAAACGTTCCTGCGGCGATCGAGATTGTATCATTTTTGACAGAGATATAGATAGCCAGTTTAAAACGGCCTTCTTTCTTGCGGAATATAAGTGATCTCTTCATTCTTTTGCGGAGTGTGTATTGGTTTGGTGTTATAGAAAATGTGCTGTTCATCGGTTTTACAATAAGTAATTATCGATTATAGTTGCCGTTAATGACTGACAAGCGATCTTACAGTGGGGTATTCAGCAGCCTAAATTATACAGGGTTCACCAGAAACAGGCCACTTAAATGCATTCTTTAATATTGAAAAGACGAAATATAGTTGTGATAAACTTCAAAGGATTTCAAGGAACAAATAATAATGCACGATACATTTTTTCGCCGAGATTATCTTTTTGCAGAGTTTTCAAGGTTATCATTATTTTTTCAAATGGAATTATATATTTTTATTACATAAAAAGGAAATTATTCAAGACAAGTCTATCAATCTAGGTATACTAGTAATTTTATTTTATTGTTCAAAATGATGACACTAGATACCGACATATCGATACCAGGTATAATGACTGGTTAATTCGCTCTAAATTTTCAATCGTTGTATAATTGACTTACATCACGGCTGGCTCATTTGCTGGATCTGAAACCATTAAATTTTTTCTCATGGAGATAGTTCAAGGATGAACCACATCAACTACCGCGGAAGAAATGAAAGGACGCATAATTAGAGCCTTTCTTGCGATTAACGTAATAATTTCCAATTCGCGAATAAAATTACCTATATTGATGGATTCGTTTTGAATAGTTCCTTGGTTTTGTGTAATAAAAAATATGTAGTTTCATTTGAGCAAGTAACGATGACCTTGAAAACTGCGAAAAACGACATTAATGAAACAATCTTTTTATGCGTTATATTTGCCTCTTAAAACCCTGCAAATTTTGTCTTAACTATTTTTCCGTTTTTTTTTTTCGATATTAAAGGAGTTATTTATGTGACTTATTTCTGGTGGACCACCCAGGGTTAAGGACACTCCGAATATTTTAAATTGCGAAACTTGCAGCAGCTCATATAAAAACAAAGCGTTTTATCTTTAAGGATGCCATTCATGGGGCGACTCTTGAATAGGGAAAATCCAAACATGTCACCCGTAAAAATGT
This sequence comes from Xiphydria camelus, assembly GCA_963678675.1. Lineage (NCBI taxonomy): Eukaryota > Metazoa > Arthropoda > Insecta > Hymenoptera > Xiphydriidae > Xiphydria > Xiphydria camelus. Next base: position 21,861,937 of record OY783195.1, on the reverse strand, counting down.
TATTAATATTTCCTCTCGGATTAGCCGTTCAAATCAATACGCTAATAATATACCTGTGGTAGTCTCGTCCACCCGCATCCTGCCAACGGTAGGCCATCATCACCCAAAGGACATGGTGCATCTAGTCCCGGTACTCCTTGATCTCCTTTATCTCCTTTATCGCCCTTCCTGCCTCGCTTTCCTGGGTCGCCCTGAAGAGATGCGAGATTCATAATTTTTAGAGTGTAAAGAGTGTACATTATTGCTGCGTGCAAATAGGCCAAGCATAATAACATTTTGTGCATAGTACTGATGATGAATTGTGCATAATTCATTGTAACAAGTAGTACGAAAGGTATATGAGTCATGTAGGTAGCGCTTTGTAATTTTTAGCATAAAAGTTTGTATGAATGATACGTATACAATCTATTACATATGTATAATGGTATTTGTTCTGCGGTCAATATTGTAGTTTACCCCTATTTTTACCTAATCAGTTTTAACTTAGCCTTCACGTACTTGCATTTCAAATACGTGCATGTGTGATTGGAGGGTTCAAAGTATTCCTTGATTTAAAGGGATTATTACGGTCTTATAAAATGGTGGTGGCAGCACGCGAGTAACGAGTGTAGCGCGCGATCCTTATTGCCGTAATTATGTTATGCTTACATAAATTGCGATACCGTTATCAATTATCTGCAGGTGAAGAGTATCTATAAAAATAACGCCGTTAGATGTTACGTTTCATTGAGTTTGCAATTTGCGGAAAGTATTTCTTTATTTGCTTATGTAACGATGTTGTTTCGGTTTACGCGGTGAACGTATAAATACAGTACATAATCACAAACTGCTAATATACTGAAATTGTTGAATTCACTGTATTTTATATAGTGTACAGTTTGAAGGATTGTACTGTATATCGAAATGCGCATTTATGTTTAGCACTGAATTTTGAGTTTTTTAACGTTTCTTCCATTGGATTATCTCTGCGATATCATTGACTTTCAACATTCTCTCGCGAAGTTGCCAAAGATTTACGTATATTTTCCACTAACTTCACTTTTGCTTTCAAGACTATAATTTCATTTCTTATAATTTCAAGACTAGCCGTTCATAACTTACTCGTGAACATATATACACAATTTACATACATAGAAAATGACGATAACCCCTTACGGCGTATGACACTTTTGACCTGAGACAATGTCTGATTATGTCGACACATTATCATTATACCGTTTTTTAAAGTAAATTACCCGCATCCGGGTTAAAAAGAACAAATACTCATGAAATGATACTCACAACCTCGCCTTGGCTGCCTTTTTCTCCTCTCGGACCCTGTAATTGATACATCGTATAAAAGGATTATAATTAAAAATATTTTCTAAAACATTTACGTATGGATGTAAAAGAGATTATTAAATAATAATGTAGGCATAAATTAGTAGACCAGCCTGTGTCCTGTGACATGCAACTACTAATTGAGCGGTTGTTTGAGGATTTCAAATAGGATTAGATGAGAGGACCTTCAGGACGATACAATTTGTCACGAACATTTCGACACACATTTGTTCGATAATTCTTAGATTTTCGTGTAACGAGAATAGGACCTGATCGCGCTTGCTGCGGCGTAATGAAATATGATCTCAAGGTCCTCTTCAAGTACCCCAGTTAATTATCGTTAATATTCATATCGATAATACGATAAGCCACTGCTATACCTCTGTACCAGGAATCCCGTCAGTACCCTGAGGACAAACATACAAAAAACCGTTATACGAACACGTTAATGGTACCATGCAAAAAGTATTAAATATAGGTTTTCCAGTGGGATCAAACGTGTTACGAGTTTTGTGGGCCTGGTTAGAGTATCGACTAGCCATTACGTAAATTCCCGAGTATACAATTTCCGCTGTTGTTAAACGTATTTAAAATGTTTACGCTTGTCATTCACGATGAAGTAATTTTCACGTGAAAGTCTCGTCTCCCTACCCTCGCCTCTGGTTAATGTTTTTCGCCTACTCTCCGCCAATTAACGTGCAGTGCTAATTAAGGCCGTATAACAAGCGGGCTCTTGAAAACTTACAGGCAGTCCCGGGTCTCCTCTTTCACCTTTCGTTCCAGGTTCCCCTTGAGCGCCCTGAAAATACGGGAAAATCTTTTACCTTCTGCTTTCTGTCCTTCACAAGATATAATCCAAGCAATAATCAAATATCGCAGATGTGATAGCTATTTGAAATTGAACACAAAAAGTACGATTCCAAATCGGGCACAGAATTTGACTTGAGCTTTGTTCGAATTTTTTCAAAATTGATTATTATTGTAGAAATGTAACTCAATTAATTTGCTGGTTGGAATAACTACCGCACAAAAATTGGAGTACTATTTTAGTCAAATTTGAGTTTGATTTGGAATTATGCATTTGTTTTAATTGAAATGATTTATGAAAAAGAATTGAGTAGTTTGATTTTTATTTAGTGCAGTAATACAGCCGAATCTCTATCGATTGAATCTCTTAACTAAGCCCTAACTCCCCAAACTGAATTCAACTGTATCTACTAATTCAATTATAATTCTAAACTCCAAAAACTATCGTAAACATCATTTCCTCTACCAAACTCGCCGTGTTAGATAAATTTTGTATGTGCTTGGAGTGGAAGGTGATGTTATACTCATACTACTATACGTATAGATAATAGCAAACGCCTGTTTCAATTAAGTTTTATTAACACTTTCATACGTTATGTGTCGTGTACAAAATGTTGAAGTCAGTCAAAACGTATTTTTTTCGTGAGAGTGGCATTAAGTATATGATATTTATTTTAAACCAATTTAACAATACAATTTTAAAAGTACATTATTTCTCAAAACTTTTAAGTAATCTCTCTTGAAACGATATTTTCCGAAGAGATATACCTAATAATTTTAGAAACGTTATTTTTCAATTATGTTGAAATATAACACAAATATCAGCAACACTATGCCATATATTTGGACATAGAATGTTTTTATGTTCAGATAAATAATTCATTGAGATTGAAGTTTCATTCAATTATAGATACTTTTTCAATTATTCTAAGTAATTTCTATTAATTTAAGTTGCCAAAGATCATTTATATTTGTAAATATTTATGAATAGGATACTTAAGTAGATTTATGACAATAATTTAAGACTGTAATATAAAAATGAAATAAATTAGGTATCCAAGTTATCCAATAAAAGGATTACTTGGACATTTTAGTGAGTTCTACTGTTAGCGTTTTGAAATTGAAAAGATTCTCCAATAAGATATTTCAAGTGATCACACTCGAGTAATTAAAAAGAAAAAAATTTCATTTTAATTATATAATGACATCAGTCTCCTTTCAGTAAAGGTTTAAATATCATGATCTTTTCACAAAATAAATAGAACAATCTCTACTAAAGTTATAAATACGGTACTCGCGTGTCAAAGAGTTGAAAACTGAGGAGCCGAATTAGAGGTGAAGAAATTTCTCCGAGAGGTTGAACCGTAGTAGGAATTCGACTGTATTGCAAACGATGCAAATAATGAAAACGAAGAAGCGTTACTCACCTTTATACCGTCTAATCCTGGCTGCCCCTGAAAGGGAGAGGAATTCAAATCAAATTCGATGAAAAATAATATTGGACGAACGTGGTCGACGACCGGCCATGTACCACCAACCGAATATATTTTTACCTGTCCGTCACCATTTTTTTGTACTTTGAACGATTGTACTCAGTAGAACGATACGGAGAAATTGTATATCTATCAATGCGTACTTCATGATATGGGTGATATTATCAAAACACGCGATCGTATCCGGCACTATCTGATTCGCACTAGGTACTAATAATTATTATCGCGACGTAAAATGCGCGCTTCTCCGAGTATAAAGATATCTCCTTAAATGAACAAGGCGATCGATCACGTATAACAAGTAGGTACAAAGAAAATTGGTAAGCGATGTGACGTAATAGGTAGGTGTAAGTCGGATTTATCATACAAGAGAACGACATGCTCCTACCGACACAACGCCGCCAATGATTACATCCTTCTGCCACGAGGCAATTGATCGATCGAGGTACAGTCGTGGTCGCAGCAAATTAACACGTGTTAATTTTCAATATAGTAGAATGAAATAAAAATCATAAAGAGACTGACCCATATCGCAGTCGGAACAAAATGCAAAGCAGGTCTTACGACCGAAAGGAATAAGCATTAACGGGGGCATCGTATGTAGAAGCAAAGGACACAGGCACATGCACATTCTGTTTATTAATCAGGATATCATCGAACAAAATTGTTAGTGACTTCATATACGAAGGACACATCGTCTTTTGGTTATGGAACGCCGCTCTTAATTAACAAATATATTATAATTACGAAAGTTCTAGCCGCAGAGAGGGGGAGAGGCTAGACTTGCTTCGCATATCGCTTAGACATTAATCCCTTAAGACTAAGACGTATGTTATTCTAGAGCGACATAGTAGTCGGATTACATTACGTAAAATCGTGTATATTACAAATTTTCGCAGTGCGTTTTCTCCTTTTAGGAGTGACGTTATAAGGGCACACGGTTGCTCTCCATACGGCAATCCGCCCTCTTTTACTTAACACTTAAACGTACACTTAAATTACAGCGAAACATTAATATATAAAAGAGTAGCTAATATAATTACATTACTCCCGTGCCGCTAACGCTATAATAGCTCATATTGATGGGACGCAATCGCCCTCCTGAATGGACGGGCGTTATTCTAGCCACGATCTCGTTAAGGCGTGGTTGGCACGGCGTTTCCGTTCTGTACAGGCCTCTTCTATTGTATATAAGTACATTCATAGGCTCGTAATCCGCTAACTACACGATTCCAGATACTGCAAGGTGGTTGAAAATATAAATCGCTTTTCTTTTTCGCCATTATTCAAAAGTATAGGCGTAGATACGTCTGCATCGGATGAAACTTTTAACTAGATGTGGAAGATGGCTCGATCTGTTCGGGATATCTACGCGTGAAGAAGCTAGCTCGATTGCTCCAAAGACAATTATTGCCTCGTTTGATCAAACTTTTTTTGAACTCTCTGCACGTTTAAGGCGAATATTTCTTGCACGCGATTCGTTAAGTATGACATTGTTTATTTATTTGTTTTGAATCAGACAATTTCTAGATCGGAAAGGATTGCTTCTCTTTTTTCATATCAACTCAAGTATGAAAACTATGCGTTTGTAGTTCAAGAATGCTGCTCCAGCGTTCCATTGGAACAAGAGTCAAGCTACTGTGTACCCTGTTATCATTTATTTCAGATCAGAGAACGATGGAGGAACGAATACCTGCATAAAATAAAGTATGGCTAAAATACCTATGGCGGAAATCTGGGAAGAGATGAACCAAAAAAATATAGCTACGGATCGTATTCCAGACTTTCAGCATGACAATTTTCTCGTATCGGCTGAAAAGCAAAGCTTACCTGAGCACACTTTCGAGAAAAAAAAAGATAATTGTCTGGCTGACAGTCTGGGATACGAACTGTAGCCGTATTCTTTTGGTTCAACTCTTCCCAATCTTTTACCATATTTCAGCCACACTTTTTTTACACGGGTAAATAATGATTTAATAAATTCTACACAAAAAAGTTTAATACACTTTATAAATCGAATGTATTGCTTCATATATTTAATTATTCTATGTAACTCATATACTCGTATATCAACGCGTGAAAATTTTTCGATGTGAAGGAAACTATCATCATTGGGAATAATGCAATGAATTTTATGGGAGCCTGGAATACGTTTAGCATTGCCGAAATTAGTTTCTGAATGATCTTTCATTGCATCGTACCCTTTTTTTTTGGCGACAATACGTTTTTTATTTGCGACAAACTGCTCGATTTTGATGTCCATTCGTACAACTTTTGTGGAGTCATTATCTGTTGATTTGAACGTAGTTTTAGGCTTGTAAGAGCGGCCAATCACTTTACAACACCACCTATATAATCGCAAAGTCCTTTGCCATGCACCGTAGCAGAATAATGACATTTTCTGCCGGTATTTCGAAATCATCTTTATGATAGTATACATATGCTCGAGAAATTCTTATAATTTTTTTATTGTAGAGGTGCGTCGCCTGAGACCTAATTTATTTTGGTTATATCGTTAGAAAGAGTCTTTATGAATTCAACGATGATTTTCGAGTAAGCGTAGACAACTATTGAATCATAATGAAGGCTATGTGAGATAATGACTAAACTCTTGTGCGTGATTTCGTTCTCTGATTTGAAATAAATGACAACGGGATACATAGTAGCGTGACTGTTGTTTCAATAGAACCCTGAAGCAGCATTCTGAACTGCAGATTAATAGTTTTCATAATTGAATCGATGTTAAAAAGTAGAGGAAATTACTTTCGGACTTTTTCGACCTAGAAATTTCATTATTTTTTTTTTAGATTAGAAATATCGCATTACTAATGCCAAAAGATCGTATATGCCAAAAAGTGCCTTTATAAAGCCAAAAAAGCGTATACAATGTTTTCTCTATTCATTCAAATTTGCCTAAATATAAATAAATAAAGTGAACAAAAATTGGAAACTTAAAAACAAAAGGGCATATAAGTTATTATCTATACGTCGTTTTGGCATTAAGTTCTCGGAAAATAACGAAAACTACACGGAGAGAAATTTAAAGGAAAAATTACCCATCATGCAGGCTAATCCTGCATCATAGTGACGTTTCACTGAGAATTTACCCTGCAACAATATAAAGATATAATAACGCGTATTTTTTCTATAAAATATCATTACGCGTATAGAGGATTATTTTCCTATCACCGCGGTAAATGCTCAGTGAAACATCACTATGATGCAGGGTTAGCCTGCATTGATGGGTAATTTTTCCTTTAAAATTCTCTCCGTGTAGTGCCATAAGGGCGTATCGATCTTAGGCTTATACGAGTATGTATATATGACATTAGTTTTCGTAATTCTTAAGAAACCTAACGCCAAAAGGACGTATCGACCATATCCTATACGCCCTTTTACTTTTAGTTTTTCAAATTTTTATTTTACTATTTTCGGACCATTTTTACGTATCTACCAGTTGCGAGAACACATTATTTTTATAAGTCCTTCTGACTTTTACAATTTCAAAAGGACGTAAAGTATCATACATGACCTTTTGGCATTAGTGACGCGATATCATACTTGATGAATTTCAATGTTTTTCATTTTTTCCTCTTGAAAATAAATAAATACGTTCAAAACAACGCGGAATATTTTTGTAAATATTTTCATATAGTAGTACGGTTTAAGATGAAAATGAATTCCTATGATATTTGAGGCTATGAGCGCAATAGTGGACTAACCCACAAAGTGTGATTTTTGTTTTAATGCGGAATTGAAACTGTTAATTAAATTAGTATCTTATTGTTAGTTAAATAGTTTAAACCCTATGTTTACATAATGTTGTTTGATCCACTTTGTAATTGATAGATACTAATTTAACAGTTTCAATTCCGCATTAAAACAAAAATCACACGTTGTGGGTTAGTCCACTATTGCGCTCATAGCCTCATTTATTAATAGCATTTCACAATCAGAAAATATATATTCTTGAAAGTAAATGAGCTTAATTTAAAATAACATTTGACTATTTGAATATAAAGATCTGAAAACAAATCAGGGATCGCTTTCTTTGTCATAGCTTTCACATGTACAAATTTTCCATGCTAAAACAGGGTCTAGTTTTGGACCTGACGATTATGATTAGAATACTCCACATAATACGTTTATATATGATAATTCAATCATATTCGATCAAGTAAAATCATATGTACCTATAAATGCATGAGATTATCTCTGCATACATATATAATTAATACCTATTCATATCAATTGATCGTATCTGTTCATTTTTCTCTCGGGTATTTTTTTCTTGTAAAATTGAAGACTACATAAGTCTTCAATTTTCTTAAGATTTATACCTTATGTATTAATACTGTTATTGAGCAATTTTAACGATGGCCGAAATTATACATTGAAAACAAGTTCAATAATTGGAGGCACATAGAAAGCAATTAGATATTAATAAAGGATAAGATATGAAATCAGAATACATAGTTAACCTTTCAGTAGTCGCTAGAGATTCTGAAACACCAGTGGTCGCTGCGGACTCTGAGTCCGCAATATAAAAAACTGTGTAATTTTGAGTCACGGATGCCATTTATTTAAATGAAACTCTATAAAAAATCAAAACATTTCATTAAAGACAAGATTTATAAGGAGAAATGCTTTCAATATTGGTAGCGACATCGTAAGTCTGAATATTTCGCTCCCGGTACCATTCGTTCTCCAGAGATCTTCAGCATTCAGATAATTACTTTTTAATACTCCAGCTAAGAATAACAGCCCTTCAACTCCGTAACATCGATGGTTCTAGCATCCCTTTCACGAAAATATTTATCACTCATATAAAATAAACGAAGAATTTGAAGTAACGTCACTGGTCGCCGCGGACTCTCAGTCCGCAATCCCGAATTATTCGTCAAAGCGCTAAACTATCCACCTACTCGGCCAATCATGTACTAACAGATGCTGTTGCCTGAAGGTACTGAGAAGCACGATACTTGGAGGGGGAAGTTGATGAAATTATCGTCCAATAACAATCGGTGCGGAGCGAGAGTCCGCTAGCGACTACTGGAGGGTTAATTATGTATAATAGATTATAATTCTGTAAAGGCAATACTTCGCAACCTTAACGTCGCGAATATGCCCTCTGTAAGTAGTAAGCAAAATAAATATCCTTGCTGTGCTGTTCTTTCATAAGAGCTAATAACGACGTATCCTTCAACATATTCGTAATTATGACTAATGATGAGGATCCTGAAGTATGTAGTTCAAAACGCAATTTTGTACAACAGTGGAGTTCCTCCTTCCAAAAAAAATCGATTAAGGTAATTGAAATGAATGTTTCGTGCGCTTTTTCGATTAACGATGATTTACATTTTTTGAGTAATCTCGCTCGGGGATATCAAATTGTTGGCTATTTGGTTAACGGAATCGTACTAAATCGAACATTAAGCGGATACTTCGGGAGAGTGCTCATTTAGTCTAATTTCGGAGCCGACTGTCAGAGGAACCATTTGCACAATGACGTGGTTCTCTGCAGAATAATTCACTCTGGTGCCAGACGATTGGCAATGGCAATACATCACTGTCGACTATGAGATCATTGCATTTCGCTAATTCTCTGCACATCGCGCGTTTCTGGTACTTTACACTTTCATTGTCGAAATTGTTCGGAAGAATATAGAGTCAATAGCAAAACAAGAAAAACTGTCCCTGTAAAAAATTGCGATTATTCCTCTCACTTTATAATACATTTAGTACATCGATAGCGAGATAAAAATTAGAACGTCATAATAATTAAGTGAAAACTAGCATTCGGGAGTTTCATGGACGAAAATGTAATTAGCATTCTTCGTTTCTTTTCGGCAGACAAAAATATTGTTATTTACCGTGTGACCTTATGAAGTATGCGACTATAACTCCTAACTAACGTTCTACATTCCACGAACCTTCGAATTGCATCGAGAGTAAACAGCCTATTGTAATCGATAGTTTCCCATATGTACAAATCTAGTTTCGAGATTGATAACATGAAAATGCACCATCCGAGGTTCACGTTATCAATAGGACGCGTGTGCATGACGATCTCACGTAATCAGAACCCGGCATGCGAATGTCCGTAATGTTAATTATTATCATCTTGTCCTGTCTGAACACACTCTAATACGCGGATGGCATTTGTTTCGATTTTGATTTCAGCCTCGATTTTATCGTCGTTTGAGTCGAATCTTTGTATGCATATTTAAGTACGGAATACCGTTATAAGTACTGATTTATAATCGCCATCAGTATTCGTTCATTTGTCAAAATCTGACGATTCCGAATATCTTACAATTTCAACAGTGCCAATTTCGAACTCGCTTCTTTTGAATGTTTGACACCAACTATAATTCGATTTGAATTACGAAGTAGTATAATTCATTGAAATATTCCGAGATGATACGCGATGCGATATCGAAACGAGGAACAAAAAATATGGAAGAATGTCGATTTGAATTCGGTCGAACGCGTCGGAAACTGTAGGCGAACGATTTCTCGCATTTGATTGATCTATTGCTCCGTCGTTAGCTGAATCGTTTATCTGGAAGCCCTAAAATTTGTTCTCTTTTCGGCTCGAAGGGAATCATATTTACATTCGCAATGAAGTTCGACTTTTCGCGATGGGAGCGTCAGAAGTATTTGGAACTCTTTTAGCGCAGTGCTTTTTTCTAAATGCTCAAAACGACTAGCAACACTTTCGAATTGACCAAAAAAAGCTGCACTGGACTGCGTTAGAAGCAATCTTTTCTAAATTGAAAAATAGCAAATTTGTATATTTGTATTCATTTTTGATTATTCAATGTCTGTGAAGCTGAATTAAGATGCGTACTTAGAATGTTTCAATTCGAAAAAAGAAAATTTCTCCGCGGCACAGCCCGTTGCAGCTCAGTTTGTTTCTCAAGCAAAAACACTATGTATAAGTATCATCGACTCGCAGTAGGACGAGTCATCGCAGCGAATTCTTCCAGATCCGCCCTACAACGTAGACTATAAACGATGAATCGAGGACATCTCGCGGACTTTTGAAAATAAACTTAGTCTAGAAATATTTAGAGAATCTTTCGAGATCGGCTCCTCGGCGCGGGAACGAACGTCGAGAGAATTTGCGTCGACACACGGAACGCCTCTTCGCGTGCCGGGCAACGCGCATTGCAATTTCTTTTTATGTATACAAAGCAAGAGAGGTGTACTCGAAATTGCGCCACGCAACGCGAAGATCGACTCTCGTATTAACATTTCTGCAAATTGTTGGGACGGAAGCCGATCTCTTTTCCGTGGCACGTCTGTGCGATTCGCTGGAAGATTCACGTCGAGTGACTCTGGAACGCGTCGACGAAAATGGTCAACGAGTGGGCGACATTATGTACATTTCTATTCCGCTAGAGAAACTCGTCGATGCCGCTAGAAAAAAAAGTGTATCCTTCGCTGAGAAAATTCGCGGCCGAAATCAAAAATGTTCTTCCACGACGTTCCGTAATCTCGACCCTGAGGTCCTCCGCTGTCTCGTACCCTCATCGAGTACGTTTAGAGTAAGTTACAGCAGCCATGCAACGAGCGTATCGATCTGTTATATTACCTAACCTGCGCCAATATCGATTAATCGTGTGACAAAATATATCTGACGTTCTCGAGGAAGTTATTAATTTGTTCGAAACGTGCTCTCGGCTTAGGACGTGGGTGTATGTGCGAGTTCCGGAAGTTCCGGACGGTGTGCACTAGATAGGTTATTGTCGGCGACCTTGTATTACCTATCTTGTGTTAGTCGTTAGTCAGATCACCACGGGCCAACCTGTTTTTAAGGCGACGGTTAATAATTTTGTTAATACTCGCTATTGTCGCAGCCAATAGCGGGCCACTGGGGTAATGCCAATTAAGATATCGTATGGTATGTACACTTTGCAGCAGTCTAATGGTTTGCTTTACACGAATCGAACTGCCGTTACTATTGATGATAATAAATAACGTTTATCTCTGTCAGTTTAATGACTCGTTATACTATGCTTTTTGAAGTTCGACATCATGGCAAGCAAAGAACTTTTCGACGAATCGTATAATTCTCGAATTGAAAACCCCGATTTCACTGTTTAATGTTTGGTCTACACGCGGTATTAGAGAGAGCCTAACGGTATTAGAATAATCCTTTAGCTTTCTTAAGGACTCAGCTTTTATTTCAGTCACTCTTCACTGGTGTAATATTTTTTTTTCACGAAGTTTTACATATATGACTGCACATTATAAGCCTTTTAGGAGATTCATCGTAGTCAAGACGGGATGGAGACGGGAGAAGTTTTTATGGCATTTTATCTATTTTCTCTTTTTTTCTTCCCTGATACAAATTCTTGTTGTTAATTTCATTTTTGGCAGGGAAATTTCTCAAATCATGTTTCACTGACAAAATAATTTATGAATATTTCTCATTTTTTATTTTTTCGTTTAATTAAATATGTTCATTCTTACGTACAATCCATAAGAGATCCGGTAAAAATATTTTTTTTTAGAAATTTAGAAACAAAAATTGAAAATCTGAAAAAGATTCTGAAAAGTTCAATAAATTGTAAAACATTTCAAAGAAAATCAGAAATGCGGAGAAGTTAAACAAAGTTTTTAAGTAATATTGTATGGTCTTTCTGAGAATGTTTCTGTTTTCGATAATTTCGCATACCTACTCCTATATTTCGTTTCTTTCACTAATTTGTTTTATTACAGATGTAACAATTTGGATACAGTTATTTACTCCGTATTTTTTTATTCTTCATTTTCGGTCTTATTTATGCTGGAAAACGATGTTTAAAAATAGCATACGTTATCGCGCGTTGAAAGTACATCTATCTCGCACAACATTGCTTGACATGAGTGCATCACTCTGGCTTTTTGACGACGTCATAATATACGAGTACTAGAGAGAAACATACTTATAACTTTGCAAATTTTTCTTCTCTTCGGGCGCTTTACTTTTTGTATTACTTTAAATACAGTATGTCTGATTGTAAGAGCAAAGTATAGGGCTCTAGTGTACTTCCACAAGCATAGCTTTTGTTTGTATTACACGTGTGCATATAGAAAATTTAGATCCAAGTTTCGCCAAGAAATCCAATTTGGTGGCGTTGCTTTCCATATACGTACAATACACATTCATATTATGTTTAATAGTATGCATGGGAGATATGCTAGAGCCCTATACAGTGACCCGTAGTTTTATGATGACTGTCGTAGTACAAACACAGACGTTATTAGTGTTAATTAACATAAAACTACGGGTTCCTTTGTATACTTTGCTGTCGGACATATTGTATATCGATATCTTACTTTGAAAACCTCGTAAGTACAATTTTTGACAAAAATGCCATTTATAGCTTACTGTGTTCAGATTTTAAACCTTGACGCAGTAAGCTATAAATGACATTTTTGTGTCAAAAATTGTACTTACGAGGTTTTCAAAGTAAGGTATCGATATATAGGTATATGTACCTATGTAGATTACAAATAAATTTAAAAAACGTAAATATTTTTTTATACAGAGCGAATTCTCTTAAAAATTCTGAAAAACTGTAGGAATTAACGAATTCATAATTTTTTCGAGAAATTTAGAAATATTAAAAAATTATCGGAGAAAAGGAAGCCCTTTAAAGAAAAGGCCGTACAATATTAATTCTGAAAATGTTTAACTTATTTATATTGTTTTCTTGATATTTTCAGAAAAGTATACTCCTTTAAATTTTTGAGTTATTTCCGAAGATTGTCAAAAAAGATTTGTCTGCCATAGAACCTCCCTTCCCCCTCTGTTTACAAAAAGCGAATTTTAAGCTTGAGTAAAAAATGGAAGCTATTTGTTTCATTTAAGTGCAAAAACATTACTGAACTGTGTTATTAGATTAAGCGAAAATTTGATTAAAAAAAAAGAGTATATCTGCAATTGTGCAGTATTTATCGATATAACGATATACTCTGAATACTTTCCGCGTAAAACTGATTTTTCGAATATCGTTCCATTTGTGCACGGAATGCGTTTGGCTGCACTATGCTCTTTAACATCTCGTGTAGACCCATTGGTAGTGAGAACGTGGTACGTCGTTAACGAGGTCGACTTTTTATCGCCGACGCACTTTTACGACTTGTCGAAGGTGTAATCGAAGGTCGATCGGAAGAGAATTCTCGATGGTCTTGCTGTACTGTCTCGAAGAGTGCTTAAAGAGTTTAACGGAAGATCCACGCGGTGATTCGATAATTTTAAATGAAAAGGTAATAAAAAGCTGCGGAAGTTTTTTGCGCAAGTTTCAACAATTGACTGATGGAGGCGTGTAATGGTGATGTTAGGAACTAGTGGCCCGTGATCTTACCATGGTGCCAGTTTTCCCGGTATCTCCGGGTCTTCCAGACTCTCCTCTCAGTCCCATGGGACCCTGTAAATAAAAGGGAATCACGTCAACTTAGCCTTCTCAAAGCTTTCCATAGGAAGGGAATCCAGATAGCTTTCAGCAACATATCGCTGAGGAAAATTCTTTCCTATACAAAAGATTTTGCATTTCCTGACTTATCGTTAACTTTGTTTGACTTTTTCGGAATATACTATTTGTTATTTTTCAACAAATTTTGAAGAACGAGTGTTATTTACATTTTCAGAAAATAATACCTTCGATTGAAATAAATATTAATTTTATTTAACCAGGTATCTATTTCGGGTATAAAAAATTATAGAGCGAATAGTAAAAGAGAGGGGAGGAGAGAAAGAGAGAAGAAGAGTGGAGAGAGGAAGAGAGAAAAGGAGGGAGGAAGGGAGAGAGAGAGGGGGAAAGGGTTAGAGGGAGAGGGGGGAAAGAGAATAAATATTGAAAGTTAATTATGAAAATATTAGGACTGTAGGTCAAGTTGGCCCGCCTGCATGTTTCAGGGTGCGATATAATTCAAGTTTAATATCTCTAACATCATTACTGAGTACATTACGTAGCTTAGAGTTCTAGTTTTGCTATTTATTAATGACAATGCTGACTTTTTCTTTCTTTTAATGAAATGATGAGAAAATATTCATTTCTTAAATACATATTTCAAATAGGGCAATGAGCACTCTTGTTGGCTCTTAGACAGTGCTAATTAGTCATCTTCGATAAGAAATGCATTAGATAGTATAGGAACAAATAGAAGTATGCCAATGACTACAAAATTTCGTCTTCTAAAACGATCAATAACTATATCAGTTATTCCAGAGGTCGATATTTTTAATATAGAAAAGCTATTAGGTTATATAAAAAAGAAAAGAAAATTAGATAGCGCGTAAGTCGTGGATACGTACAGGCAATCCCATCGGGCCGGGATCTCCTTTGCCTCCCTTTTCGCCCTATAACATAAAAGACAAAACGTTACCGAAAATTTCACCGTGAATTCTCTTTGAAAGTGCAGCGTATTTCCCGTCAAGTTTAACAAACGAGCAGTAATGCATATAGAGAAGTACCCATTATCGTCCATTTCGTCAGTTCACTATTTCCGTGCACCTAAGGTACAATCGGTGCGATATTTATTGAGCCAGAATTCCTAGAAGGAGTGCTACGTTACTTTCTTGAAAGTATCCCTATTCGGCACCCGAGTTGGAGACATTGGCGGCGCAGCGTTTACTGTAGCAAATAACATTATTTGCATATCGTACTCTGCAGTCGATTTATACGTAGAGTATTTCTTTGTAAGTGTACCACCCTGTGCATTGTTAGTTTAATTTCTTATTAAAAGAAATCAATGGGGGCGAAAAAGAAAAGGAAGGAGTTTAAAGGTACGAAAATTTGAAGGTACTCCACTGTTTGCAAAGCGTCAGACCGTTGCGTTCCGAAAATACCGGTTTATCGTTTCTGGGAATTTTGGCTCAATAAATATCGTACCGACTGTACGTACTACGTCTTTTCATTTGTCTCGTGTTCTCGACTGTATGACTTTTAAGTTGTACAACATGTGCTATTCAGGAGGCCCATCTGGAGATGTAGCTTAATTTCGCTAATATTTATTCTATTGACAACTAGTAAAGCTACAATAACCGGTAGAATGATTATTGATGAAATTAAGCGTAAGTTAATATTTGTCCTGCAAATTAGTGTAGTTTCGCACATTGTTAGTGCAGTAGAGGTATCGGTTAAATTAAGTCATACGAACTATCTGATTGGGATACGCTGTGTGTATAATTTAAAACATATTTTCGTCGAAAGTTCACGGTGCAATGCGTCATTTAAGTATAACTAATAGAGTATGACGAGTAATAAATACTGTCTAAATCCTCACAACATGATTATTCGCAAAATATATAGGTATACAGGGTGTCCCTAAATATCATGTACAAACGGAAGGAGGTAATTCTTTGGCTTATTCCATGACTAAAAGTCCATATAAACATAGGCCCGTAAAAGCTTCGTTACTGATCTACAGGGTGTTCAAAATTTTTAAAGTTTTTTTTATAGGTCATGCAGTTTTTAAGATATTTAGCTCAAATTTGGAATGTAAGTTACGCTGTAGGGCTCATATCATTGGGCATGTCAAATGGTTGTGAGAATCTACAGGGGGTTATTTTTTCAAGGTTCGTGCCCCCTTTTCTCCCCCTGAACTTTTTTGCGGTGCGCCTCTGGTAGATTCTAAAATACAAAATAAATTTTCTGTTTTGTTTACAAACTTTTTGGTCTCTTATATTTTTTTCATATCTGCCATCGTTATCGAGAAAAAACCGTAAGAAATACTCCGGGAACGTTCCAAAGAGTACAGGAATCAATGAGAAGAAGAGCGGAGGCATGTGTAAGGGTTGGAGGAGGTCACTTTCAGCAGTTTTTGTAACGTTGTTTTGTTATGTTTATTATTTAGGTTTCTGTTATTGCAATAAATCATTGCTACAAAAACAGTGTTATCCCAGCTTTAATTTAAAAAAAAATTAAATTTCATCTAGCGAATTACAGATAATCGTTTTTTATTTTTTTTCTCGATAACGGTGGTAGATACGAAAAAACTACAAGAGACCAAAAAGTTTGTAAATAAAACAGAGAATTTATTTTGTATTTTAGAATCTACCAGAGGCGCATCGCAAAAAAGTTCAGGGGGAGAAAAGGGGGCACGACCCCTGAAAAAATACCTCCTGTAGATTCTCACAACCATTTGACATGCCCAATGATATGAGCCCTACAGCATAACCTACATTCCAAATTTGAGCTAAATATCTTAAAAACTGCATGAGCTATTAAAAAAAAACTAAAAAATTTTGAATTTCCAACACCCTGTAGATCAGTAGCGAAATTTGTACAGGCCTATGTTTATATGAACTTTTAGTCATGAAATAAGGCAAAGAATTACCTCCTTCCGTTTGTACATGATATTTAGGGACACCCTGTATAAATACCATCATTTTGAACCGAAAGAGTTTTCAAAAATTTTATCATTTCATCACGCAGACTAGTTAAAAATAACCAGCGAGGCCACGCATCCGTAGGCGTGGGTTAGCAGTCGCCATTCATTTTATGCAGAGAGTCTTTAAAGTATTATATGTATTATAACCCTGTAAGGGAACTTAAGGGGCGTCTTTTAGCATTATTGTATGTTAGCAAACTTGACGCAAATCACTAGTCCCGAAGTATCTCTTTCCCTGTTTATTTTTATGCGCAAAATCAATTTTAATCAATCGTATTTAACTATTACCAGGCCGCTAAGGAGTGGTTTTTTATTTCTAATCATCTAAAAATGTATTATTAAATTAAGAAAATATTACCATCCATGATGGCTAACAAAATTTTACAGGCGACAATATTTCGAGTAGTATTAAAATTATTTGCATAGGTAAGTACCTACAGAATTTACATGTAAGTACAGTACATTCAGTTGCGCTAACGGCCTTTAGATTATTCTACTGAATCCAACAAAATGTTGTCCACCGTTGTAGCTGTTATTTGCCTAGAGTTATTTCAGGACGCGTGAAAGATATGGCGTATTTTTGATTTTTTAACTTTTAACAAGTATTCATTTTTATCCAAGGCATACTAGTCCAGCAGATGTGATTGTTCAGTGAGCATTTGATGTTTATTGGATGACATTAAACATTAACCAATGAGGATCGAATACTGATTGAGCGATTTTTATGTGTTGAATCAGTATGTCCGAAACTCATAGGAAGTTTTCAGGTCATAGTCAGGGTATATTTATTTCCCTGCTAAAAATCTCCGATAGAAAACTATAGAAAATTATAGAAAAGATTCAAAAATAGCTTAGAATTAGAAATTCTATCGTTTCTTACAATGTTTACATTGAATACTACAAAATGATAAGAAACGATTGATTTCACAGTCTATGGTATTTTTAAATCATCTCTTTGCTATATTCTATCGTTTTGCATCGGACGTTTTTAGCAGGGTTATCAAATGAAAATAGCTGAATCAGTAATCAAACCACATTGGTTAATTACACAGGGGGGACCACAGTGATTTTATATCTCGAACCAGACTAGATGATTCTTGTAGATTTGTGTGCGCTAAAAACAAAACTGACTCTTAAATTTGCGTGCCACGTCAGAATTTTGAAATACTTGAGGTTAAGCGTACGAAAACGGGTGATTTAGGCCACATTCACGACTCTATTATGATGAAACTAACATTTTTTCTTAATTGCACTTACGGCATTTGAAGGTATTGTCAATTCATTACTTCATTGTTCCTAAAGGATTTTATAAAATTAAATTTCAGTTTCAAACAAATCGATTGTTTAGATTCACTGCGCCATGCATCTAAATGTTTAGGGATCAGAGGAAGAATCAGAAATAATAAAGTTTCTTGAGAAATCTCGATCTTCTCAAGTGATAGTTGAGAAGAGTTTCGAGCAAGTCGGTTATCCTGCTTATAGCGGTGCACCCTGGCTGACGTATTCTTGACTGGCACATAAGTGAAGCGCGACTCTTGAGAAGGCAGTTTGACGAAGTTGCATACGTTTAGGCATATAGCACGGCGGATCTAAAAGATCGACCTGTGTGCCCTACTGAAATTTAGATTTATAAAATCGATTAGAAACAATGAAGTAATAGATTGGAAAGTTGATGGCCATCACTTCCAAATGCCGTAAGTGCAATTAAAAAAAGAAATTTAGTTTCATTGTAACAGAGCCGCAAATATGGTCAAAATCACCCGTTTTCATACATTTAACTTCAAGTATCTTAAAATCCTGACGTGTGTGTGTGATACGCAAATTTGAGAGTCAAATTTGTTTTTAGCGTACATAAACCCACAAGGATCCCCTGGTCCGCTTCGAGATA
Source organism: Xiphydria camelus (assembly GCA_963678675.1). Lineage (NCBI taxonomy): Eukaryota > Metazoa > Arthropoda > Insecta > Hymenoptera > Xiphydriidae > Xiphydria > Xiphydria camelus. The sequence goes on along the minus strand of OY783195.1, from coordinate 21,843,040 downwards.
CAGAACAAACATTACTTTTGTGGTCCTGTGTTATTTAATATCAATCAATAAACATCAAATTCTCATCGAGCAAACATATCTGTTCAATTAGTACTGAAAATACGCTATATGTGTTATGTGCGGACTGTAATAACTCCTCGTAAAAAGCAGCTACGATGCTGGAGGAAACTGTATTGGATTTAACGAAGTAATTTGAAGACCGCTACCGCACCGAATTTACTGCAAGTACACAAGAAGACTAATATGCTCGAAAAATTGTCGCCTATCCAATCCCTTTGAAATCATCGGTATCGCCTGCGAATTTCGTTAACCTATAATAAATTTTCAGACGATTAAATTCAAAAAACCGTGCGGTAGCTTAGAAATAGTCAAATACGAATGATTAAAATTGATTATAGTGCATAAAAGTAAGTAGAAAAAGAAATATTGCGATATTACTAAATCGTGTCAAATTTCCAACTTCCAACAATGTTAAAAGACGGCTCTTCATCTGCCAAATATTCAAACTACTAACGGGATATGTCCCCTGAAATAAGTACTATGCTGTGAGAATATGAATTATACATAATACGAAATAACATGATTACTGACAGGATCACCCTTAGCGCCATCGTGCCCTCGGTCTCCTTTGATACCAGGTGGACCTTGCAAACCGGGAGTACCGGCTGGTCCAGGTGGTCCGGGAGGTCCCATTATCTATAAAGATTAAGAAATGAACATTATGGAATTTTTCCAATTCGCAGGAATTAGGTAATCGATGCCTGCGAAACAAAAGGTCTAATTATTTATGAAGACTTACCACTTCTCCAGCGTTAACTTCGAAAGTGCCATCACCCTGTAAATAAAAAAGATGAAATTTGGTATCTCTCTTCACTCTATCTTATCGTTACATTAATTGAGAAACATGATGAGAATTTTAACAATTTGCCTACCTGTCTTCGTCTCAGCTTTTTGTACTTCTATTGTGGCCACGTCACCCCGTCATGAAAATGAGGATATTGTATCAGAAATTTGTGTAGCGAATATTTTTGTATAAAAATATAGATACTTGAGTACTTTTCTGTTACCAATCTATGTCATATCGATTATTTAGAATTACATCGAAAAAGTAACCAAATTGGACCCATATTACACTCAAATTGACCGACAAAGTCAAAGAAACTCACCGATTCTCCCTTTTCTCCTTTTTCTCCTTTTTGTCCTGGGTAACCCTGTTCATTTGAACTTAATTATTGTACAACGCGACACTATGATAAGATACGACTGATCAGTAAATACGAACAAATGTAGGAGTATACGAGTACGTACCGGGGGACCAGGTAAACCAGGTGGACCCATAAGACCCGGAGGACCGATATCTCCATATTCTCCCTTTTCTCCTTTTGGTCCAGCCAATCCCTGTAAATATAAATAATCGAGAATATGACACTTTTGTATTACAGGATTATTTTCGTTGGTAAATGACAGAACATTAACACGATCGCATAACATTCAACCGTATATGGGATTCTTATATCGATAGCCAAAGAAAAGTGGATAGTAAAATCAACAATAATGGTTTGTTTAAATTTATCGTTGTAATCATTAGTACTGTATTTAAAATAAGACGGTCTTGAAATACAAATAATGTTCGTCTTAAAACATTTCTTCTTTGTTTATAATAATAATCTGTATGTAAGAATATTTTGTAGTTAAAGTTACAGTTGTTGAAATTGACAGCTATACCTATTGTATATGAAAGGCATTTCACAAGACTATTAGTTGCAGTAGTAGCAACTTACTACATATTTGGTATACTGTATAAGTTTTTGTTTTCGGGATTCTCTACAAAATTAAATTGAAGCTCTCTAGTCTATCCTTACTTTTAGTTAACTTACAGAAAACTGAACTATATTCTCCACAAGTGTCGATAACGTGAAAAACCAAAAATAAAATGAGGCGTACTCACAGGTAATCCAGGCGGACCCTGAATGCCAGTTTCTCCGTTGATGCCGTCCAACCCAGGCGTACCCTGCGCTCCGCTGTCCCCTTTCGGTCCTGAAAACGAAGGCAAGAGCCAGTTGAGAGGCAGCTGAGCGTAACGCGTCGTTAGCCTACAAGCCGGGGGAATCTCCTTTGTCGGAAGCTTGGCGGCGATGCTTTGCTCGGGCTCCAAGACCTGGATGGAGACGAAACTCAAAGGGAAATCGTGACGACTCGAACGTGGCGTGAGCGGAAAGAAGGTGGCAAACGGGTTTGTTGTCAGAGCAGGACGATACCGATTTGACCCGGTTCGTGGTAGAGTGGCGGTAATCTACCTGGTGCACCCGAGTCGCCCTTGGCGCCTTTCTCGCCTCGGTAACCCTGTTCACCGGGTTCACCCTTCGGGCCCGGAAAGCCGGGTACACCCCTCGTCATCGTCATACTGCATTGCCCCTTGAATCCCTACAACGACACTGCAAGGTCAGATCCAACCAGGTCCTCCGTTCGTGCGAGGAAGCGCAAACTGTCTTTCAGATAGGAAGGAGAGGAGGAGAGGATAGTTAATACTATCCGAGTTGTGGTCGATTGTGGCACGCGAAAGGGTTGTACGAAATTAGTTCCAATATAATTCATCGATAGGTATTAACGGTGGTACTATTTGGGTTAATCGTTCTTTATTTTTGTATCTAGAGGACTTCGTCTTCAAACGTGCTTGTATAATTTCAGAACAGCACCGATCAATGTCATATTCCGAGCCCCGAAAAAAATTAAAGATTAGCTGATTGGTAGATTGAGACCTGATAAATCTATATAGAGTTCGCGGTATTAAAAATAAATATGGTTTTATAGGATTGGGGAATACGTATTTTATTGTATCCGGCCTAAACCCGTATTCGGGCGTATTCGAATTTATAATATATTTAATCCAACACAACTGAATACGTATTGGAGCTACCTAAAACCATATTTATATTTATTACGGCGAATTATACATATGGTCTTATCAGGCCGTAATCTGCCAATCCTCAATGTTTTCTAGGGAGAAATTTTCTTCAATCATGATTATTTTCCTAATAACCCACGAGCATTTAATTTACAGGGTCCACCACTAGACCTGCAATATAGGAAATATAGATGAGTGTCATCGTTGATAGGTCATGGCGGATAAGAGAGGTTAAGCAAGATCGGCAACTGTAGGGCTCTAGCGTACTTCCACAAACGTAGCTTTTGTTTGTGTTACACGTGTACATATAGAGAATGTACATCCAAGTTTCGCCAAGAAACCCAGCTTGGTGGCGCTGCTTGTATTTACCTTTTGATAACGATTTTCCACGGAAAGAATTTATTTGAATGCTTTGAAATCCACATTCTATTATAATTGAGGCCATGTTGATTAAATCTCATAGGTAAAACACTTCAATTATTATCCAAAATAACGTGTAAACAGCGCTTATACCACGGGCATCTGCTTAATGCTTGGTGCGTGCCACAGATGGCACTCTATCTGTTTTGTGCAGTTACCCAATCGCCCTATAATGATGAAACTCTTAAACTGAGGTACGTATGCCTGATTCTTATCAGATTTCATTCTATTTCTGGTTAGAATCACGAGCACCTACCTGATTTAAGAGTTTTATCACTACAGTTGCCAATCCTGCTTAACCTCTCCTACCTACCACGACCAATTAACGATGACATTTATCGTCTATAGTTCCACAAATCCTATACGTTATATTTGCTATGTCGAAGGTCCAGTGAATAGCCCTGTGCAGGCTCCACCACTGGACCTGCAACATAGCAGATATTATAACGTCTATGATTTGTGGAACTATAGACGATGAACGTCACCGCTAATTGGTCGTGGTGGGTAGGAGAGGTTAAGTAGGATTGGCAACTGTAGTGATGAAATTCTTAAATCAGGTAGGTATTCGTGATTCTAACCAGAAATAGAATGAAATCTAGTGAGAATCAGGCGTACCGTATGTCCGCGATCATTTGAACCATAGGAAAATTGCGAGTTTTGCATGAGCACCCCTTTGGGTCTCCTCGTCCAATAGAATCACCGGAGAAGCGTGAATGCGCATGCGTAGTCATCCGCGAGTGTGGCGTCGTCAGCAAGTTCAGATCGATTATTTCGATAACCGATCTGGACTTGCTGACGACGCCACACTCGCGGATGACTACGCATGCGCATTCACGCTTCTCCGGTGATTCTATTGGACAAGGAGACCCAAAGGGGTGCTCATGCAAAACTCGCAATTTTCCTATGGTTCAAATGATCGCGGACATACGGTACATATCTCTGTTTAAGAGTTTCATTATTACATTTGCCGATCTTGCTTAACCTCTCTTATCCACCACGACCAATCAACGATGACGCTTATCATCTATAGTTCCACAAATCGTATACATTATATTTACTATGTTGCAGGTCCAGTAAATAACTGTAAATTGATATGGAATAATTTTGTAGAAAAATTGTATTCTATCAATTTCAGTCAAAGTGTATCATCGTTTACGAAATAACCATGATTGAACCGAATAAATCGGAACATTACATGCGTAGGTTTCCATTACAGTCGAGGAGAGAATAGCTACGAGAAGATTGCATTTTCCGTGAAACATTATTCATATCCACGTACGAATTGATCAAATGATAATTATAATAATTAGTAGCCACAGGCAATGCCACAACCGTCCGAAAGTGTGAGTCAAAGTATAGTCACGATGATATCTACGAACGTAGAGTAGTTTTATACTGAGGTTGTAAACTTCTTCCGTGATGTAGATACATGCAACTTTTGTCTACAATTACCGAGTCTTAATTGGAACAAGTTTAGTAGAAATGTATGGGTGTGGGCTAGAAAGGAGGACGGGGTTGTATAAAAGAAGATTTGTGTGTGCATGTATGTTTGTGAAAAATGTATCAAAAAGATATAGTTTATAGAAGAGAAAGCTACATACTTAGAGGTTTGATACTTACACGCGTTGCAGGGTTGCGATCGCCGGCGAGGTTGCGAGCTTGCGAGCCTCAAGCCGCAGTAGGTATTAGTGATTAGTGGATTGAACCGACACATAGAGGAAGCAGTGGGTGTTACTCGCTACATAAACACACATTAGTTACAAGCTACCTACTTGCCGAGGATTATATGTACGCCAAGCTACATGTTTTTTTTTTCACTACTTAAAAAAAAAGAAAGAGATGGTTATTTACCTCTCGACCAGCCGTGTCGCAGCTTTGCGAAAGAGTCGGGACGTCGAATGCATTTCATCGATATGCCCGTACGATTTCGAACGAGATACGATCGTAAAATGTTGTCATTCGATCTACTCGCGCTATTTGTTTTGTTCCTTTTTCCCACCCTCCTTTGCAAAGACGAAAAACGGATCGCTTAACGGTCTACTTCATACTTACGGCGATATCGTTATTACGTAAAATTAGTGCGGATTCAGGCGTGGTTATATGGCGCTATCTCACGGTTAAAAAGTGATGGTCTCGCTCGTCGATCGGGACGGAATTAGACTTTCTCGCTGCGTCCGAAGCTATATACGTACATTTTTAGTGTCTATGTAGCCTAAGCGGTGAGAGAAAAATTTCGTGTTTATTAATGGCGCTGGAGGAAGAAAAAATTAATCAAAATGAATTAAGACGAAAATGAAATTAAAAGGGGGAAACCTCGCGATCGATAAACGTGAAACGTGTTATTTGCTGCCACCAACATTTTAGAAGAATATTAAAAAAACTTATCATGTAACGAAAATTACAGGGTAAACGAGAGAAACGCAAACGGTAAGCGCAAAGAGGAAGGTGAAAAGTGGAACGAAGAGTCGACCGGGCAAAGTCGACTCCCAGCTTTACGACGCGCGAATTACAATTCATTAACGAAATCGCGTACGCTTTCGCAAACGAAAGAGTAACGTGATCTTGTAAAGGCTGGGGCATGAACTAATTACAGAGTGCGACAGCATCGCGAAAAGCAAGAGGCACTTTCAATGAAGCTTTGCGCTCTCATTATCAGAGTCGGTAAAAAAATAAAAAAAAAAGTGTTAACGGGGAAGCGTTGTGACGGAATCGATGCAACTTGTTCGATGATCACACGTGAAGACGATGAACAGCCGGACTATAGTTCATGTTTAGAACCCTGGCCAATATGGGACCATATCCGATCATGTTTACGATTAAATTGTACGGACTCGATTGACTTTTGGTAGTGACTCTTGTTTATGACGCGAGCACTTTTTTATTCATGAATAGTACCTACTGCAAACATTCAAATTGGAAATTCCCCGTACTCACACTGCGTTTTTTATTTAATCATACGTCCGAGTTTCCATCGCCTGTGCAGTAATTGCCATCGATTTTTAAACGAGAGGACGTGGAAACGATTGTAATGATGATGCTTTTCCACATTCATACCAATATTCCAATAAAAATCAAATAAACTACATTAAATTAAAAAATCTCAGCATTTAATTGAATTCTTCTTTGGTTAAACCGAACTTTACCCTGAAATTTCTTCGGCGTAACTAGTTCACAAGGAAGAGATCTTTGTCACGGGTTAATTAAGGATATTTGTCGCGCGATTACATAATTATTTACGAATTTTGAATCTAGGTTGGCACGATATTATTTAAAGATCATATTTCAACTTAAAAAAATAATCGTTTCTGTACCGATCAAAAATGAATGGGCAACGAGAAAATACGTAGCACACACAATAAGTAGCAATTATTTCGATCAAGGAATTAGCCAACTCATAACAACTTTACCAAAAACGCAGGTCTTTTGATCTTACAATCGTTTTAACGCAACTCTTTCGTCTACGTGTCAACTAACGTGCAAGTTGGTCTGTATATTAGCATGCCATCGAACTGTCCCGCAGGCAGAAGTTACTAGTCGCATAGCTGCGTTATACGAAGCTCTGATCTCTAACGTGCGTGTCTAACATGCCATATATCGTACTTATAGGGAAGGTTTTGAGGTACGGGGAAGTCATTGTCGTGGATTGCTCTAGTGAACAGGGTTGTAGGTCGATATAGGATGACGGATAGGTAACACGGTTGTCGGTTGGTTGGAGGACCTCGCTGAAGTTTACCTTTTTCCCGATTTTCCCCCGGGGACCCTTTTCACCGGGTAGGCCGGGTGGCCCCGTTGGACCCAACTCTCCCTTCTCGCCTTGGGGCCCTGTGTATCACGTACATGAAAAATATCACTACTTACTTAACTCTCAGTTACTTACGTACTTTCGCCTCCACCGTCACGACGTTCTTATTTTATTCTTCGTTTCGATCAAAGATTCTTTAGGGGGTATACAAAACAAAATCGCAAAACGGTTTCGAGATACTGCGTGTGGAGCAATTTTGGTTTCTTTTTCTACATTTGTTGCAATGAACAGCTACGATTTATCTTGGTCACGTTTAGGATTGGTACTTATGGATGCGAGATAATAGGGTAATTATGACGTACTTCTCATGGTCAATTGAGGATTTCGATTGTTTAATATAGATTTGGTGAATTAAATAGTATCGATATGAAGGTGAAATGGGATAAAAGCTTGGGAAAACTAATAATGATGGATTTAGATAAAAAAGCCTAGTTATAGGGCCTTTTTAAGGGGCTGTATTTATGTTCGTTTCTCAAGTAATGAAAATAATTCAACTCTTCCTGTAACTCTCTTATTTAAGGTTACCAGAAGGTAAAGTCTATTTGATGTTAATCTCCATAAAAATGACCTGATATTGTATTGAAAATTTTTCAATTCTACCTGTTTTATTTCCAATTATTTATGATTTCATCATAGGGTAAAAGTGAAATAAAAACTTTAATTGAAGTGCAAGTTAAACATCGATTACCTTGAAAACGATTGAAGATATTGAAAAAAGGTTTAAACAAAAAAGATTTGTCTATGTTTCTACCATAAAAAAAGCTACTTTTTATTTTTCATGTATCTACACTACGTCTCAAGGTAATTGCATTTGAAGTTAAATGGAAAGTAAGGCGTTTATCCTATTTTTACCCTATGTATTCATAATTCCCTACTCATACTTTTACTCTATAAAAATACTGAGAAATATTAATAATTATTATTCTGACATTATTTTATAAGTTCATTTTTTCTTATTTGATTACTTTCAAACTATTGCGTATGCTTTTTTAAAGTTCACTTTTACTGTTCATAATAGCATCGTTCTTTGCTGTTATTTGCTTTTGGCAGTAGAGAAACTCCACGACTATATCTGAAAGAAGGGACCAACTCGTGGGTGCCGTTTGCCATTACATTAAATAAACTGTAATAGGGGGCAGAAGAAGCCGAGAGAGTCGTGTGGTTTGCTTTTGCAGCGGCGGAAAAGAGAAACGCGGACATTTGCAAAAGTAGTACGCTATATACGCGAAGGAGAGAATCGTTATAAAACTCTCTAGTGGGGCTGGGAGGAACGGTGAGGGTTCCCCAACACGGTGCACTCTTGAGATCTGCACTGTGCAGTTCCTCTTCAAAAAGTTGCTCAACGATTATTATCCAGGATTTTCTTGCTTCGCCGCTCCTCGCCTCGCCTCTATGCTCATCAAAGGCGAGATCAATTATTATTATTATGTGAAGGTAGCAACAAAGGAGTGGTGCGGCACAAGGCAGGACAGATGACTGAGATCTCTAGGGCATATGACGGAATAAGGAAAGAAAGGGGCTTCTTACAAGAAAATCTAAAATCGATAACGGTAATAGTTATTGGGAACAGGTACAATCTCTAAAAGTTAAAATTGGATAAGGTTTTCTAATTGGAAAGAATACGTAAGTGGAGGAACCACATCCCTCGACAATCTGGCATGAGGTTCGATCGTTTCTCTATGCATGTACGAAAATTCTTGTAACTTTTCTTATTCCCGCGACGAGGGAGGCGAGGCCATTCGGAAAGGATTTTTTTTATTTCTTATAACGTTACATATCTTCAAGGGACGGTCGAGTAAAAGAGAGATTTCACGTGAAAGGAATATACGTTTCTCGTAATCATATTCAGCAGTTAATACACTATGGGAATGTGGAAAAAGGTGACACCCCCGAGGAAATAAATCCTTTATCATAATTTTAAAAGAATATCGTGAGCTCAGAGTAGCATCTCGTCCCATGGGTACCGTCTTGTCCCATATTCCTCTATGTACCATTTTTGTTTGATATACAGGGTGTTTCAAAATTCAGTACAAATATTTGAAGGGCGTATATTTGAGATCAAAATAAGACTTTTTCCCTATAAACATGTGTCCTAAAATACACCCCCTCCAAGCTAAAGCCATCTTAATTATCATAACAAAAAATCGATTATTTTCAATTCTGACTCCATTTATTAATCAAATTTCTTAAAAATGTGCAGGCCACTGCTATTTCGAACGTTCTACTGATTTCTTACCCCTAAAATGGCATAAACGTAATTGTGTGTGTGTGTGTGTGGGGGGGGGGGGGGGGGAGAGGTATGCACATCTAATGACCGAAATTTTAAAAATAAATACGACCATCTGGTCGGATAGACAAAAATCTAAAATTTTGGGCTCTTGCATTTTTTTGATACAACTTACCGTTTTCGAGATAATCGCCAATGAACGAACGGGGGATCGTTTACGTAGTGAAGTTTACACGAAAAAATCGATTATTTTAAACTGTGGTTGCAATAATTATGCATCAAATATTCTAAAAATTTGAAAGACGAGTGCTCTAATCGTTTTGTTGACCTAAAAATGCCATAACTCAATTTTTTAAATGAAAATTAAGATGACTGTAGTCCGGAGGGGGTGTATTTTAGGACACATGTTTATAGGAAAAAAAAGTCTTATTTTTATTTCAAATAAGACGCCCTTCAAATATTTGTACTGAATTTTGAAACACCCTGTATATTGGAAAGACGTTGGAAAGACATAGTTAGTTTTCAAATTGCGTTGAATATTTTACGATTAGGTATATTAATTTCCATTCTTACGTTACAGTTGTTTTTTTCTTCTTCTTACAGTTGTTTTTTGTTTTTGTTTTGTTTTTTATAGTAAGTAAATGTACTAGTAGTTGATACTGCATTAGTAGTTGACACATTTCCTTTTAAACCTATAAAATAAGATTTGTATATAGATAATTTATAATTACTTTTTACAAACGCCGTAGTGTACTTCTGTACTACGGCGTTTCTAAAGTAATTATAAATTATCTATATAAATCTTATTTTCTAAGTTTAAAAGGGAATGTGTCAACTACTTAAGCGGTGTCAACTACTAGTGCATTTACCTTACCCTTTAGAAATGCGAAGGAAATACGACCTATCATTTGATATATTTTTGAATGAAAACGTAGAAGAATAACAATTGTTTCAGTAATCTCTTAGACCTGGTATCTGTAGTTTTCTGAGAGAATAAGATGAATAATTAAAACAAATATTTTTAGTTAGACGAATAACTGAAGAAATACATTTTTCACGTTTTTATGAAAAGATAACCTATGAAGGGGTGAAACATATTTTGATATACATCCCTGTAACCGAAGACTTACCTATTCAGAGTGCACCGTGCAGAGGATATATCTAATAATCATTTAAATGGTTATATTTTACGATAGGATTAAAATATGAAGGAAGTATTATATTGAACATGGAAAAATTAGTCTTTTAGATTTCCCAGTAAGAAGAATACAGTAATAAACTTTTCTGTTATTCGAAATTTCTTCGATTTATCCAAGTACTCATCGCTGTTTATAATATTTCAATAACAAATTAAACCTTCTTTCCATCTCCTTCCATAGGACATATTTCATTTTTTTTCACCATATGATGACGAGCATATTATGACATGAATCCTGTCTTTGGAGTTGCATGTACAACTTACATAAAAAATTGCTTAAGAGTTTGACTTGTTAAAAGATACAAAGTTCAACTATCGAGGCGAGTCTCTCGCGCGTTACAACTTGAAGTCAACATCTGTCAATTGCAATCGACTCTCGTTAACTGTTTGTGTTCTTTGTACTAATTCTTACTATTGTCACTTTTTTATCAATAACATGATTTAAACTTGACGCAATTGCAAAAATAACTTCGATCTTTCGATTCTGTGCGAATTGCTTCAAGTGTTAATAGAATATTCGAAACAAATAACAAACTCTTTCATTGAGTCAAACAATGGTTAAATTGAGAACAATCGAGAAAAAATGGCCCGCGAGGGAATCGAGAAATATCCAATAAAAAGTGAAATCATTCCCTTTTCTACTGGTATAGATACATTACCTTTGTGGAAGTGAATGCTAAATTAATTTGAAGAGGCAATAAATTTTGAAGTTCCTTCTTAAATCGAGCAGGTCCAATCATTGATTTGAGTATTAGATGAGATCCCTAGTATTATCAATAGGTACGAGTATATATGAATTAACTCGTAAATGTACATACCAGTTGAGGTGGGCGGATTCGCTAATGAAAGATATTAAGGTATCTTACCAATCGCTTGATAAGAACTGTAAGCTTAGAAAATAGGAATTCAATTTGGATTCTTATAAAGACTACGAGTATATACGCTCGATTTGATGTATTTTTATTATTTTCTTTACGGTACTAATTAAGGTTACTTAGGATGAAAAAATTCAATTGAATAACAATTTCTTCTTTCATCGCGGTAGAGCAAACGAAACAAATCTTAATACATTTTTACAGTGATCCTTTGTCTTGTCGAGAACCTTTCATTTTATCTCATGGAGGAAATGGAAACTGGAGTCACCTTATAAAAATATGTTTTTCATACCTACATCATTCGTCTCCTTCATTGCTATTACTAGCTTTTGTTCAACAAAACGTTATATTTTAAAAGAAAAAATCATGAAAAAAAATAATTGGCTTTCGCAGCCTTCGTGAGCAATTTTCATATTATGTATTGGCTAAGACCAATAATGCAGTGAATAGTGCGATGTAAATTAAGAATATCAATCCTTTTTTTCAACTTTATCAAAGAAACAATACCGATTGAATTGAGGTTGATGGTTAACTTACGACATTTTTCTGTGGTAAGTACGCTTCTCGCGTACAGTGCCGGGCGATACACCAAATACGATTAAAATAGTTCCGAGTACTACAATCTTTAAATGAACATCGATCATGCTTACCGGGTGGTCCGGGAGGACCAGGAGGACCTTCGAAGACTCCGGCCGCGATTGGTTCGCCATCCAGCTTTGTCGTGTAGCCTCGATCGCCTTTATCGCCCTTGTCACCCTGTCGAAACAAATTGACTTTCAGCTCGCTCTTAGAGATACACGCCGTCGAATATTTTTCAGACGATTGGGCTGCTGTAATTTAACAGTAGATGCGGTACACAGTATCGAAGGGAGTAATCGGCTATTAGAAAGTATATTAAACGTAGGGGACCCAATCATATAAATAACGGTAAAGTCTTGTCTCGAGGAGAGATAAGTAAGTTGAGATTAAACGATCCAATAAGGTGTGTCTGTCCAATTTCAAGGTTCCAACTTTAATTTAACGGAGTCGTGGCTCCCGTCCAACGCACACTACGTAAGGTCGGCGAGCTATCTCTGTCCTATAGATGCATCGGAAGCAATAAGTTCAATCTACCACGAAATTCATTAAACGAGCCACGCTCGGACCTACATATACGAGCCACAGAAATGGTTTATTTATACGGTCTTCTACGTCGGTGGCATTCTTTCTGTAATTAGTCCGGGGGTTAACGAGGGCGCAGGCTATTTGACGAATAAAATGGTTCTCCACAGTTAACTACCTCTTCGGTCAAATGATAATTGATTCGTTATGTGGAACGATTTAATCGCATTTGAACGCGGCGTGGGTATCGTACATATATTATCCCTCGAGTGATAATTGGAGTCTATTAATAACGACAGTTCCAATGGGAACGATGCACGGGATCTGTTGAAATAAGGGATATCCGAAAGGGCGAGACGGCAACATTATTGAATCGTCCGGAGATATGTTACAGAGACGAAGTGCGAAAATGTTAGTATTTTCCCCTCATGACACCAGCACCTGGAACATACAAGTATAAAACTCACACGTCGTCCAGGGAAGCCACGTGTGCCGTTTCTGCCTGGAATTCCCTAGGAAAACAATGATCATGCTCAGCTCGCTGTCGAAAAATGACGATGACGTGATTTTGTTAATGGCAATGAAGTGTCTTACTGGTATTCCTGGGCGTCCTGGGAATCCGGGAAATCCTGGTGGTCCATAATCACCTGTATCTCCCTGCGTAACCACGTTCCCCGGGTATTATTAACTATAGCTTCATGCCGCGACAGAAGTATAGTTACCGATGTTCGATAGCAACTCACCTTGGGGCCTAAATTTCCCGGTGCTCCTATGGGACCAGCGGGACCGATGGGACCGGGTGCTCCCTTTTCTCCTGCCGGTCCAACATCCCCTGGAATGCCTTGTCTACCGTCGTGTCCTGGAAGACCCTCGGATCCTGGAGGTCCCGGTGGTCCTGGTGGACCGGATTCTCCTGGCTCTCCCTGTTACACGAATATTATTGTTATACTTACCATATAAATATTCGTGGATAGCACATTGAGAAAAATGGATTACAGTTCTTTCATTTTTTCTATAACAACGAATAAGTTAAAATAATATTCCTGTTGGCAGTATCCCAAATAACACAAGGCGTAAGAAAACTCTGCAAGATGTTCATCTTGTAGAGTTATTCAAGATGTCCTTCCATGCAAAGTACTCAGAAAACGACGCATAAGACGTCTTAGAGACGTCTTGTAGTGTTCTTCTACGCCTTGCAATATCTTGGACAATTATACTTGAAATAAGATAGTTAAAATATTCGTTTTTCTCCGTTGTATATTGGTATTGATCATGGTAGTATAACCAGAGGACTTGGTAGATCCTCGCGTCAAATCCATTTTTCTCCGTGTATGATATTGATACGTTTGGAAATATGAAGAAAATGATAAGATGAGAAAATATTTTTTAAGCGAATATAGATAATAGAAATGGAGCAATTTTCTGTATTTTATCATGTTCTTATATAAAGATTCTGTAAGTGCTGGATTTCAAATGAAGCAATATTGAGCTATTGAATTCTAAAAATTGTAGTTAGTTTATATATTGAAGCCGGTAAATGGGCGAACATTAATATAGGAAGCGGCGCAAAGCGCTCCTCCCGCTCCATAGTGTATGTTCCATATTTGTATGTCCTATAAAATTGCCCATAAAAGCTCGTCATGCAGACACCTCCAATGTTAAATTTACTACAGTCAAGCCGATAGAAATTTGACGACATTCCATCGACCTACTGAATACCTACGTTTGCGAACCTGTACGTGATCTTATAAACACGTCCATAGACAAATAGATATTTACATTCAGATTATAGGTAGATACAAATATATACGAGTCGTTTCGTTCCAAAATCACCCATCTCTACAAATGAGAGAAATTTCCGGTGGAGAAAGATTCTAAATTTTTCAATAACACTTTTTAAACATTTTTTCCTCAAATGAGACGGGCAATTTAAGACGAAATTACTCATATTTCAGTGACTATTAAAACATCTACGCATGCACGTAATCATTCAAATTTAGATTCAAATCTACTGTGCAATATACATAGAGACACACACACACACACACATGCGGGAAATATAGATCATATTAGGACTACATACTACGGTCGTGATGAAATACAATAATAAAATGAACTTCAGTTTTCCTAGGGTACTTTTTATAGGTGTCGAAATGATACTAAGGTAAATGTACCTATTACGGTCCACTGGCGGTATACTAGTAGTTATTTAAGTATGCAGTTCGGTAAATGGCAATTGGGGTTCGCCAATTATCCCAATAAGGGGTGTAGTGTAATTAGATACCCGAACTGAGGAAGCCGCGCAAGAAACTCAAATAAGCTGAGATCAGCTAATAGGGGTACAGGATAACGGGTACAGTTATTGGCACTTTAAACAATGGAAATTGTATATATTGTATTGTATATTGGTACATCTCTATTTCATTCTGTCTAATGCATTTATTATTGATGAGTGCCAATCGTTGCCAAGGTGCCAACAATAAATTGTACTTGCTACTCTATACCAATATAATTTAACGATGGCAAGTCTTCATTATCTTCAATTTAGATTCATTGTTATAGATTCACATTTGAAAATATACCTATGTATTTCTGAAAAAGTTATTTTTTATATTTCAAAGTATTAAGTATTATATCAATTATAATATATACCGAATTTCGTTTATTATATTTTCTTAAATCTTTATCAAAATAATTTATTTTCTCACATCGCAATTGACACAGAAAAATAGTTTTATCTTTTACATAATATTCACCGATATTTCTATGATATTTCAAATTCCGTTGTTATTTGAGGATTTTTACTGCTATTGTATTAATTATATGTAGATAGCACTTGGCAGATATTTTTAAGTTTCTATAATAGAATAATTTTAAGAGATAATAATTAATTTAACTGTTACATACTCTTAGATGAACTATATTCAGTACATTTACCTTATATCACATTTATTTTCTGGGTGATAGGTATTCTTTCTGTGTGAATTTCTGATTAATTTACCGACGCGACAGCAATGTCGCCTCTTTTTACACGAGTTGACGAATGCGAAGCTTGAGCCACTCAACCCGGGGTGAGAGTGATATTCCGAGGCTCTATCGTGTGAAGCAGTGTGTCCAAAAGAGCAAGCGGACTTACTTTGAGTTGTATGATGGTCTGCGTGGAGATATTATGCCCTTGCTCCTGAAGTCCCTAGAAGTAGGTCAACTACGGGTGAAAACCAAATCGCTACGAGGTAAACAAAATCGGGAAGGTTCAGGGAATCCTAACATGGAACGGACGTTATTTCGAGTACGCTCATTGCTCATGTGGCGGTTCCAACTCCGGCATGCCCAGATATAGAGTACCTAGATATACTGTAACTTTAAATAAACATACACCATTACCAACCAAAACCGAATTGGAAAAACGTAGCTGCTGCGAGGCGGTTTCCTCTCTTTTTACGAATTCGTGAAGGATTACCAAACGGCCAAAAAAAAATGTAACGCCGATTTCGAACCGGAAGACGAGTCAATTTAATCTTCGTGAACGCCTATTGCAATCACGAGCGACGGACCTAACCTACGGACAGTACGGTCCACGTCGCAGCAGCAGCGAATTGAGAAATCAACAAGACGCTACACCGAAAGCACCGCATAACGCATGAACATCTATAATACGAAAAAATATAGTAACAAGAATCAGAACCATATATAAACGAGCGGTGGCTCACGAAGGCCGGTTACCTTCAGTGCGACGATTTCCGCATAGCCGAGCGTCCCGCCGCGGAGCGTCGTCACCGACCTCTTTAACCCCAATCCCTGTGCATTGACCCGTAGGCGGGAAGATTGTTTATTTTTTATTTGCATAACAGATCAGTGTCTCGACGTACAAAATGCTTTAGACTCAGAGTCTCGTAATAAATGGGACGAGAGACAAATGGATGGAAGTATAGTATAGTGATGCCAAGTCGGGAATCGCGGGAATTGTGTAGAGCAGGCGTTTTTGGAATGTATTTACGATGATTCGTGTTTCTTTAGATGCTTCGAAAGAATTCTCGTTATTTCGTATCTACTCTTTAAATCTGAATCAGCTAAAATAAATGATAATCACAAATAGTAGCTGATAGTTAACTAAAAAAACATTGCTGAAAAATTGGAGCAATATGATTTTAGCTGATTATCATTATCAGCTACTGCTTACTGATCGTCAGTTATTTTGACTGGTTAGGATTTAGAGAGTACTACCTACTTGTTCTGTTATATCAGAAAATCCTTCCTTCAAGAGACAATTGATTCTAATTCGTCAAAGTGTTCTTCTCGGTTTTTGTTTTTGCGATAATATTTTTCTTTCTTTATTGATTTGAAATATCTACGAGTCAAGTACGAGAATATTTCGACCAATATTTTGGCACGAATTTGAAATATTGTCTTCCAAAGCGAGTGAAATTACATTTTCAATTCACCAACGGCTAAGTATTCGTGTCACTTTATACCGGAAAACATCCTGGTGTTTCATAAAAGGAGCGTAATTGGTTTTCTTTTTGCTTCCGGGTTGGGAAACAAGGGCCGAGGAGGCATCCCTATGTATGTTACTCTGTACATATATGTATATTGCCTACACTAGCCACTCAAATAGCAAGAACCATAACGAAAAGATATTATACCGCGGTATATATTATCAGCACTTTCAATTAGCGTTTATCGTACTTCTTGGAGCAGTTATTTGGGAGGGGGGGGGGGGGGGGGGGCTTGTATTCCTGTGTTAGTAACTGCGGTTCAGTCAAAGTCAAGCGTTACAGAGATAAGTATGAAGTGACAAATTTACGATAATAACCAATACTTGTCCTCCTCTGAAAGTCGACCATTAATTTTTCCTTTGCGTATATATAAACACGAGACACTGAGTCACGGATATAATTGCAATACTGTAGCCTTATTTATAAGTCACATTTTTGCGATATTCGTAAGGAGACTCGAATTGTTTAGACTTTTGTATACAACACCTAACTGAGATTTAGTCGTTTTATCATTTTCGTCTACCTTCGATGGAGTAATTATTATGTCCCTAGTAGCAACAATACCTAAAGTACGCTTATAAGGTACGAGCCCGGTCCCGCTTCAGTTGGCCCAGTTGCAAAATTGTTCCGGTTATTGGCACCCAATCACGATAAATGTAAAGTTTATGTTAATATGCACGTTATTTATTTTTCAACCAACATTTTTACAGAGCTTAAGACCTACTAGCAGTTTATTTATGTTACGATAATAAACTGCAAACAAAATGAAAAAAATATTGCAAGTCTTGAAAAATTCACCACTGGGTAACATCGCCTTTATTTTTAATAACGGCCGCAATTCGTAATTCATTAATTAAATAATTAATTCGTATATAATACTCGAAATGCTCGAAATAGCTGGCGGATAAAATATGATCAAAAGCGTTATTTTCTTCAATTCTGATTGTTTTTTAAAATTGTACATTATGAAACACATTGTGCCGTGCAGTGTACCACAGAACATTACATTTCAGCCTAGAAAAAATATAAGGCAGCAGTAACTTTACAATTCATTTAATAATTGTTATTTTTGTAGGTGAGCTAACTGAAGCGGGACGGGGCTTGTACATACTTAGGAGACTACATTTGTTTTTGTTGCATATTACTACACCGAGAGAGTTGGACATACAGTATGTCCCATTGGTAATGCAAGTATTTGAATTTCCCTGACATTTGACTTTGGTAGTGCTTAGAACGGTGCTGTAGTTAGAGTTGACTTCAGAAGAGTGCGCTGCGTTCTTACGAGCCGTGTTTCGCGAAACCTGTATGATTATTTCTCATCACTTCTACACATTATTTACCATTATTTACAAATTCAGTTAATTTCGAGGTTAGACGCTTCGATCTCCCGAATTGACAGTTCCCGGGAAATCAGACGTTTTACACTTTTCGCGCTCTCGAAACATGGCTCGTAAGAACGCAGCGCACTCTTCTGAAGCTAACTACAGCACCGTTCCAAGCACTACCAAAGTCAAATGTCAGGGAAATTCAAATACTTGCGTTACCAATGGGACATACTGTATAGTCATGGCAAAGCTGTTCGAGTGTGGTAATCAGGACTTTTTTAAAAGTTACTATTAGAATTATTTTAGTTCTGATGACTAAAAAAAATTACGACAATTATACAAACTAGTGCTAATTACCAAATTCGATTAGTTGTCATCGAAATAGTGGCTGTAACTATTTCTTTTCCAAGTACGCACTCTCATTAACGTATAATAGTGCTTATAAGGTTTCCTTCCATTCTGATAATACTCCAGCCGCTATTTGTTAGAGGAACTGGTCCGAATATGGGCCCCCATTTTGTTTTTTTCGATAAAATTGGCTATTATTATTTTTAGATAATGTTTAAAAACGTTTGCATCTAGTATAAGAACTTGACAATAAAGCTCCAAACGTGTTTATCTAAAAATATGAAATAAATATATGTATGTGACACAACAAAATTTTTAAAGTGATGAAACTTTCTTCAGTTGGGTCAGAAGGTACTAAATATGGGCCCCTTTAAAAAACTAAAGCTAAACTCTTTCTAGAACAAGAACGTATACGTAAACATATTCTAAACTGAAAAATGATAGAAATATTGCAAATTAGTGACAAAAATCGTACACATAGGCGTTCTTCTCTGTCCCGGAATATTGTCCATATTCAATTAACACAGGGGGCCCATATTTCATACATATACAACGAATTTAAAAATTAGGTTTTAACATAGATACTATAGATTTTTTATATGATGAGAACATGTGCAAGAATTTATTTTTAACCTTTCCTTCTATTAGATTAAGCAAAAGAAGTTATTAACTAATATCAAAAAAATATGAAAATCAAGCTAATTAAACTTACATTGCAAAATTTTCGGTAAACAAAAAAACAAACAAACCCGCACCTTGGACAAACACCATGTGGAATGAAGACAAAAACGGGCGATGTTTGTGTGGCGGCCATGCTAGCTTAAATTTACTCACCTTCAGATAAATAGTATTATTTGTTAAGTAAATAAACCAGGGGCCCATATTAAGTACAGAGCCCATATTCGGACCAGTTCCTCTATATATTCACGTATTCAATAGGTCTAGCAGATATACCTATTCCTAAAAGGATCGTATTGTCAAGGACAGAATATCAGCCCGCCAGAAATATAGCCTCGGATTTTGCACGGAGACGAGCATAGTACTGAAAGAAAAGAAATGGTTGTGGCGACCATGTTGGTCACAACTATTCAAGCTTAATAATCAACACTATGGTGAACAACTGCAGCTCATTATAGTTGTGATTAACATGGTTGTCATAACTACATCTTTTCTTTTAGTGTGGTTAATGTGAATGAATCTAGTTGTTTTCCTAGACAGACCAATCAACTATGTTTGCCTCAACACTAGTTCCCGGGCTATATTACCATCGGACAGATATTCTGTCCCTCGTAGCATGTACCACAATTGTCATATTTTAGAAATCGTGCGCGGTGGTATACATGCATATTTATTTGGCTCATCTGTACGGAGTTGGTCCATCATTAGCTTTTCATGTATATTACTACGCACGATCATTAAAGTATAATTGTGCTAATATGCATAGTCTCTACGTCATTCACGAGTTGAAATCCAATCAACGAGCTTTTCAACTTTTTCTTGTGTAAACACTCCGAACGTTATTAGGACTAACGAATGCGGGTGTACATATTGATCGATGGAACGCGTTGAAACATAGGTAATATTACACGTCAGAGGGATTTCTTGATTAAAGAGATTCAATTACTGTTTGCAAACTCGTTATATAGGAATTTACTGGAAAGTTGCAGTTAGTTGTTAGTTCTATCGCTATAGGGAACGATCTAAAAATGAAGTTGTTAAAATAACTGTTTAAGACTCTACTTAAATTACTTTGGAGTTGCTAGATACCTTCACTGCAGAAAAGACATCGAAGCCGGGACTTCCGAGTTCACCTTTTTGTCCCTTGTCTCCTGGCCGGCCCTGCAAGCGAAATATATTGCGTTCACATGTTTCAGTTGAAAATTATTCAAGAATGCCTCGTCGTAGATGATTTGAAATTAATGAAAACAATGAACCGCGAAAAGAAATGAGATTATGGATTTGGTCTTATATGGATTATATGTAATTTCTATATTAACCTCTTAAGGGCCTGTGTTCCTATTTAGGAACGTTCTCGTTTTGCCTTGAAAACTGCTTTCCAAAGTAATTACTTGAAATTTATTCATCAATGGACCATTGTTCCTAGCCAGGAACATGCCTAAATTACACAAATGTAGACGGTGGCGCCATCTCTTCTATAGTGATTTTTTGTCGCCTTCATTAACTATTTCATGTACAACTTTTTTTTTCAATTGTGTTCTAAATGTGGACCTTAAGAGGTTAATTATATGTATATACGACCAACTATCTCTTACAGCTCTTTTCACATTAAGAAAGTTGCGCCGAGATTCAGTGAGTTTTGTAATGTTTCGAGATACTTCAATCTGATTACACTTGATTTTTCACGCGAATGATGTTTCCTTCTCTACTTTACCGAATGATAAATTAATTTACTAAAACGAAATTAAAGGCATAACTAATTATACATCTTATATTATATTACGCTTTCACAAAAATTTCTTACCGGATCTCCTTTCGGTCCGTCAATTCCAATAGGACCCTGGAAGCAGATGATGGTAAGTACAAACGAGAATAATTGATAGCAACGAATAGGATGAACGGAGAAAAATGAAAAACTTAGACACTGCACACAGTATCGAAAAACAATTTGTAATAAGTATGCAAGGAAAAAATGATACGAAAAATATCCCCAAAGATCAAGATGCTTCCAAATACTAGTATTGTGAAAACAAAAATACGTTTATGTTAACGGATATACGTTTATATCGTGTTAGTATGTACACAAATAAATCAACGTTAATATATATATATATGCGACTACGTCATTTTATAATTATTAGTTAAACAACCGACACAGCGTCAAGCTCATATGTATACAACCGTAATTTTTAAGTACTGTTTAGTATTCTGTTAGTGTTGGCAATGCAAGACATACGAAGATTAAGGAGCGTCGGAACCCGTAAGACCACCACCACGTTGCTGCAACAAAATGTTAATTGAATTCATTACATCGTCCAATATAAAGCGAGGGGCCTCGGATATAAGAAGGAAGGAATCGTTTCAGGAAATTGTTATCGAACGAAACTGCATCATCATTACAGCTCACTGTAAAAAACAATATTACTAGCTCCAAGCTGACTTTTTGAATACCGCATTATGATTGTTAAGATCGTGGAAAAAGCGGTATCCGCATTGGTATTTTTCCTTTGCAATCGTTACTGCAAATTCAATCAACGAGCATCACGTCCGACGAATATTTTCCGTCGGATTTGCCAGGGTTGTTCGCGAAACGGCGTCTATTACGTGAGACCGAAGCAATTTAGGATGCGAGAGAGTATATCGTATATCCCTCACCAACCCGCAAGCCTTTACTAATACGAACACCCCGCAGGTTCGCAGTATTAATCAGGATTTGAGATTAGTGTTGATGGGGGTGGAAAGGCACGGAAATTTGACGAGCACGGGACGGAATTTACTGCGACTATCCCCTTACAACATTTAACATAGGTACATCGCGGACACGGCGAGCACCGATATTTCCCGGTCGGATTAATGCGTACCGTAGTTTCTCGAGTTTCCCCATTACTCAGGGAGAGCAACTAGTTATAAAGTGTGAAGACTTTATCGCAGAGCGTTTCAACCGTTTTTGCACATTTACTAGCACGTTAATGCCGATATTGTTAATCAACCTCGCATTATTTTGTTTTGAAAAATGAGTATAAAGTAAAAATAGGAGCCTTGCCTATTAACGAGAACCGCTCAGTCTAGCTATACATACGTATATCCAGAGGAAAGTTTATTTGAACACGAACCTAGTAGAGACATTTTTTCACGATTATAATAAGGAATTTATTTACAAAATCAAACAGAAGTTTGAAGTAAATAAACATTCTACGAAGTACTCAAACATTTATTCCATTCAAAAAGATCTTTGTTCTATATGAAAAAAAACTGCTAGTTGTGACTAATAAACTTTTTAATAGGTTCGTATTCAAATAAACTTATCTCTGAATGTACGTGCATATGACAAGGAAACTGGCCATTCAAACTGGATGAGTTCGGAAAGGACAAAACGATCTGCGATAAAGAGGCTCTTATACGTTCATCGTGGTTTTTTGATGTTCTCGCTCATACTCAAACGTCTACGGGCTATATTCTTACCATGTCTCTATGTATAGAGGAATTCTCCACTAAAATATTATTTCGAGAAGCTTAAACCATGATTATTCTCATTACCTATATGGACTTTTGGTCTATGTTGGCATAACACTTGTTTGCAGTTCGAAATTTGATCTTCAAAAAAGTATTGCATCAAGTTATCCCAAAATGTCATGGGTATAGCGAAATAATAGTGATCAAATCTGATTGGTAAAGTAACAGTCCCAACAGCTGGACGCATTTGAGTATAGTTCAAATTATTGAATAGAATAAAAAGGAACGATAAGTGAGAAAAAATCTTCAATAAATTAAGGATGTATACAAGAAGTGCCACTAGTAAGAGCCTTGAGTAAAGTCTGCTGTATGAATTTTTACGAGTATAACTGTCCGGATACTGGGCTTAACCGTCCGGCTATCGGGACAGTTATCTTACTACTCTATTCCATAATAAGCTCGAACGTACGTGTGTGTTAACTATTCACTGCATCCTACTTATCTCGAGTTTCCCCATTAGGTACTCAGGAAGCAACCGGCTATAAAGTGTAAGGGCTTGTTCGCAAAGGGTTTCGACGACGATTTGCATATTTATTAGTACGCCTTTGCTGATACTATCGGATCTCGCACAATGTCCTCTTTCTGAGAAGCAAGCGTCAAAGAAAAATAGAAGGTCATATCTATGAGAGAATGACTCAGTCTAACCATATAGAGTTCTCTACTACATGAATGTGTTGACTACACCATCTAGCGCGCGCGCGTGTACACAATAATGTTATACGTCGAGCCGCTCTATCCATAATACATTTATTGCTTTCCCCTTCTATCACGTTATCTTTGCAATATGCAGTGTAAACAAAGCTTCGATATTGGGGATGGTCATCGGGAATAATACCGTTAAAATTCAATTTACTGTTAGTCCCTTCTACTACTATACGGGGTGTCCTTAAAATCTGTATGAACGTTTTATTAGTTAAGTTTAGTTAGGAACAATAGAAGAGGAATATTCGACAAATATATGCGGCGTAGTCTTTCGTGAGAAAGTTACACCATTATAATATTTGGACACTATCTATGCATTGTGGATAATATTTATATCTATTATACTTATTTATATATATTAATATATATCTATGGACAATATTTTAGATTCCTAATTTTATAAATATTTAAAACAGAGTATAGGAATTTAAAGTACTTAGTAGACGAAAAAATGGGACTTATTGTAAGACCATTTGGAAAGAACTCAATATAGTAATTGATTGCATAATGACAGAAACATACGTTTAATCAATATACAGGGTGACATTTTGAAAACTTGCCACCCTAATATCTCAGAAAGTTACAGATTTTCTAAAAAAAAAAGATACAGTTTCGGCAGTGGAGAGGGGGAAGCAAAATGACATAATCGGAGACGCACCCCCTCCAACCCCCTTAGGGGTAGCCGCCCAGCTTTGTAATCTTAAATAGCCCCCCATGTGTGATACAGCGTTGGAAAGCTCTTTAAAAATGCTTTACAACAACACCAAATTTTGGTACTTTTCGATGAGTAGTTTTCGCGCAAATCGAGAAAGAAACTACTAGAAGTAAGTTTTGTCAATTTATTTCTTAAAGGTCAATTACGTTACAATAAATTTTTGAAATGATTTCCATCACCTGATCTTACTCCCTACGATTTCTTCTTATGGGGACATCTGAAATCTGTTGTTTTTCAAACTCAACCAACAATCATTAACCAACTGAAATAGAGAATTACGCAAGAATGTCGCAAAATTTCAAGAACAACATTTAAAAAAGTTCGAAAAATCAATCAAAATCATTTCGAAAATGTATTGTAACGTAATTGACCTTTAATAAATAAATTGTCAAAACTTACTTCTAGCAATTTCTTTCTCAATTTGCGCGAAAACCACTCATCCAAAGGTACCAAAATTTCGTGTTGTTGTAAAGCATTTTTAAAGAGCTTTCCAACGCTGTATCATACATGGGGGGTTGCTATTTAAGATTACAAAGTTGGGGGCTACTCCTAAGGGGGTTGGAAGGGGTGCGTCTCCGATTATGTCATTTTGGTTCCCCCTCTCCACTACAGAAACCGTATTTTTTTTAGAAAATCTCTGTAACTTTCTGAGATATTGGGGTGGCAAGTTTTCAAAATGTCACCCTGTATTTTATAAAGAAGATTAAAACAGGTGTGTTAAGATTACAAAGTAAGGCCGACACGCCCGTCTGGAAATGTCGCGGCTGTAAAGATATACCTATTTCCATCATGTGAGAGAGATGCATAAGAACCTTTTGTATTTTCGCCACCACACTTAAAAAAACATAATTCTAGGGCCCTATAGAAAAAAAAATAAATTTCTTTGTTGTAATCAATCGGCGACTTCGGAAATGTATGTTTTTTTTTCTACAGGGCCCTAGATTTATGTTTTTTAATTGTGGTGGCGAAAATACAAAAGGTTCTTATGCACCCCATGTGTGTTGGAAATATATCTTTACAGCCGCGACATTTCCAGACGGGTGTGTCGGCCTCTTAAAGGCATATGTGAACACTTTAAAGTGAAAAATACAGAATTAGTATTCAAGATAATCGTGTCTATGATAAAATAAATATTAACCGTTTTCACATTTAATCTTCGCTATTATTATCATCCTAGAAGATATTATATTAATTTTAATAATATAATATATTATTAATTTTAATTAATCTTGCGAGCAAATGCTGACATAAACATAATAAATTGAAATGTCTTATTCTTTCGTCACCAAGTATATAAGTCATTTTGCACATATTGGAATCTTTGATTTTGAGATAATGGGGTCGTGAGTGATCGGACTTTAATACGTGCATAACTCGAATAACAAAAACAAAAAGAAGTGATAGTAGGTGTAAAGTAGTTTTCCAAATTTTGGTCACTGTTCTTATTGATTAATTTTCATTTATATGAAATGAAGAAAATTTTAACAAAATTGAATTTCGCGAAAAAACACGCATATAAAACGTAGAATTAAATTTGTACTGACTTCAAGAACACCCTGAACACTTAAGAGCTTGAAACATTTTCTTGTGTCGGAGAATGAAATTATCATGCTGAAGTAACGAGAAGGGAGAGGGGAGAGTGCCGTTTATAAATTAACTGTGAATTACCCTCCGAGAGATCGTTGTGTGGCAAAATTGAGAGAATTTTACTGAGAATGAGGAATGAAACAGAGCGAGGTAAAGTTTGAGGGATAGAAATAGAAAAGGATACAAATTTAGAGAGAGAGAGAGAGAGAGAGAGAGAGTGATATACTGATGTGAGTGTTGTATATATAATAAGAGAAAGAGAAAGAGTGAAAAGAGGACACAGAGAGGGAATTGTGAATAAACGAACCGGGAACCCAGGATAGCCGCGAACTCCGTTGTGTCCCTGCAACAAACCAACGCACCAGTCGTCACACAGTTATTATGATGAGATATTCTCTCGTCCGTAAATCGCGAAACCGTACGCGTAAACTTATCGCGTATGGTACCATCCCGCAGGGTGACATAACAATTTTCAGCGAGGTTTCTCGCGTCGTTACTTCCTGCTTTAAACGTTTCTCGACAGCAAAAGCTCGAGATGCCGTCATGGTTACAATTCCAATTTAACGGCGTCGTTCGAGAAAGAAAATGGCCGAGCGCTATATACGGTCGCTCGTCCAGGAAGTATTACTGTAGGAGAGGGGGAGATGCGATGGTACAGTTAAGGTTTCGCAAGTTCTACACATGACGGAATTTTAGTCAACATTCAATGTTGACTTTATTCTCATAACTTTGATGAACAAATGCGACGGAAAATCTCTCAGGGAAAAAGTTAACGTTAAACCAGTGTGGTGGCCTATAAAGAGGTATTTTAATTTTGTGAAATAAAAGTCGTCCCAAATTTTCTAAGACTCATTTTCGTTTTTTAAACATTTAAGATCAACTTTTTCAGAAGATTGCGAAACCTCGAAAAATGTCTCATAATTTTTATACGAGTCATTTCAACCTGTCGTATAATCTGTGATAAATAACCTCTTGCATTGTAGCGAATTATTGCAAATGAGTAGCAGCATAGAATATGTTAGCGGGTATAGCTATTAAACTGATTTCTTATTTTATCTCGCTGCACCATCTCATCCCATCATTCTGTTAGGGAAATTGGTTAAAATATTCACGTAGAACTAACAACATAATCTTTTTTTTCAAAATGCGTTTCAACGACCCTAGCATATCGTATCGTTCTCCACGATGAATCAATCGAACGTCCTAGTCAAACATCGAATTTTACGAGGGAAGAGAAAAGTCGTTCGAACGAAATGAGGGGAAGGAATAGCACCGCAGTCAGTGAATTTTCCTTTATACATTTTTCATTTTCTTTCCAGCCTCGTTCCCTTCTCGTCCTTCCGGACTGAACGTATTGTACCTACAGAGTTCGTGGAAATATATTCCGCATCCTAATCCGTAATAGACGCAATTATTACTCTGCCGCCACCAAAACGCATGCGATTGCAAACAACTCAGTTAATGGTAAACGAGTCACACTGAAATCGAGACCAAAAACTAAAGTCGTCGAAACAAAAAAGAATTCGCCGAGACCAAAGTTTCATCTGTGTGCAGCACTATCGTTTAGATATTCATGTTATTCAGTGAACTCTGTTAGGATTATAGGCACACAGGGCTTCTAAATACGTTTATTCTTACCGTAGGACCGCGGTCGCCCCTGTCACCTTTGCTCCCCTGAAATTCCAGCGAGAATTAAATGAAAACAGCCAAAGTATCGACACACCCTCTTGCACTGCCAATTTGAATCAAAAAACCACTATATTTGGAAGCAAATTTCACCCCGACCCAACCCATCCGTCCCCAATCAGAAACAAAATAAGACTTATCGAAAATTCGGATTCTTTGATGTAGCAGAAATGGTGATTCGGAGGTGTGATGAAAATAATGTGAAAGTAAATTGAAAATAAATAAAAAATAATAATACCGGAAAACCGTTCTTGCCCGGCGGCCCGGCCATACCCTGGAAGAAGGGGTATAACAAATTAAAAAATAGTTAATTAAAAATCGATACTTATTAATTATCAATAGGGTATTGTACGCATCTAAGGTAATACTTTTAAAGAAAGGATCAAGTACGACAAATTTTTAAGTACAAATTGTTTAAATTAACTTTTTCTACATATTTTTTTTATAAATAAAGAATAATATAAAATATCTGTGCAATAATAATTACAGATGCATCATTTAGAGTGATGTTTTCGTGCATACATTTGTAGTCAAAATAAATCTACAGAGTAATAGAAATGTTTCTTTTGTAGTTTAAACGGGCTATCAGAGAGTTTCGTTTAAACGATTTCACTACCATCACGTGTAGGTATATGTACATTTAATTAAAGTTCTCAGGCTACGCACACATTCGCGTTATTGGCTGCCCGGACTCGACTTAATGCACATTTAAAGCTCTGTAAAATTAAAGAGCAATTAGAATAAGATAGTACTTACCGGCGGACCCTGTTGCCCGGCGTCACCTTTTTTCCCCCTCTTGCCCTTCTTTCCTGGAAGCCCTGGCTTTCCTGGTGGACCTATAAAATTATTAAAACTCAATTAACAGGCGAATAAATGGACGAGACGTTCTCATATATTTTCAAATTGGAAATAGTATAGCTCAACGTCGAATGATATCTAAAGCTGTACTATATGTGAATACGTCAAAATAAATGAAGTACTTTTTTAGAGTAATAGATGGAATTATACATTTGGATTAAAACTGCTTACTAAATATTAATACAAGTAAAATTGTGTTATTTATATATTTCAATACTTTTATGAATATTATGAGAGAAAACTCTTTTGATCGATACGCTTTTAAAATACAGTATAAATTACACCAAATTCATCTGTATTAGCACCTGTTATTTCGCAAGATAGATGGGCCCATTCTTTCTTCCGGAAAGTCAGTCCCTCATTGTATCTTGTAATAAGTACAACTCGTTTCTTTGACTAGTACAATTTCGCAGTATTATTATTTCTACGTTACGTTTCTTATATTGCATCGTTTTCGGTGATTACATAATATATGTTTTTCATGCGTACATTATTTAAATAGTCGCAGCAGTGAAAACTATATAGTTTATCGTAATGTGACACCTTTTCATTAAAGAAGGTTGGATAATTATCAGTTTGGAGAGCTCCGTGAAATTCCTCGCATCCAATTTCATAAAAATTTCCCAGGAACGAACGCGGTGTCGTCTTCTGTGTATGTGCATAAAGAGATTATGCGATCAGGGTGAAACGGGAAATACGGACAAGCCGATATATCTTGTCGAATTATCAGCGGAAGGAGATGAAGTGAATGAATTTCTTATTTTTATGGGAGAACTTTTCTGATTTATTCAATAAAGTTGTAGATTATTCTCAGTCGGGGGAAACTCAGAACGGGGGAGTTCTTTCTGTCTTCCATCTGTATATTTTCCCCGTGCCGTTTGAAATCATTAATATCGTGTGTGATATTTCAGAATAATACGCGCTGTAATTCTCTACACGTAATTCCTATATTAAGCGTCGAGATTTTCAGAGGAAAATTTTTCTCTCACGCTGCCAAAAAACGAGAGAAGCTAACGCTATTCGTCACCGATAATACCATTGCGTTTAATAGAAATTCCACGGGATTTTGGCTTCCATGATAACAATAAAAAAACATCGTTAAATCCGGCCAAAGCATTCGGCCTCGCGGTGTTGACGCGTTTATCTCTCTCGCGGGAAAGTCCCGCGTAATTTCAACGCCGGGAAACATTCCGAGTTTCTCGATAGGAATACATCCGATCGGCTTTCCGGGTGCAGTACGAAATTCACTACAGAGTTCGTGTTTCACTCGACACAGTTGCGACGGGGGCGAATCGATACGCTCTCTCATAAAACTCGCGCACGTTTGCCAGTCGCAAAAAAGTTCGCGCGACGCTCGTTTCTTAAAGTTAGCGAAATTGCACGTGGCGCGTTGGTTAGACAAAATGGTTCAATTTCATCCTTGGCCCACGTCCAGTAGCCGCATTTCCCGTCATGCATACCGTAGTCATATTCATTGGGTGTCAGTAACGCGACGACTGCACAGGCATAGCTGCCAAAGCAGCAAATTTGAGGGATTAAGAGGCCGACACACGCCGTCTGGAAATGTAAAGATATATTTCCAACATGGTGCATAAGAACCTTTTGTATTTTCGCCACCACACTTAAAAAACATAAATCTAGAGCCCTATAGAAAAAAAAAAGAAAATAATACGTTTCTGATTTTGCCGATTGATTACAACAAAGAAATTTATTATTTTTTCTATAGGGCCCTAGATTTATGCTTTTTAAGTATGGTGGCGAAAATACAAAAGGTTCTTATGCATCATGTTGGAAATATATCTTTACATTTCCAGACGGCGTATGTCGGCCTTTTAAGTGGATGCTCAGATTAAGTGGTGCGAAATACCGCGCAGTACATACCTACATCTATTCTTCTTGAATTTAGCGATGAGTCAGATTACTGACTGCATATCCACATTTTCGTGTTCGTTTCGCGTTTAAAGCTCGTATTCACGTGGCACTAAAATGCGACTTTTAGTGCCGCGGCACCAAATGTCACGACAATTGTCATCGTGAAAACTGAAAGTTTAATGTCGTGACTTTAATGTCATGGTATCAAAACCTGTTTGATTTTAGTGTCGCAGTGTCATGACGGTGCAAAGTCACGACATTCAATGCCACGGGAAAACGAGCCTTTACTGCTTATTTTACGATTAGTGTACATGACCTTCCTACGAAAAAGTTTAGCTAATATAGTGGCTGCTAAAGCAGGAAATTTGGGGAATTAAGTAGATGTCAGAGTTAAGTGGCGAGAAATATCGCGCAGTATCCACATATTCTTCCTGTATGTAATAATAGATCAAGTTACAGACTATTTACGTTTTTTGTGTTCATTCTACATTTTCGGCCTGCTTCACGATTAGTGTGCATAATTCTTTTGCGAACGAGTTTAGCTAGAAATCTACGAAAATATTGATCATCTATAGCTAATTCTAGAGTAAAAGTGGGATAGATACCCCTTCTAAGGATAAAAAAATTATACAACAATATTCGTTGTTGTTGGAATGTGAATACATGGTCTATTTACTATAGAAGGTAATAATTTCCATAATAGAAAAATATAATTTGGATAAAAGAAGCTATGATATCTGAAGAAATAAGAAATTCCGTTTTCGGCATTTGGGAGGATACATGCCCAAGTAGTGAGATAGATAACTATACTTAGGAGAATAGATACCCTGGATGTTTGATAACATGAAGAATTCATCTTGGGCGTAAGAAATAGTTATTTTCGTTATGAGGGCGTGAAGTGCCATTTTTAACGAGTGTGAAGTTTGCCGCACGAGCGAAGTGAGTAACCGAATAACGAATTCTATTTTTTGTCACTAAGTGTCAAATACGAGGTTGACGATTTCACGCACTGCGCAGGTTATTTCACGCACTGCGCAACTTTTCACGAATTGGTGTGTGAAAGATGATTTCACATGCGTCGAGGACGCCCATGAAACCGAGTATTTGACACTGAGTGACAAAATAGTATCTTATGTCATTAGGCGGTAATCCGAGGTTTTTTCAGACTGTGTTACGACCTAAACACAGTCTTAACAATCCGAGGATTTCAGCCGAATGACATATACCATTTTTTCTCACGAATGCCCATTTCTCAAAATAAAACAAACAGAAGTATACACGGCTCATTTCACGTTGCGTTTATCAGTTTAGAAAAAGGACCCACTTCGGACTAAGCAATCTGTTGACAGCCTGCGGACTCCCGGTCGGTATCGCGCGGGAAAAACGCCATCTTACGGTCTAAATATAGGCTGGAAAAGGCCGCGAAATGGGCATGAGTGAGGAAATAGTTATTTTCGTTATGAGGGCGTGAAGTGCCGTTTTTAATGAGTGTGAAACAACCGAATAACGGATTCTATTTTTTGTCACTAAGTGTCAAATACGAGGTTGATGATTTCACGCACTGCGCAGGTTATTTCACGCACTGCGAGACTTTTCACGAATTGGTGTGTGAAATATGATTTCACATGCGTCGAGGACGCCCATGAAACCGAGTATTTGACACTGAGTGATAAAAAACAAATTTTGTAATAACTACTATACTACTATACCTACTATCTCACATATCACGTGAACCTTAGCATACGTCTATATGTATATCAATAGTGCGTGATTGAAGGAAGTAAATAAGTACGTTTTTGGTCCGCTATTCGTTTTTGTTTTGTTGAGCTGTTGTGAAGGTATTGCCCCTTCGATCGTGCAACTATTAATACACAGACGTAAGCTAAGGTTAACTTTGTATACTCTAAAATACAATAACAAAAGATAAATTTAGTTACAGTATTCATTTATCGATCCACTTATAGCGGCAAGCGGCGTGAGGTACGTAAGGAGTGAATACGTCTTCAATACATTGTAGTCGTACGACGTATCGACTCATCTCTGAAGAAGCCGAGGATATTATTTGCTAATATCTTCAAATAAAAGAAAGTGCTCCTAGTTATTCATACTCTCCATTATTTTCTAGCGGATGCATACACGTAGATGTAATCTTTTCAATTTCAATAAATGCCAGCGCGCGCGCGCTTGATGCTATATTCTCCTTATTATGTATTAAGAGATTGCATTGAAAGCTACTGTTCTGCTGTAGATGGCTCTAACTACTTCTGTCGTGCGCAGCGACTAATACTTCTTGTATCACTCAAAATTATGGACATTTTTCATTAAGATTCAGTCATTAAACTGCCATTTTTTGTTAATATAAGGCTATGTCTATAACCAAAGAAAATGGAATGCGACAAGTTGTTTTTTTCGATGTGTACTTCTACACTACTTTGATTTTTAAAAAGTGCTGTTGCAGCTCACCAATTACTTGTACAAACTTATGCTGAATCTGCTCCATCAGAAGCAGTATGTAGAGACTGGTTTCGTCGCTTTAAAAGTGGAGACTGTGATGTTCACGACAAACAACGGCTAGGTTAAATAAAGAAGTTCGAAAATGAACAACTTCATGCTCTATTGGAAGAAAACCCTATTCAAACGCTCAACGAATTGAATCCATAGCTTGAAGTTGATACGAATCTACGATTTCATGACGTTAACATGCCATGGTAAAGATTGAAAAAGAAGGAAAGTGGCTGCCATATGAATTGACCGAAAATGCCATTGCTAATCGTCTGAACATCTCGATTTCTTTGCTTGCAAAGCATAAAAAGAAAAGTTTTGTTTATGGCGTATCGTAACCGGTGATGAAAAATGGATCTATTCGAAAACCCAAAACGCAAAAAATCACGGGTTGATCCTGGCCAACCATCAACATCGATACGAAAACGAAACATCCACGGTCACAAAACAATGCTTTCCATTTGGTGGGATATGGAAAGTGTCTTTTATCATGAGCTGTTGAAACCGACTGAAACAATTACTGCCGAACGTTATCAACAACAATTGTAGCGTTTAAATGATAATTTGATGCAAAAACGACCATCAATTGCGTGAAATCGCCGAAAAGTGATTCTTCTTCACGACAACGCTCGGTCTCATGTTGCTTGAGCCATGGAAGAAACATTGATGGAGCTTGAATGGGAAGTTCTTCCGCACCCAGCGTATTCTCCAGACCTAGCCCCGAGTTATTATCATTTATTTAGATCGATGCAACACGACATGAAAGATACATACTTCCATAATTACCAAGTGGAAAAAAATTGGGTTGCTGAGTGGATTAGTTCAAAAAGTAGATAATTCTTTCGTCGCGGAATTCAACTTCTGCAAGAAAATTGGGAAAAAGTTATAGCTTCCGAAGGCAAATACTTCGATTGAGGTATTCACATATTTTACTATGACATAATGTTTTAAAAACAAGAAGAAAACAGTGGCTTTCAATGCAACCCCCTAATATTTATATGACACTAACGCATGATGAGAGTAGAATACATTTTACCATCGAATTGGGAATCGACATTTGGGCGTGACCTAACCAATATGGCGCCGAATGAGACCTAAACCATTCGACAATACACGCGATTTGTGAGAAAATAGTAAAAATGTTAATAACTGTAGATCAAATTTATGATTGGGCCCAAAAAATCCTTCCCATCGCAATGTGATTGAAGGAAATCGTGTCCTTAATGCTAATCACATCATAAAAATTGGTAGAAATGTGGAAAATGTGACACCCCCGGTGGTATCAGTTTGACAGCTTTCTGTCTTCAAACGTCTCATTTAACGTAGCACGTTTCATTTTGTAGCACGTTGCCATGCCTTCAATTTATCTATTTTTTCTAATTTTCCAAACAGGTTTTCAATGTATACTACGCATTCATTTGGTTTTGGAAAACCGTGAAAACACAAGGATAAATGTTTTTTCGAATTACTTTCGCAGCCACACTAACTGCACAAGACTTTACATATTTTTTTTTTATTCGTTCTACGGAGCTTACACCACTCATTATATTCTTTAAACTTTATAAATTCTCACGTAAATTTCATTCACTAAACACGATCAGCTATCCGTACTTTGTACATAGCGTCTTAATAATGATTGGGGGGATCCGCCATCAGATGGCGAGCATCCAATGTCGATTGCCATAGGTTTCGATATTTCCTTTTAACCCTTAACTAGTGACGTTAATAGCAAGTAAATGGCATTTGTATACGACGCGCCGTCTGTGAGACGGCACCTCACCAGTTAAGGATTAATGCACAGCTTTACTTGGACAATTAAGTACATTTTTTCGAATGATAGTTAAAGATTCACGTAAATACTGCTCGTGAGAAGAAAATAGAAATGAAACCCCGCGAATGCGACGAGTATGAAAGACTATTATCTACCCGTGTTTCAATATATTTCATTCCCCCGTAAATGTGATGCAGATCAGAAACCCATAAATTTCACGACATCCTCGAGAACAAGTCCCAAGATGGGTGATTTCCCCTTACACGCACATTATTTGCGTAATTGTACATACACGCGATATGTAAGTATATATGCGTGCTTACGCGTACCTTCTTGTGTCTTTCTAGAACGGTGTGTCCTTACAGCGCCATGTGCGTGGCCCGCGGGTACAGACTTGGCGGGATCGCGTTTATATGCAAATTTAAACTGTTTAAGAGCACCTGCGGAATATCCAGATGCTGCGTGTATATTTCAAGCGTGTGCAGTGAAGCGAAGTTCTCGTAAGAACCAACGTAGTACCTACAGGAGCGACGGCACAGTTACGAAGTGCTGTAGGTACGTTATCAATCTAGACTTTTCTTCATGGAAGTGGAAAGTTTTCTATTCTTCAACATGAAAAAGTCCAGAAAAAAATATCCTTCATAAAAAAAAGAACAATGTTTTTATTTCGACGAATTCTGTTAATGGTTTTCGGTGAAGATGGTAAAATATACTATCGTCGTAGAATAATTCATGTATACTTTGAAATAATGCAGTCAACTCTATGTAATTCTAGTATACTTTACAGTTTTTGTATGAGCAATTTTATTAGCTTTTAGGTATATGTTGTAAAGTATCAAGCAACTTGGTAGTTTCGCGCTAAATATGTTTGTGTAGCGCTTAGTTCTGTGAGCTGGATATATTTACAGAGAAATTCACTACAGCAAATAATGAAACATTAATATCTTTATTTTGAGAAATTATCAATGAAATTATCTACAAACTCATTAAAGCACAGTGGTCTCTATACCCACGGTAGTTATTTTGTTTGTTTTTATACTATTGCGACGGCGCTGTGCATATTTAAACTTTTCAAATGCGATAGTAAGTCAGTTTTATCAGTCTGTCGCCATCGTCTACGTATTTTCGCACCCACGTACATTAGTCATATACATGCAAGTTGGTAAACTGTCCTACACTTCTTGCTATTTGTACCTGACTCTTATTAATAGACACTGATGCACTGTAGCGCCCCAGGTAGAGAAACGCGGCTACTCAACAGGGTGAGGACTTGGATCTGCGATATAGAAAATATAACATAAACGATTTTGTGGAAGTATAGATGATAAGCATCATCGCGTTGATTGGTCGTGGTGGGTAGGAAAGGTTAAACAGGATCAGCAACTACCGGTGATAAAACTGTAATCAGATAAGTACGACTGATTCTAACCAAAGCTAAAGTGAAATCTGACAAGAATTCTACCTTGATTACAGAGTTTCATCACTGAAAATTACCGATCCTGCTTAGCCTCTTCTTACCCACCACGACCAATCAATGATAATGCTCATCGTCCATCTTCGACAAAATCGCCTACGTTATACCTATTTGCTATGTCGCAGATCCAATTTCTCACCCTGTATAGGTTCATACTAGGTTCATATGAACATTGACCACTCGAGAGGTATAACGCTCTACCAACGAAAATGTCTCCCGCTGAAAAGGCGCAGAAGAGCATCTTTGAATAATGCTGTACGACATGTTGTGTTCATACTGAACTCTAGTACGACTATGAGACTGCAGGTGTAGTGATGAAGTAAATTTATAATTTTAGGATGGAATAGTGGATTATATGAAGACTATGATCACACAGTCATTAGATCAGGTAATGAGAATGGACAACGAATGTTTTATTCGGAAATAAATGTAT
This sequence comes from Xiphydria camelus, assembly GCA_963678675.1. NCBI lineage: Eukaryota > Metazoa > Arthropoda > Insecta > Hymenoptera > Xiphydriidae > Xiphydria > Xiphydria camelus. The sequence continues at coordinate 21,806,552 of OY783195.1, read as the reverse complement.
TCAGTGTCAATATGTATGTATATCAGCTAATACTGATATTATATTAGACTACATTTATTATTTACTTATAAATTAATACATATTTTATTTGATGTCAGTCCTTCAAACGTACTGTAATTATGAAATATTTTCCTCTTGTCCATATGAAAATGTCTAAATAAACCCATCCGATGCATCATCGTACGACGAAAATTGAATCTTCACCAATATTTCTTCCGACACCGTACCATGACGGAGAGCTCCGTTTTCTGATTGGCTACCGTCCGTCGTACGACGGGCAGCGGACCCAGTGTGAAACCAGTATAAGTGCGAGATACAAGCGTCATGCTGCCGTCGGACGAGGATACTACCGTGCCGTCAGTTTTCTTAGCCCAACCCCATACATATATTATTGACGAACCACCCCGGCGAAACATAAAATATATATGTATTTCAATGGAACATCAAAAAATTTAAGTACATAGATGAACGTTAACCCTCTAAGGACGACGACTACATTTTCGTTACGCTTCAGTCTGTTTACAATTGCGACGGTGACTGGAGATTTTTGGCCCGGCGTTGGCTGTAACTTATTCATTACGCTTAGTTTCTAAACTTATAAAAAAATCTTCTTTTCCTGATATAACATATCATTTACATAGGTATGTTAACACCACCAAAATAATCTGATAATAATTTTTTTCCGCAAATTTTATGCTTGGAAAACTTCGTGCCTATAGGGATAACACTTAATATTTAACGTTAATCCTGAGGTTCCATCAATAAACTGAACTCGCAATATATTATTAGTTATTTCACCGGATTCTCTGTGGTTCGAAGAGAAGATACCTATGTATGTCGGAGGAAAAAGTTTTGTCATATTGGAATGATCCCAATAGTTTTTTATTAAATATGAATAACATTCACTCGAAGAGTATTTCGTGTTGCCATAATTAACCCGTATATTAGATAATAACCAGTTTTGCATGGCAACACTTTTTTAAGGAAATGTCACTTTATAATAATGCGGAGTAAACTGAAAATGAAATCTTGTAACTATGTATCAAACTTTACAAGAAGTTAATAGAATACCTTATACTCTCGTTACATAAACCTTCGTATTGTATTTATTTATGTTAAGAGTCAATACAATATTTATACATACTTATATAGTTAAGTTTGTAAATTTGAGAATGCGATCCTGGCGTCATTGGACCTTAATAACGAAGCTAATACGTTGACCATGCACTTTTCACGTAATTTACGAGCTTTGTCCACCTTCGAAGAGTGTCTCGCAATTCGAGAGTTATAGTTGTCTCACCTACAATTCAATAGCGTTCTACTTGTCGGTCTTTACCGATTCTCGATGACCACGATTTTACGACTAGGCGAGGTAGTTCCTCGATCGCCCCAAGAACGTTGTGAATTGTTTCAAAGCCTCGTTAAAGTTATGGTACCGACTTGAGCGAATCTCGAGAAATTTAACGTTTAATTTCTCGAGATATTCATTGACATATCCAGAGCGAAATTCATTTACACTGTATACATAAGTATACATATAATAGATATTCGGGTCTTAACCACAGGGTAGAGGTACCAGTTGGGGGGTTATCGTTAGATTTAGTTTTCACACCCGTTTTTCCTTATACTTCATAGTTAGGATTAATATTGAATGTTTATTTCACGAAGGAATGCACGAGAAAAGCGAAAACGGTATAAGAAAATATTCAAAATTTATGGAAAATAAAAATATAAATTGAAAATGCGCGTGATGATAATGATTGTGTGATATTCCACGAAAAGGTGGTTTATCGTAATCATACAATGTGATAAAATTACTATCGTTTCGAAATTATCCGTACAAGTTATGAAATTCTGCGCGCGATCTGGGCGGCATAATTATATTTCCCGACATAACTTAGAAAATTTCCAATACCTTATCGGAATAGTTTTCTAGAATAAATTGCACTAAGGATACCCTGGTTCCACTTATACTAAAACACCTTGTGTAAATAGTTTCACATTTCCTTTCAATTGAAAAAAGTTAAAGAAATTTGCGTCTGAACCCTAGAACAGTAATGATAAATAAAATTTACTCACACCTTATTAGAAGTATGCACCAGTAGAGATGCACACACACGTGGGTAGGTATCTCCACTCCTCGTTCTAATAAAAGTACATGTTTACTGCATTTTTTCAATTAATTTTAATAATATTGCCTTATAAATAAAATTTATTCATCTTTATCCAAACAGAGTTAAATATTCACTTTACCATTTTAGTTAAGCTTGGAAATTAAGCGAGCGAAATGCATGAGAAGTGCGAATAGCAAAGATATCAGAGGATCTCACAAAAGTAATTTTTCTTTCTGTATCTTGAACTGGATCATATGATTCTTATAGATTTATGTACGCTAAAAACGAATCTGTCTCTCAAATTTGAGTATCACGTCAGGATTTTGAGATTAAATGTACGAAAACGGCCGACTTTAGCCATATTAACGGCTCTATTACTCAATGAAACTAATTTTATTTTAAATGGCACTCACGGCATTTGAAAGTGTTGTCTCTAAGCTTTCTTACTTTACTTGATTGTTTTTAAATGGTTTTATAAAACTAAGTTTTAGTAGGAAAAGTGGATTGTTTAGGATTACCGTGTCATGCGCCTATATTTATGCAACCATCCCAAGCCTTCTTTCTCGAAAACCGAGCTTCGCTTGTGTACCAGTCACCAGAATACGTCAGCTAGGGCAGACAGCTATAGGTACAGGAAGGATAGCCAACTTGCTCGAGACTGATAATAGATTTTATTTATTTTTTCTCATTCTACACCTCATCTCTAAACTTAAATTTATGTCGAAATAGGAAAATGAATATTCTCTATTAAAATAAAAATGATCTGAACCACTGTATACAGTTAGGCGCATGGCACGGTGGACCCGAAGGATCGACTTGCCTTACTGAAATTCAGCTTTATAAAATCATGTAGGAACAATCAAATAATTGGGAAGTTTAATTCCATTGTAATAGAGTAGTAAATATGTCTAAAATCACCCGTTTTCGTCCATTTAACCTTAAGTATCTCAAAAATCTGAGGTGGTATGCAAATTTGAGAGTCAGATTTGTTTTCAGTGCACAGAAATCTAAAAGAATCACCTGATCGTCTTCGAGTTATAACATCACTGTAATCCGGTGTATTCATTAGTATCTAGTAACTGCCCTCGAGAAACATTAATCTTCATTTCTCACAAATTTTAACTTATTGCTTCATAACATTCAGACCAGATCCGAATTACTATCTTTTGAGATCAAGCCCAAGTGGAAAATTAATTAGTTAGCCTCAATAATATAAAAGCCCTGTATAGGCGTTAACTGGGCGGCCTGTTCAAGCTCTAGAGAGAATTTCCACTCGGAAAGCTTCTTCGCAACGTAAGAAGATGCTTTTCCATTCGAACTTTTGGAGGAATTGTAGGAATTTTTCATAGATTATAATTTCTCATAGTGATATTAACTTAAGGGTTATTACACATGATAATCGAGAGTAGATTTGACGTTCTAATTATACTCCACTTTATTATCCAGTGAAATTTTTCTCCATGCAACATTTAACGTCAAACGCCGCGAAATCACGCCTGGGACGATTGCAGGAAATATGTAAAGTCAGGAAATTTCACCAGTCAGTTCCTTCATTTTCTCTGCTCCATTGGGCATTCGAAATTGGACGGAAAATGAAGTTCTGCAAGATCGAGGGTGGAGGTCATTGCGTTCGACGGAAAGCAATTTAATCGGTGGATTCGTACCCAAAAGTTTGAGTATTAGTACTCGACGTATGTACGTATCTCCACGAATATCCAGAGAAACTCCCGTAGAGTCTCATAATTTCCTTCACGTATTAGCTTCGCATTCGGATTAACGGTGTCGCTTTTCCCTATTTTTCTACAGTTTCATAATTTACCGTCAGAGCTAGGCAAGCTGTCAAGAGGCACGGCGAGGTAGCGCGCGACACCCACCCACGAATTTAAGCAGTCGCCCGCCTTGAAAAGAGAAGAGGAAAATGTCGCGAACTCGTTCTGGCAATGTAATATCTGCCAGACTGTTAAGTAGGTTAGAAAAATGGGCGAATAAATGTTGTCCCGGATACAGTGACGCGAACGCTGGATTCCAGGACAATTCCTCGCGCGTCTCACCCGACGAGGGTGCAGCTCCGACGCGCGCGCGCGAATTCTGCAGCTAGGGAATTGCTCCGTAGATCGCGATTCCGAATGAGAAGTTCCTGCGCCGAGGATGGTGTTTCTCTGCAGTAGAGAAACCTGAGAGCTCTTTCCTTCGTTTCCGGTGCGATCATCGACGAAGAGATAGACTCTGCCATTCACTCGTCTCGCTCTAAATCCCCCCCCCCCCCCCCCCCCAGTGGCTCCGTTTCACCGTTTCGATGGGATCCAGTGTTCTCATCAGATGTCCAAGTTTCTTCAAATGCCCTCGCCGCTCCTCGACTTTATACCAACTTCCCTCCAGACTCTACATGCAAGCAGGGAAGATTCGGCAATTCGGAATTCTGCATTAAACCATCTCGCGTGCTTCCCGGTAACTTTCTTGATGTATAGGAGGAATATAAAAGGAGGTAAACGTGCCCAGGAAAAAGAAAATCCTTGCATCTCTGCTTAACCCGGATTTCACCCTTCCTATTTATGGTACGATTCACCGGAGGGCGTTAAAAATATTAGAATGTAACTTCTTTATAGAGCGCATAATTTATCCTCTCGAGTAACTCGAGTAGGTGTATTCGAAGGGAGTGCTACGGCAATGCGAGGGCCGACTATCGTCGTATATAGTCGGAGGGATGTGTATGTGTGCGCTCGAGATGCGAAGAACCTAACCTACAATTGATAGAAAAGGGTCACTTTATCGGTATTATGTTTATATTCAACCCGGCGTTCTACGGGGAGGCGGAGATTGCGAGCTCGCTTTTCTGGATTATTTTTCTTTCCCGGCTCGTTCGCGGTCCCGATCGTTCTGCCGGGATTTTATATGGTGCTCGACCGGACTCCCTTGGTTTTCGCGATTGAAAACTCGTCGTGCAAGCGCTGTGTAGGTATATAATATTGTCACGGACGCGGCACATTTTCAGCGTGAACGAAACGCGGTGGAAGTTTGAGTTCGACGGTTATTCGGTATCTATGTAGTGCAAAGTCGTCGATATTGGATCGGCTCCCAATTGGATGGCTGCTTTTTAAAATCGGACTCTCGGTCGCTACAATTGGTGTTTATTAATTTAAAGGTTTCACTTACGTTCTGCCAGAGTTTCAATCTAGTCACGTAAAAACATGTTGTCATTTTGTATTACTTAGTTTTTAGATAAAAATGTTAGCTGTGTTAATTAGAATCCTGTGATTGCTTGAACGAGAATAATAATAATAATCAAAATAATAGTAAAACTGATGTGTTTATTCGAATTTGGTATCGCTTCAATGTGTATGTATGGTGACTAGTTGTTCTGTGACCGAAATAATTAATTTGGTTCTTATAACTAGACCCTACAAGTAATTAAAACCATTTGGTGTTCATACAGTAACTTGTCTCGACAGGTGTTGCATGGAGTACTAAGGAACGGCTATGGAAAATTATCATGTAAAGCAGTACATAAATATAGATCTATATATGTATATACTTTTGAATTAGAAGAACAATAATGAGATGTACTAGCTTTTAAATTTCTTTATTAAAATTCTAACTACATAAGTTAGATATTGAAGTTTCTCATGTATCGGTATTATATGTATAGAGGGTTAACTGTGTAATTTAGGGACCATTTCAACTGACCAATTCTCTCCTAATACGCGCTGTACCATCAATGTACATCGCAATAAATCGGGTATTATAGATGCGTCGTTCGCATCATTGCGGATTGATCCTGCTGTAACCTGAATTCTGAATTTGGGACGGCTTAATTTATATAGGATCAATTACATATTTATATACTGGAAGCAGCTAGAGATAGGACGTTTCGGGTGCTCATATTGTAGATCGGCGTTGCTGAGAGATAGGTGTTGATCGTGACTTTGTAACTCTAATAGTGGGGTATTAATCAACGAGAGTAGTTTGGGACAGGTGATAGTAGAGGAGAAGGTTCAAATATGGGCTCCCATTTTGTTTTTTCTTAATAAATTGGCTATTAAATGCGTAAAAACGTTTTCCTCACTCATGCCCATTTTGAGTCCTTTTCCAGCCTATTTTTAGACCGTAAGATGGCATTTTTTCCGCGTGACACCGATCGGGAGTCCGCAGGCTGTTAAAAGATTGCTTAGTCCGAAGTGGGTCCTTTTTCCAAACTGATAAACGCAACGTGAAATGAGCCGTGTATATTTCTGTTTGTTTTGTTTTGAGAAATGAGCATTCGCGAGAAAAAATAGTAAGTACATGTCATTCGGCTGAAATCCTCGGATTTTTAAGACTGTGTTTAGGTCGTAGCACGAGGCATGGTGGGGGGCAACCTAATTAAACACAGTCTGAAAAAACCTCGGATTTCCGTCTAATGACATAAGATACTATTATTCTCGGGTTGACAAAATTTGATTCACAGCTGCAATTTCAGCAGCGCCAAATAATGCGCATTCTAAAATTTATACGTGACTACAATTATTGCATACTCTTTGTCGTGACTCGTACATCCGCCTATAGGTATTTCCTGCACGTAAAACGTGTAGAAAGGTAGAAGACATATGATAAATTACATCATAAAAATCTTCCTCGCACGAAAATAACGTCCATCGGAAGCACGATTTCTATTTCCGAACCCCCTACCATTTTCAACAAATACAAGTGCAAGTGTGTGAGTGTTGATGATTCATTGTGTTGGTCGAAAGTAACGTCGCATTTCTGCGCATTACCTACTGGCTAACCTGATATATAGGAGGGGTATAAAAAGCGGTGTGCTTCGGGAGTCGAATCATAACTTCATCACTGTCAGCTCTAGGAACATTGCGACAGCAATATGAAGAACTTCATCTTCGCCATAATCATGGCCCTTTTCATTGCCCACTACGTCGCAGTAGGAGAGGCTAGAGTTCCAGCGAGAACTCCTGGCATTTCTAAATCTATTGTACGTAGTTCAATTCTACATATTGTATATGATTTGGAGAATCAACCATATATTACCGAAGGCACTAATAATGTCAAATTTTAGGGTTCGGCACTTCCATTAGTCGCTGGAGTACTTCGTGCACATGCTGGAGACTCCCATTCACATTCTAGAGAATCCGCTGCACATGCTAAACGATAACGATTTATAATGCTTAATTTTGAATTATATTATCGATGTTTATTCAATAAAGTGTGGAACAGTTACGTATGCCATAAGACCATCGTTCATTCTTGCCGTTAATACCAAGAACGTCTGATTAGAATGTCTCAAGCTTTCGGAAAATTTAATCTGCTGTTACCTAGAAATTGTTTTTTCTAACTACTAGGGGGCACCCGCCCCCTGCTCGCTTCACTCGCCAACCCCCGGGGGGCTATCGCCCCCGCGCCGCTCTCGCAGCGCTCCACCATGTTTGTAGGGGACGGCGGTCGGTCAACGGACTTATCTCGCGACGCTTCGCGTCGCTCGAATTCGATAAAACGCCGGCCAAATGGGTAGACGGGCCTGCCAACCGTGGGTGACGAATGATGTAATACAAAATTACCCTATAGTAATCTGCTCGGCTGGCTTGCAGCGCGCCGAACGACGACCGATAGTGTACTACAGCCGATTGGTGACCGATGCGCTGCAGGGGACGGGAAATCATAAACTTCTTTGCTAAGGGTAGTGAAATCACGCGACGTGTAACGAAATACACACTCTAGCGCTCTCCACCCTGCCTCACTCAACGCTCTCGACCATACCCCATTCCACCGCTCATGAGGCGACGCAGTGTCGGATTTCTACTGAGGACGAAAGAAAGAAACCAATCACACATCGATGGTCCATATCATGATCCCCGTATGCTCTTTTATGCAGGCCATAGACGCTACTGTCTACCGTACGGTCTGCCTGCGCAGGTTTGCCACCGTATGGTGGACCGTACGATAGACCGTAGCGTGCATGGCCGGCATTAGTTAGTTCCGTGGAGAGTGTGAAGAATTTCTTCCAAGAGCATTCTGATAAAGAATATTTTTTGTAGTGAGAACACAGAGTGCTTTTACTTAATTCCAAACGCCCATTTCCTACGTAAATGAGCACTGACCATTCTTTCGTGTGTATTAAGTAGGTATATATGTACCTATGTATACAGGGTGTTCATTTTAAAACTTACCACCCACGTTATCTGCGTAAAGAGACATATTTCTGAAAATCGCCGAGACACGTCAACAAAATTATTGAGGGGGAACATTTTTTATAAAAATTCGACGCCCCCCCCCCCCCCCTCAACCACCTGACTCCGGGGGCGGTAACCCCAATATTCTTAAATGGAACAGGGGGTCGAGTGATACCTCATTTTAACGTCAAATTTGAAAAGTAGGACGTCAAAATGTACACAATTAAAAGCCCTTTAAAATGAGGTATCACTCGACCCCCTGTTCCATTTAAGAATATTGGGGTTACCGCCCCCGGAGTCAGGTGGTTGAGGGGGGGGGGGGGCGTCGAATGTTTATAAAAAATGTTCCCCCTCAATAATTTTGTTGACGTGTCTCGGCGATTTTCAGAAATATGTCTCTTTACGCAGATAACGTGGGTGGTAAGTTTTAAAATGAACACCCTGTATAATTGTATTATGGCATTATGGCAAAAACCGGTCAAAAGAAATAAACTCCTGTAGGAGTTGGTGAAGTAGGAGAAAGAGGTGGAGGTGGCTGAGGAAGAAGAGAAGGAGGAGGATATAGATTATCGTAGAGTTTTTTCCGTCGTGGTAATAGAAGCAGACGCTATGTAATAATCTGCTGGGCTGTTCGACTGGCTTGCAACGCCGGCCAAACGGGTAGACGGACCTCTGTTCGACTGGCTGGCTCCGCACCGATCGACGATCGATAGCATACTGCATCCCATTGGCGGCTGACGTATGGTGGGGGGGGGGGGGGGGGGTCGCGGTTGGTGGAAAGACGCCGCGGTAGGCGGTAGGTGGACCGATGCGTCAGTGGGCGATTGGTGGGGTGGGTTTCGGATAGTTCGGTCGGTCGTCGATCCGAAAAATTATTTTATAGAATAGAGAGAGAAGAGATAATATGGTTTCTAATTCAAATGCAAATTCTTCTAAACCCCACATTGACGAGAAATTTGATACCCTAGAATCCGTAGCTCGTTGATCAACATAATAAATATTACCTAACGCTTCAGCCAACTTCCCGCACGCTCTCTACCCGGCGCAGTAATCGGCCACTTCGCGCACATTCTATCGTGCGCGAAATCGAACTTCCCATGCAGGTGTTACAAAAAAGCACTTTACTGAGAGTGGCGCGATTGCTTAGTCCGAAGTGGGTCCTTTGTTAAAACTGATGAACGCGACGTGAAATGAGCCGTGTATACTTCTGTTTGTTTTGTTTTGAGAAATGGGCATTCGTGAGAAAAAATAGTATATGTCATTCGGCTAAAATCCTGGGATTTTAAAAACTGTGTTTAGGTACACGAGGCCTTCGGCGAGTCTCGTCCCCTCATCATGCTTCGTGCTACGACCTAATTAAACACAGTCTGCAAAAAACCTCGGATTTCCGCCTAATAACATAAGATACTATTACATGTAGTTTAAGGACTTGGCAATAAAGCTCCAAACGTGTTTATCTAAAACTGTGAAATATATATACGTGATAACAAAATTTTTTAAGTGATGCAACTTTCTTCAGGTAGGTCAGATGGTACTAAATATGGGCCCCTTTAAAAAACTAAAGCTACACTCGTTCTAGAACAAGAACGCATACGTAAATATATTTCAAAGTGAAAAATTATAGAAATATTGCAAAGTAGTAACAAGAATCGTACACATAGGCGTTCTTCTACAGAGATGTCCCGGAATATTGTCTATATTCAATTAACACAGGGGCCCATATTCCACACATATACAACGAATTTAAAAATTAGGTTTTAACGTAGATAGGTACTATTTTTTGATATGATGAGAACATGTGTAAGAATTTATTTTTAATCTTTCCTTCTATTAGATTAAGCAAAAGAAGTTATGAAATAATATCAGAAAATATGAACATCAAGCTAATTAAACTTACATTGCATAATTTTCGGTAAACAGAAAACAAACAAACCCGCACCTTGGACAAACACCATGTGGAATGAAGACAAAAACAGGCGATGTTTGTATGGCGGCCATGCTAGCTTAAATTTACTCACCTTCAGATAAATAGCGTTATTTGTTAGGTAAATAAACCAGGGGCCCATATTAAGTACAGAGCCCATATTCGTACCTTCACCTCTAGTTATCTGAACATACATACATGCATTACATATACAGAGAGGGTGACATTTTGAAAACTTGCCACCCCAAATTCTCAGAAAGTTACAGAGATTTTCTAAAAAAAGAAAATACGGTTTCAGCAGTGGAGAGGGGGAACCAAAATGACATAATCGGAGACGCACCCCCTCCAACCCCCTTAGGGATAGCCCCCCCCCCCCAACTTTGTAATCTTAAATGGCAATCCCCCATGTGTGATACAACGTTGGAAAGCTCTTTAAAAATGCTTTACAACAACACCAAATTTTAGTACCTTTCGATCAGTAGTTTTCGCGCAAATCAAGAAAGAAACTGCTAGAAGTAAGTTTGTCAATTTATTTATTAAAGGTGAATTACGTTACAATACATTTTCGAAATGATTTCCATCACCTGATCTTACTCCGTATGATTTCTTCTTATGGGGACATCTGAAATCTATTGTTTTTCAAACTACACCCGCAAGCAACTGAAATAGAGAATTACGCAAGAATGTCGCAAAATTTCAAGAACATTTGAAAAAGTTCGAAAAATCAATGAAAATCATTTCGAAAATGTATTGTAACGTACCTAATTGACCTTTAATAAATAAATTGACAAACTTACTTCTAGCAGTTTCTTTCTCGATTTGCGCGAAAACTACTGATCGAAAAGTACCAAAATTTGGCGGTTGTAAAGCATTTTTAAAGAGCTTTCCAACGTTGTATCACACATGGGGGATTGCCATTTAAGATTACAAAGTTGGGGGGGGGGGGGGGCTATCCCTAAGGGGGTTGGAGGGGGTGCGTCTCTGATTATGTCATTTTGGTTCCCGCTCTCCACTGCCGAAATCGTATTTTTTGTTTTTAGGAAACCTCTGTAACTTTCTGAGATATTGGGGTGGCAAGTTTTCAAAATGTCACCCTCTCTCTGTATATGTATTTCGTAAGAGCAGATTGAAGCAATTTCATTAAATGAAAACATGTGAAGTGGTACTCGATGAGAGATTTCAATCGCCCACTGATCAATATATTGATCGCGCAAGGAAAATACATGGTCCGACTTTCAACGATCGACAGGCTCGAGAGAGATAGATTTTTAAAGCATAACCACACAATAAAGCATAACCATACACAAAAAAAAATGGGCAGTCGGTACGATATTTGTCGAGCCAGAATTCCTAGAAGACTGCTGCGTCACTTTTTTGGAATTATCCCCATTCGGCATCCGAGTTGGAGACATTGGCGGCGCAGCGTTTACCGTAACAGATTGTAGTTAGCATTATTTGCATACCGTGCTTTGCAGTCGATTTATACGTAGCGTATTTCTTTGTGAGTGTATCATCCTGTGAATTTTCAGTTTAATTTTTTATTAAAAGAAATCAATGGAAGCCAAATCAAAGAAATAACGCCGAAAATTTGAAGGTACGCCACTATTTGCAAAGCGTCAGACCGTTGCGTTCCGCGAATACCTCCTTATCGTTTCTGGGAATTTTGACTCAACAAATATCGTACCGACTCTAGTAGAATTGACAAAATCAGCGGTCATGGGCGGTGGATCGCCAATTTAGTTACTTAAACTAATAATTTGTTGGAATTGACTATAGCTTGCTTCATCCAAATAGTTGTTAATTATTCTAACCGAATTCTTTTATTCAAGTAATTAAATCGGTGTTTCTGTACCCATCACTGCCAATTTAGTCGAAACTGCTCATTTTTTTCGAATGGAAAAAAATCATTCCGTTAAATTAGCAAACCCTGAATTGCTAGCATTGTGTTCGCTATTCCGACAAAATATTTAGCTATCATAGAACATGTTTAGTACTCCCAGTAGTTCTGCTAAATTCAGTTTAGCGACTTCTGTTTACTAATGATGATCTTGCTGATTTAGCAACATATTTCGCTAAAGTAGAGACTTTTTTTGGATCTACAGTAAAACATGTTTTCGCTGATATAAATTTTGTTGTTATAGTAAACACATTTGCTAACGGTATACTCGTAGGTTAACTCCTTTCGAGGGTCTGTCGTTTAAATTACCGCGTAGAAAATGCCTCTAAAATCTCTGCAAAAATGTTATAAAAACTTCGAACGAGCTTAGCTGTAGAAACCATAATAGAAACTTCCACATTTGTGCCCTATGAGGGCTCACCGATGGAATGTGATTATATTATATTTCCACACTAATACTTAACGAGCTCAAGTATTTAACAATTTTGAGACGATATGGAACCCAATAGTAACAGCAATACAGAATTAACAACTGATATAGTTTTATACACATCGCAAGTTACTCGATATAGAATAAAATCACTAAAAATTTCAAAAATACTATGTACCTCCGTGGTAGAGGCTTCGGTCTCCTACGTAGAGTACCCGAGTTTAGAATCCCCGAGAATCTAATTATGAAAATCACATGATACCATGTACCCATCAGATTCTTTTTTAATTTAAAAAAAAATACCATTAGCAAACGTCATTCATTGCCCTTAAACTTTGATTTAATCAGTTTTAGAAAGTTAATTTGAGCCTTGTTGGGGCTAAGTACTAATCGTAGTTACTGTGACAACAAAACTTACACAGCTAACTGAATTTTTAATATAAGTTACTTATTTAGCTGTCCTTATATTAAAACCAAATTATCGCTACGGCAGCAAGTTTCTTGTTATGGTAGCAGAATTTGTTTTCCCGTGCGTGTAGTCACGCAGGATAACCATACGATATTATGCACGACTATTAACTTTTTGCCGCAGAGTATAATGCACTTTTTTGTTGTTAGACGATTTGATAAATTACAGCATCGATAAAGTTACCCTAACGCAGTATGCACGAATCATTCTTCTTGGCGTATCATCTAATTCGCCTAGGAAATGTTTACATTTTCCGTTTTCTCGGTACTCGATGGACACGGCTAGTAAGAGAAGCAACACCGACGATTTTCCAGAAACGTTCGGTCGTGTGAAATAGAATTGTGCTTACTTATGCCCATAGAAAGTTTCTCTTTTCTCACGAAGCCAGGAATTTCGGGATAGTTGTAGAAACTTCGTTTTGCGAGAGCAAGTGGGGCCGTTCCGATTCATTGATCGCGTGAGAACAACGAAAAAGACGCGAGACGTCGGAGGTCCATCGTATCACATGTACGGACGAATTCGCGTGTCCGTGCAATATCGTTAGTTCTCCCGTAATTACCGGTTCTTACGTATCGCTCGGCCGAGGGCAATTTCGGTTTTTGCGTGATTGACCCTCGACGGCGATAGGTCCTGCGAGGCGTGCGCGCGTGAGACTCGGACTCACTCGCATTTTTTGTTTGTTTATCAAGGGTCGTTAATCACGCTAAGAGCCGAATTTGTCTTCTCGTAAAAAACTGGGATAAGCCGGGCAATGTATGCCACCGCGGATTTATCACCGCAGCCACCACTGTACGCGCGCTCACCGCTCGAGAGCATCGAGGTAGATGTTTGTCGGGGCACCGCGTAGATATAGTGTCCCGGCGTATGTCTCGGATGCGGGCATATTTTATCCCAATGATGATAAATCAATGCTCGCATAAAATTCTCCGATAGAACCGCGCGTTCCCGACCGTATAAGTTTCTTCCGCGCCTGTATTCCCGTAAACTGGTTACGGAAGTGTGGCACGCGGAGGGAGGGATAAATTGCGTGGTCCGTTGATATATAGGTTTGATTGGAAAAGAGATATGTGAGAAGTTCGATGTAGTTACGCGCGAGATTTCGCAGAGCATGTATGTAAATAAATATATACATACATACATACAGTCGGGACTTCCGTGATGCCACCCTCCATTCTCGTTTGAACCTTTTCGTGTTACTCTCGATAAGAAACTTTAGGAGTAGATAGATATGCAAAGAATAGAGATCTACTTAAAGTCGTGGTTGGTCAGTCCAAAATGAAACTATTATTTACCTTTGACGAAGGTTCTGTACCTATTTAAGTGATCTATTTAGTTTAGCTTGAAACATTAATTTTATCAATTATATCTGATTGCAAGACGTATGATGATCTTTAACGCGTAGGTATTGTACATACTTTACACTAGAGTATCGCTCATTTTTTCATAAATCCTTTAAGAAAATTAAATTATAAAGAACAGGTTGCAACTTAACCCCTTTCTGCATGATTTTTGTAAATTCTATGAAAAAAATATATATGACAACTTTGCCCTTATTATTCATCAGAAAACAATTTTTTTAATATTTAGGAAAAAATAAACATTTATTAAAAAAAATTATTTATGCCATATATGGTATACCATACACAGGAACAATAACGTACGTACAATTGGCTACTAATACATATAACTTTTTTATATATATTGCAGTCGAGAAGATTTACAACAATTTATAACAGGTGGTAGCACACATCATGTAGGTAGGTATCAGTGCATGTGCCATATATGATACACAAGATACAGGAAGGGTTAAATCAAGTTGCATGATAAACATTTTTTAATTTGATCATGTAATATAGACTGAATAGGATTTATGAAATAGATAACACAGGTTTACAAAAAAAAAAGTCCGGACTATTTGACTGGACCATGGTATTCCGAGGTATTTTTGCGTCCTGAATCTGATCCCGAGGTCATCTGAGCCCCATCACGTCAGGAAAACGAGATTTCAAGGTCATTTAGAGGTTAAAATGACATTTTTTGGAACTGGACCCGGGACAATTTCTCAAGCGACCTGTTGAGTTGGAGGGTAGCTGTTTAGGTCTTGAATACCTTCCAAACATTGGAATGGAGTCCTAAATCTCGACCGGGACTATCACAGAACCACCCCAGTGGATAAAATGTTGCCATGATCGTTGTATCTCGCGGATTACGATCTCCCTGTCAAGGCATCCAATTCCGGCGATCCGTTCACTGTGACATATTGACAGTGGACCCAGCACTGACCCTAATGGCCTTAGAACCTTGGAGTCATGCTCTGGGTGCTGCTCAGGGCAGTCCCATTTCCTTATTTATTTATTTCGAAATCTCGTTTTTCTGACGTGATGTGGCTCAGATGACCTCGGGATCAGATTCAGGACGCAAAAATACCTCGGAATACCATGGTCCGGTCAAATAGTCCGGACTTTTTTTTTTTGTAAACCTGTGTAATGCAAGAAGTAGGTCACAGACTAGAATATATAGAAATATTAACTTTTCTCAAAGGCTAGCTTCGATGCAAAATAGATACCAGTACCTAGTCTAATTGGGATCAATATCAGATTCCTTTCACGTTTAAGTTGTGTATATGGTCTTCAGAGATGAGATTTTATGTACATCAAAAATGTATCCTAACTTCGATCATTGGAATGTAGAATGGCTCTTATTAGGGCTAATCACCTAATTTTATCACTGTACCTACATGGAAAAAAATTAATCGTAGCATTTACAAAGTTTATGGTACATTTCGGGACAAAGCCAATTTATTGTTACGATAACTACAATTTTAGTAACAATTATAAGTAAAATGTGTAGGTGTTGCAAGCGTTGCTGCAATTTTTACTAAAAGTATAATTATCGTAACAATAAAGTGGCCTTGTCCGGAAAATTACTACAAACTTTGTAAATGCTACGATTTATTGTTTTCCGTGTACATTCTACTGGTCCAAAGTCTTTGAATACACGATAACATTTTTTAAGCAGGAATAAAATCCGATTTAACAGATTTGTGTTCCGAAATAGCTGTAAATAATATATATACTGGGTGTGCGATTAAGATTAAGATTCTGGTAGTCGCTCGCACATGCTTGGTATCATTTTAGAGAACTGTAAATGATCTCGCAGTTCGTTTTCATCGGAACAATCCTTTTTACGTCAGGAACGGATATCCATTATTCTTCTCTTCTGTTCCTTCCTCTTGGCTTTCTCCTTAAGGCAGAAAAAGAGCGCCGACGTGGACCGTTATTCGAAAACTTTTGTCAATTTCTGTTTCATATAAATTTTACCCCGTTGGACTTAAAGTCGCTAAAGGGGAAAAAGAGGACCAAGAAAAAGATGATTGAATATGAAAGGTATATAGGTATAGCGATTATGGGGTCACAAAAATGGGGAAATTGAACTGCCAACGCCATTCTACAACCGATAAGGTGTGCTGTACTGCCGTGAAATCTTATAGGAAGAAATAAAATTAAGGTCCAAATTATTATATTCTTTCTTTTCCTCTTTTTTCAAAGAAACAGCTTTTAATGAGAGTGAACTAATCGACACGATTTCAAAAAGCTAAAACAGTCATGTAACTTTTAGTGACGTAAGTTTATATAGCATAGCACCAAAATATGCAAAGGAATCTAAGTAACAATGAATTCTACGTAGAACCTTTTTTTCATGCGATTTATTGACGGAGGAATGATATATAAAAATATTAAAAAAACCATCTCTCTTACTCGAGTCTTCAAAGTTAACAATTTTTCTATAAGGTAATCGTAAATAAAATAAAGTGATTTATTCGTGAACTTAATCGTTTTTTGGTACCGTCTATTTTGGTATTATACAGATTTTTCTTCATTAAGAAAAGAATTCGTAGTCGATATCTCTATGGCAGGTAATATTAACTTGAATCTTTAATACCGAGACAACAGCTGCCGTATTATTCGTGGGATAACATGACTCAGATTTAGAGCGAACCATCATCCCTCTACCCTTATTACGTCAAGTGACTAAGCATCTCTCGTCGTAGACGCTTGATCGAACCGCTCGCGGACGTGAACTGGATATTCACTAAAGGATTAATAATCTGGAGCACGACGCAGAGTGGTTACAGTATTATCGCGTTGTAGTTACCATTAAGTCTGGAAATCGATAGTTTATTCTTCGTAGAATGAGTTCCATAGGAACCATCATCTATATGGAATGGAATATTTACATTCTTTCCTCGAACCTAATTGATTGTTTGAAATATTATCACGTACCTACAGTATTACTTTAATATCTAATTGCAGAATTTCAAAAAGAACTCTTCGGGCAGGTGAATTGAGGAAACTGTTTATTTACATAATTATACGAGCTAATGCGTGTGTATTCGTACTTATAGCTAATGAGTGTGTCTTTAAATTAGGCGAATTAAATGTTTCGTTGGGAATTAAAGAAATATTTACCAACCATTATAATAGATTCTTTAGTCTAAGTATACCTCCTTCTGTTGTTGTTCATTGAACAAACCAATTTTAAATTGAATTTTGATGTGTATAACTCAATATCTCCAAAAAGTGGATATTGAACAAACCTATATTGAGGTGACGATACACCGGGTCTCCACGTATGTTGTATCCATAGGACGAAATGATTCGTAGCGATTTGTAGACTCTAGGTTGTACGCTATTGGTCGGAGACGCAAGGACGCTGAACGATTGGCTCTGTCTATCGCCGGCAGACGTCAATAGCAGATGTGAACAGAGACCAGCAAAAATGATCGATTTCAGGAAACTTTTTATTCAAATTTTCCACCAGGGTCGTCATATCCAGATATGCAGTTTTTTAACATTAAATAAAATCTTTCTTCAATGTAGGTACTCTTATTATACACGTATATACCTAAATTCTAAAAGAATCCTTGTAGCGCCTTTCACTTTCTTCGATTGAGAAGCAGCCATGCTTTTTTTCCTTTTATTTGTAGAATTTCACAGTTCGAAAGCCCGAGAGTCATTCCGGAAAAAAAGAACGTCCGACAGTGATCGAGACTTTTCACTTCGCGATAAGGAAAAGCATACGGCCCGCGGAGTCGAGAACTGAAGCGAAAGGGGCAGTCCACTAAAAAACTGAAGGTAAAGAAACTCACTGGTGAAGGGAGTTTTCACCCTCCGACTGCCGTAGGGGTTGAAAGCGAACGCAAACTTAATTTACCGCGTGCCGCGATGGGATGTCGGGAACCCAGCCGAGGTTCAAGGGGTAAAGCGGTCCGCCGTCCGTACCTTGAAACTTTTGCTCTCGCGATAATCGATTTCAACGCCAATTCGTTTTTGCAGTTTGAAGGCGATTAAGTTACGCTCATTCGATTTGCGACTGAAGCGAAAAGTTTTTCGACGAAACTAATTAAACGTACCGAATCGCATCGGAGGGGCTTCGCGTGTTAGCAGGTCCTGGGCGAGCGTCGAATAGAACTGTTCTAATTTGTTCCAGAAAGCGGTCGTGAGGTGTAAATAACACGACGGAGAGTTTCCGTTCGTTGAAATGTTGGCTTGGATACCGACGACTCGTTATTCGAGTCAGCTGTTGTTTAATTAGGTACTTTTGTGTTTGAAATATTGCTGATTTCACAGTATAGCAAAATACATAAAAATATACCTATATATAATTTATAAATTTATAATACTCATACATTTTTAGGGCAAGGGTAGAGGTCAAAAGAGATCACAGCGATGGTGATTACTATTATTCGTATCACAATAATTCATAGCTAATTGGAACTGCGTAGTCAAGATGAAAAAATAAGATGACTATGACGATAGTTCTTACAGATTAGCGAGGCTCATCTTTGAAGAGACATCTCTCGAACCCATCCATCGATTTGACTCTGGGTAGGTTCGATCGAAAACATGAGTTCTATATCGTACATGGAAGTAATTTTGTAACTCGAAACGTCTTACTTACTGATTGTGAGAAATAGAGTCTTCATTACAGGTACGAATTATACGCGGAGTTACAATACTCGTATATTCTCTCGAATCTCGTTGTTAGGGGGGCACCCCGTTTCTTTTTTAGGCCTCTGTCGAGGCTCTCGATTCGATACTTTTTAAATGGACCGATAGATGGTGTCGATGTGCTTGAATCCATCCATTAATTAAGAAAATTTAAGCGTAGAGTTAGCCTTAAGTTAAGATCGTTATCGAGAAAGATAAATACAACTCGTTCGCCCAATCGGTTCGAACGATCTTCGACTGGTAAAATATCGCTTAATTAGTATTGTTGAACTTGAAACTCAATTTCACCATTTTAAGAAAATCTTCGAACGCCTTTTCGGTTCTCGTTGGCATTCTTAAAATATCAAACCGAAGGCGTGTCCTTGCGATTGAAACTCGTGATAATGCAGAAGCTCCGTCGAAAACGATATGCATAAATGTGATTTCTCCCTATCGTGTAAGAAAAAGAACCCTCTCTTTCCTTTAGGGCTATTAGGTATATATAGGTACCTATTTTTACTCTTATCTCACGTACGTCAGTGAATACCTCGTAAGTCGTCGAAGATTCTTCTAGCAATCATGGATCATGCTCGATTCACGTTTTTGCTATCCATTTTGAGTTAAACTTAAAAAGCGTAACTACTGTTTTTATTCAATAGAAAATTTGTTTAAAGAAAAACGAGATATTGTCATCATTTTTTGTTCTATAAATAGCTTATTTTAGAAGAAGAAAATCAATTTCAGTTTCATAGAAGAAGTTATGTCACGTCGAATGTTCCAATCGAGGAGATTAATCCAAGGGTGCTTTCCTGAATTTGATCCTGGTGATGTTTCGATGGGGTGCTTATGCTCTTAATACGAGTGGGTATTGTGAGCGGCTAATACCTACTCCCACTCTAGAATATGGAGCACCACTGAAACACCACTGGAATATGATTAAGCGGGAAATCACGAGAGTCGGTCAAATCTGGTCGGCTTGAAAGCAGACGTTTGGTAGGTTATTGGAGCAAATAAAATTTAAATAATTTTCATTATATTGTGTTCAGAGCTTTTTGACAATTGTAAAATGAAGACTCTATTAATATTAGGCTATGCGCTGTACAGAGAGTAGACCGGCATAGAGTACATTTTATTGTCCTTTGTATAGTAAAGAAGGGGTACATTCTAGGAATTTTTCCTAAGTTTGACGCTAATGACGTTCACGGACATCGAATATATACTTAAATATTAGTTCTAAGGACCGTCTAAACATTATGAAAGACAAATTCAGAGGAAAGAACTCTAGAATGTCCTTTAATGCTAAATACATTTTGACTGGTGCTAAAGGTTAAAGCCACATATTTCAGTGACATTATTATAGAAAAAGACTGTTTCTCTCTACACAGGCTCTTATTGTCAGTATGTAGAAGAATATCTCAAAGTTGAACTAGACGTTGAAAGCTATCACCTGTATAACTTTCTATCGTTGTTCAATATTTTTTCTATCATTCAACCAATCTCGCAAAAGACAATGCTTCCCATTGTATTTCAATCACGACTCGATATGCACTCGACTTTCGATGACCCCCTTAGTGGAATAGGCGATGACTTCTCTCCCTGCAATTCCTTTGTCGACTAACATGGGAGTGACATAAGGATAGGCATTCAGTCGGGCGTGTAATACGTATAATGCAGCGTGCGCATTTCGCGGTTCATTATGTGCATCGCGCCGCTGACTCCGAATAAAGGTACCTACGCAAAGTTTATATCGGTACGTATACTCGTGAATTCGCGTGCGTGAGCCGCGTGCAAATCTTACGCGCGAGGGAAATTAATACTTCCCCCGGTTTACGTTTTACGATGGGGTAAGTATAATAGGTACGCGCGGCGGGAAGTGGCGGTATGTCGTCCCTGATGACGCTCGTGTACCTACCGGGCGGAACGTGCATTTTCAACCGGTCGCATACCCGAAATTAGATAACGCGCGGCAGATCCAGAAAGCCGGCTTTTCTCTTATATTAAATATTATTCATCCGAGTTTACTGTAGGTTTAAATTACGGCAATTTTTCGAAGCGGCCCGCGTTATTGTTCGTAATCAAGAAGCGCCGTCGCGCATCGTCGTCGTTATTTATTTCCTCGCCGGATACCCGCTACACTAAACCGTCCATCTAAAGATGCATTTCCGCTGGCAGGTATTTCTTAGCAAATTTTGATGAACGCCGACTAGCATTGATGGCATTCGCTTTAAGAGCATTGATTTTATACCGTGGATCACCTTAACTAATAAATCTATCATTAAAACTGTGTACCGCATAACATTTGAAAATATATATTTTTCAAATATCTTTTCTAGTATTCCTGGGTCGAGTTTTTTAACCTGGGAAGTCCTGGAAAGTCCCCGAGACGAGTTTTTTGTACTGGCAAGACCTAAAGTAGCCTAGTAAGATCTCTCAAGTCGAATATTTTGACCTGTTCAATTCTGAATAGACCTATAAATATCTGTTTAAGACTGAGTAGACCTGGTGAAGCCTAAGAAGACCTGTAAAGTCCTAACACGTGCTGTTTAGCTCTCCTCGCTCTATAGCCACAGTTTACATGTGCTATAGCTCTGTGGCGACCCGTCACGCTGTGGCGGCCTGACGCCAGATGGCGCCGACCCTCTCGGCCCTCAACACACGGCTCCTGGCCCCCGGCTCTCGGCTCGCGTTAGTAAAACGGTGGTGAGTTACTATATAAGAAGACCACACAGAGCGTCTAAGACAGGAGTCGGCCTACCCTTACTGACGAATCCACAGGCCGACTCCGGGTCGAAATGGCGAACTCACTTTTAGTTCGCCACAGACAATTTTTGAACGCGATTTTGTTTTGATTCCTTTGCTTCCTAGGTAGGTTTTCTTCGGATGTCATGCTCTGTAAGAATAGCAAATAATGTTAATAATATAAAAATAAGCAAAACGTGATCCTAAATTTTTCTCCGAAACGCTTGCTGTGCATTGCGGAGTTATCCTTTCGTTCTCAGGACCGATATTGACTATTTATATTGAAAATATAATACTTATACTTCATACTACGTAACCTACATAAAACTATGATCAAGGAATGATTATTGTTATGTGCGAATATTGTTTGTAGAAGAAAAACTTGTTTACATGTTTTTCATCATGTATATTCTTTATGTTATTGGTATAATTTTCAATGAATATTGAAAAACTATTAACATTACATTACTCTTCCTTTCTTCCGTAATACGCAGCTTTTTGAATTTTGTAAATATCATTCTTAGTTTGGTTTTTATGAGCTATTCCTCCAACCTTAGAGTAAATTCGCCAAATTCGGCCGGTTATCTTCGCATAACCACTCGATTTTCGCTCGGCACTAAAAGGGTTAATACTCCCAGCACACTCCACGGCACTGCATCTTTGGCCAGCAAGTTACCGTATAATAAATAAAAAATACGACACATTCTTCTGGAAATGTTATCGATGCCTCTATATTTTTCGACAAAAATTCTTTTTAATGCATTTCCGTAATCGCTATTAAGTAAAGACAGACCTTCTAAAACTTTTCCGATCCCTGTACGCATCTATGCATAGAAGGATGAAGAACATTTTCTGATTAAAAACAATTTTTAAGACAAAAAACTTAAAAAGAATTTTTTTCTTCATGAAGAAATGGCCCTCCGACTACCAAATTTTTTTCTACAGTTTTTATTGATTACAAATATACTGCATTTTTTAAAGAAAAATCGAGACTGTCGCATTGGCAAAATAAATATTTTCTGCTGTTTTTTCACTTTTTTGTAAAAAAATGCCTTTTAATGTCACTTAAAAATTTTGATATTTTTTTTTTGAAAAATTGAGAAAAAAACAAAAATTTTCATTCGGAGTGAAGGAGCGTGCTAAAAGCTACTTTGAAGAAGGTGCGTTTTTACGCGAAAAGAAACAGGCAACACCAACTTCTTCCTGCATCTCTCGGAATGATTCCTGTTTAAGCAACGAGTTTCTCTCTACATGAGATATTATTTTCCAATCTTTTAATGACTATTTCATCGAATTTTAAGATTAACTCTTCTTGCTCTCATCTTTACTGCTACGATTGGCTATTAGTTTTGATGTAAAAAATCGGATAAACGCTGACTTAAGGAGAGTAAATTGAAAACTTATCATCCAACATCATTAACTGTTCATACTACTACTGACCTACGAGGGCAGAGTGAAAAGTCCGACACTTTTCTAGTACTAGACGGTGATGCGATCTCGAAGATGAGTGTACGCCCCCATTTGGTGAAAAAAAAAAGTTCTGTTCCACCACGACAATGCACCTGCCCATTCCTCTGCCATTGCAACAGCGAAATTGGTCGATTTGAAGTTCGAATTGCTACCGCATCTACCTTATTCATCGGATTTGGCTCCCTGCGACTTTTTTCTCTTTCCAGACTTCAAAAAATGGCTGGCTGGAAAGAAATTCTCATCAAACGAAGAGGTCATCGCCGCAGCGGGGGGTTATTTTACAGACTTTGGGGCGCACACCTACTAGAAAAGTATTGGACTTTTAACTCTGCCCTCGTATGCCATCTGTGTGAACGTACCTTTATGGAAAAAAAAGCCGCGACCCTTCGCGATGAGAAGCTTAAGCGAAAAAAGTGAAAAAGAAAGAGGAAGAGGGAGAGACCGGACGAGGTCAAAAATTGGTAGATCCTCTTGCAGCTTCTGGTAGTTTAAACCCGCCATTGTGTCGAGGAACACAATACAAATGATGGTCCAGACGCAGGGTCTCGTCGCAGTTACTCAACCGCCCCCGCGGTCCTACCAGGGACTCGTCCCGATGTCCCGCGTAATCGAGATCAAACCGGGATAAAGGCGCGCCTAAATGCGAGCGATTTTGCGTGATAAATAGGATCGCGATAACGGCCGGATGCGTTGCGCCTGGTGCGTGAACGAGAAATTCGATATCTTGTGCGGTGGAGAAAAAAAAGGGGTCGCGAGGATTGGTCCGCGAAGTCAGAACGTGTAGGCGCGGTTGACGCGGGGAAAGGAAGGGAAAATGTAATTTTCACTGCTCCGGAAAAAGAGTTCAATCGACCTTATAACGCGCCACCGAGGTGAGGGGGTGAAATTGTCGGCGCTTTCGCAATTCATATTCGGGGAAATTTGACGTTCGTCGAAGTCACGCGTTGAAATCGGCAAAAGGCGGCTCCAAGGTGAATTGCGCTCGAACAAAATCGATCTATATTCTAAGGCAAGCGTTACGAATAGCTGTAGGTACTCTATACGCCAGATAAAATAAGTATAAAGCGACATATGTCTGTAAATCATCGGAAATAAGTGAATTTATGACCCAGTAAATACTTTTTTGATTATGCTTCAGGAATATATTGCTTGAGCCTTAGCACACGTCCATCTATCAATGGTTGCACGATTGAAGAGACAAGTCTCCTACAGTCGCTGCGATGGAGCGTTGTGCCCGGTTAACGCTTCGAAAGAAAATCCCTAGTGCCTGAGTGAGGCGTTCAAACACTAGGAACGTTCTCCCGAAACGGTTGGTGGACGCTGCTTGCATGTCGTCACAACCAATCATCGAGGTGCAAGTACTGTCCAGCAGTGTCTGATCGCCTACAGTCTCCAAAGCGCTATATAGCATACTATCCTATGACCCGCATCCTAAGAATCACACTATACGAAGTGAATCTTAGCATACGTATCAACGGTTACATAATCGAAGAAGCATTATCTTTACAAAAACAACGAATGGCGGACAAAAAACGTACATATTTACATAAGTATACCCGGTAAGTATCCCGCAACATGTCGAAGTTTTTAATAAAATCGATTTTTTTTGCCAATTTGAATATTTTTTGTATTGGAATAAATGTAAAAGATTTGCAAATTTGAATAAGTATTGAAACCGTTATTTCAAGATCTGATTAAAATTTGCAACCCTCTGAGCTGTCTGGAACATTTTGAGGGGTAAGCTAAGCTTATAAATATGGAGTTATAATTTCAAGTCACACAAATTCATTATTTTCATCATTTTAATTGTAACAAATTAAACGTTGCTTCGCGACAGAAGAAGTTTTCCGAAGAGTCGAACAATTTTTTTATTTAATATATTTTGACCGAAAATCTGTGTTTTAATACGTGTTCGTGCGAGCGTATATGAGTATAATTCGTCCCCTTAATACTACAACTAGGTAACTCAAATTTTTGGTATTTTCAGTTATTTACTTTGTACCCAAATTTGTACGCTCTTTTCGGTGCTACAACGAGATAAGTTCTGTCGTATATTTAAGATTAGAAATTCAGTAGTACGATATAGATACAGTCACTAAAGCGACTAATATATGCATGCAACAAGTGCACAATTTGAATACCGAAAATTCGAGTTACGTAGTTGTATTATTAAGGGGGCGATATGTAAAGTAATATATGTAAAGAGAAAGATGACACAGAAACAGATTTCTTCAAACTTACATAATATCTATATAAATATCAAAATTTATATACTCAATGTTAAAAGATCAATTCCTTTTTGAAAAGTTTGGAAATTCATCTATGAAAAATTACAATCACTTCTATATAGTTATAAATATCTCTAAATATTGAAGAAGCACGATACTATGTGAAACTTATTTTAAATAAGTATTACAAAAATGTTTAACAAATTTCCAAACACTTCCAAAAATGTATCAATTTTTAGTGTGATAATATAATTGCGCAACCTGTATACCATTTTCTACTATGACCAAAATATAAAAAATTATTTTCCTTCAGTTAAAGAATCTATTCAAAAAATGATAAGAAAAATAGAAAAAGCTTTTTCAAAAATTCAAAAAGTTTTGAGCAGCTCAAGGGATTGCAAATTTTAACTAGCTCCTGAAATAACAGTTTTAATATTTACTCAAATTTGCAAATATTTTGCACTTATACCAATACGAAAAAATGTTAAAAATGGCAAGAAATCGATTTTATTAAAAACTTCAACATATTGTGAGATACTTACCGAATTAATAACTTAGTCAAAGAAATTAATAACTGATGCTGATTATCGTTTAAAGTATTTGCAACCTTATTTGAAAATTTGTTGATTTTTCCCTACACAAATGACAGCCAAAAAATGGGGTGTTAAGAAATAATTAAAACTTATGTTATATTGCGGGCAACCAATTAGATTTAAAATCTATATTAACATTTCAAATAATAATTTCAATATTTAAGAAAGTTTGCAGTCCTTTTACAATTTTTTTTGTAAAAAGGTATTGAAAAGGAACTAATTTTACAAAAAACGGCCGCGTAGCAGTTCTCAAAGCGGGCTTACAATTATGATTTCGATTCAGAATATTTTTAACATTTTTGCAAGTTTACAAAATTTTTGCATTTTTATTCTTTAAGTTATTAGCAAAAATGACTTCTTGTTATTTCAATATGTTACGGACCTCTGTCAGAATTGACAATTGAAATTATTAATTACAAATATGGTCACTAAATATTTACAAAGTTAATACATTTTTGGAAATAATGTTAAATTTTTCATGTTTGTTGCTCTACTGACTGGCCTTTTTTCGCCGTTTAACATCGTTATAAAATATTGTATTGTGTCACTCGAGAATCACATTTTTTTCTTATGCAATAAATAACTTTTAACCAAAACCTACAGGTTTAGTGATTATTATTATGCATAGGTACCTATTTAGATAAAAATTAATTTGTAGTGTTCAAAGATCAGTTCCTGCATGAACGATGATAAACTCTATGCCTACCAAGAAGAGCATGTTAAAAGGATTTTGCTAGTAAGGTCTTTTTACATTTTTTCCTGACCTAAAGAACTAGTTTCCCAATGAAATATAAATCGGATATAATTATTGTATAGCGATACTTATTCAAATGAATCATAGCTTCCGAAAATTAATTTACAAATAGAAATTGCAACGTTGAGAAAAATGCGCATCTCGAAGTGCTTTAAAAAATATTTCCTTAGAGAACGAGATTTTATGACGAAAATAGTTAATCCCTATGTTCACTGGAAAGAATTATTCAAGCAACGAGGCGTAGGTATATTCACTTTAACTAGAATATAGAAAAAGGTATAGATAGATGTATAATGTCACGCATTTCTCTCGTTAAAATCGATTCCAAAGGTGTGTGTTTATCGCACCATTTTCTCATTCAATTTGTATCCGATTGCACATAAATAGTAATTACCTTTCGAAACTCCTCGTTTCGGCAGGTTGTTCGGAATTAATATTAATCTTTACAATTAAGCTCTTAATAGACTACGGATGGAATTTATGCGTGGAGCTCCGGTAGCGAGGGCTCTTTGATGTCTGCCGAGTCTTAATTGCCTTCATTCGGAATGCGCTTAGGGACGGGGAGCGTTTAAGTTAATACGAAGCCAAATTTGACGCCACTCCTCCTTACGTTTGGATTTGCCGTAGAGGCAAATTCGACGTCTGTTTGCTCGCACTTCTCGTGTTGTGAGGTACGAGTAGTCGTTTGCGAGTAAATTCAAAGCGGAGAAGCGTTGCGGGGCGTCTTCGTTTTACGACTCATTAACGCACCTGTCGCGACAATGCACGACGATCCAGCCAAGAGTACCGTGATAATTGAAGAAGCAACTCGATGCAATTGAATTTCGTATGCCATGGAATATCCTTGATAGACTTCGTCTTCGAGGAATATCTACTCGCACCCCCATTGATGTTAGATAACGACTATATATAAATGTCCGTGTTTCTAGTAATTAAACTTAGTTTAATCGCGAGAAAAGCCAATGAAGAGACTGGATCTCGAAATTGAACGGAACTCATTTCATAAAATTCGTTAGCGAAACAATAGCCCCTTATAGGTATAAGATAACAGTTATTAATCACTAAGAATCGTTCATCCCTCAATAGCTTTCGGAAACGGCCTCGCTCAACTTGATTTATAAACTCGTTTATGAAACGATGCGCCAATCTTATGCTCAAAATTGTAGTCATCTGTAGGTATATTGGAAACGAAAAAATATTGGCGCTTTAGCCAATAACACTTGGATTGTAGTTTAAAAATCATTAATCTCAGAAAAATCCCACAGCAAAAATTTAGCCGCACGAGGGCGCGTCATTCGAACTTTACCATCGCCTTAATTAAGACCGGTTTTTTGTAACACTTGAAAATGGACATTATAATATGTGAAACAGAAATGAATATATTAATGTAATAATACATCTTATGTTATTATCTCATTTATTACACTTAACTCTTTTAAGAAAATGTGACTTTAAACCGTATGTGACTCTTGCGATTCGAGGAAAGCTGACTTTCAAGGGCTAAAAATCAGAACTTCCTGCTGACTCCCAGGCCCGCTTAAATAATCTTCAAAAACGATAGAACTCTTACCAGACCTGTTTCCTGCATTCCGCATTAACAACCTAAATGTAAGTGGATAACGATGACACACATAGCAAACATCACTGGTGACGGATCATGTCGGTATACCTATCTACCCACCGACTCTCTGAATGGCTTCCTAAAGCTGCCTTTGCTACGCGCCCTCGTTTCCTAACCCGTTTAGACAATGGTACTTCGACACCATTCAGTATGACGCTTAAATACTAATACTCTAAGGTATATTAGCGATTTACGGAAGTTATTCATATCGGTTTTACTATTTGTTACTCATCTATTGCAAGTATCTATTTCCGGTTCACCAAAGGACAGATGTCAACGACAAATAAATCTGTCATCCACGCTGCCAGCTCTGTCAATGATTAACCCAATTATGAGGCTGTTCTTAATTTCAAACTCCCTTAGAAAACTCCCTCTGTAAGTGAATGATTCTTCATTCAATATATCAGGGCAAGCAAATCACAAGTAGACTGTCACTCCGTACAAATCGGACGTCAGCGGTGAAAAAGCGCTTACAAAACACGTCAAAAGCTCCCTCGGTAGGTACTCGGAGGACCTTCCATTTAATCCCATTGGAACAACATAAATCGCAAGTAGGTAATGACCGCGTATGTAAGACAGACGTCAGTAGCAAAGGCTCATTCGCTCACGCTATTCGACCACCCAATGATTAATGAGAGAGAGAGAGAGAGAGAGAGAGAGAGAGAGAGAGAGAGAGAGACAGAGAGGCTCCTCCCCGTACTGCCCTCATTTTCGAATGCGTTTACAAAACGATATGTCAAACTTGGCTCCGTACCTGGGTGTTTACAGAGTGTAGGGTTACTAATGCATGGTTCGCGGCTCACACAGGGTCGCCGCTCGCTGAAGTACGAGGAACGGCTGCACTATATACGCGGGGCACACAACCCCGGTTTAATACCGTTCTCGCGGAAGCGATGAATCATGGCGAGGCTCGTGTCCCCACTGTCCTGTCGGTACGATCGTGCAATTGATAATTTATCGCTCGTCGCTTTATGGGAGGGGAACGTCCCTACCTATATGTGGTTCAACGCCCGAACGCGTCTTCGGCTCGCCGTTTGCGACCACTTCACTTTCGACGACCAATAGCTTTCATCGATGTTCGAGATAGGGCGCTCGGCTAAATCGGTTACCCACCTACGATTCTCCGGTACGAGAAGACCATCTCGGCGATCCGATCCGGGCTTGAGCTAAACATTTTTTTACGACGGTATCTATACGAGGCGGGAAATAGAACAGCGAAGAATAGTTTGTGAAATTTTATGATTTTAGCAAAAAGCTATTCGATTGAAAATAAATCGCGATGGCCCAATTTTTTCAAGAAGCAACGAGTGCTGCATAAAAGAAAATAAACAGGTAGCGTCACTACTTAATCATAAGTGCTAGTTGTTTTACTGATATTCACAATATCCCTGATGGAACAATTTTTCTAACAAACTTTTGAAAAACAGATATTTTGACTTTATTTGATTTTCTGTAGTAATTAGAACACTCCAGACATTTTTAGAGAAGCATCAGAGTTTGTCAAAGAAAGTCAGAGAACAATCTAAAAATATCTATTTTTCTTTCATGCATAACAACTTTTATGAAAAATTCTGATAGACAAATATCTGACAAAATTCTCATAAGTTTTTGAAAAAACTGTGAAATTTAGTAATTTTTTAATAATTTATAAATTATGCAAAAATATTTGTCATTGTTTATTATACTTTTTTTTTCAGAAAAGTTTTTGTTTATTAAAGAAAGATGGATATTTTCTGAATATTTTACCTACATTTTCTGACAAACTGACACTTCCCTGAAAATGTCTGAAATGTTTCAATTAGGTATTACAGAAAGTCAGAAAAAAGCTAAAATGCCTTACAGTTTGTCAGTAATACGTTAACTCAGAAGTGCGTACCTATACATATACAGGGTGACATTTTGAAAAGTTGCCACCCCAATATCTCAGAAAGTTACAGAGATTTTCTAAAAAAGAAAAATACGGTTTCGGCAGTGGAGAGGGGGAACCAAAATGACATAATCGGAGACGCACCCTCTCCAACCCCCTTAGGGGTAGCCCCCTCCAGCTTTGTAATCTTAAATAGCAACCCCCCATGTGTGATACAGCGTTGGAAAGCTCTTTAAAAATGCTTTACAACAACACCAAATTTTGGTACCTTTCGATGAGTAGTTTTCGCGGAAATCGAGAAAGAAACTGCTAGAAGTAAGTTTTGTCAATCTATTTATTAAAGGTCAATTACGTTACAATAAATTTTCGAAATGATTTCCATCACCTGATCTTACTAACTACGATTTCTTCTTATGGAGACATCTGAAATCTGTTATTTTTCAAACTCAACCAGCAAGCATTAACCAACTGAAATAAAGAATTACGCAAGAATGTTGCAAAATTTCAAGAACATTTGAAAAAGTTCGAAAAATCAATGAAAATCATTTCGAAAATGTATTGTAACGTAATTGACCTTTAATAAATACATTGACAAAACTTACTTCTAGCAGGTACAGAAAGGTACCAAAATTTGGTGTTGCTGTAATGCATTTTTAAAGAGCTTTCCAATGCTGTATCACACATGGGGGGTTGCTATTTAAGATTACAAAGTTGGGGGGCTACCCCTAAGGGGGTTGGAGGGGGTGCGTCTCCGATTATGTCATTTTGGTTCCCCCTCTTCACTACCGAAAACCGTATTTTTTTTTTAGAAAATCTTTGTAACTTTCTGAGATATTGGGGTGGCAAGTTTTCAAAATGTCACCCTGTATGTGTTACAGACGACGAAAAGCGTCTGCGGTTGCGACTAACTAATATATAACTTACCTATACGGCAGTGTGAATGCAGAGGTATGTAAGCGTGCATCCTGCCGCGAGTACCCGCGTACCGCAACTGTACGTATAACTCGTACGTATAAATGTATACACACTCGCGCGAGACGCGCGATACTTGTGTCTTTATTTTGACAAGTACGACACCGGCAGCGCGCAAAACGACGGACCCATTGTCACATCGTTCTCGGCCATCGCTCAGCCACGCGGTGGCCGAGGCGCGAAGTATCTACGCAAATTCGCACGCACACGCGCCGAATGGAAACATTCGTCGAGTTTATAAACGCGCGCGCGCCATGGAACGATGCGTACCCGCGCACGACCGGTACCTATGTCGTTTGACTCGGTTCGGAGGTGCGAAAAATCGACAAGCGCCACGACCGATCTGTTGTCTTGACAGCGGAGTGTGCGGCATTTATCGGCTATGTTAATTCCTTCCCGGATACACCTACCGCACCGGGGTAACGAATGCGCGTCGAACCGCGGGAAGCTTCATTGTTACGGCGAGTCATTACGGAACATTAACGAAGCCCCCGTGGCATGACTTACCGCCCGGAGCCGTCGTAAATCTGCGCCAGGCACATTTAGTGAGGCATAACGAAAATTGTGCTTACACACAATAATCTTCGGGAAGTATCCGTAGTACGTGGCGGTGAACCGACGAGGGGCGAGAGGGGGGAGCGCGCAAACTTCGCGATTGTGTATGACTAAGGACGTGCGTCTTCCCTGTAATGAAATACTTTAGGCGAAATATTATGTTACGCGGGCGCGCCTTATTTACTACTTTTCATGTTGAAATGAAAAATGCGGGGAGAAATTTCGCGTGTAACGAATGGACGGTGCACCGCGGCGCGTGCAGGTGGATGTTACCGGTATACCCACAAGTATACCGTGTACCGGTGTGCATACCGTCGAGTGCATCTGCGAAGAACGTTATACGCGAGGCCACGTGTGAATGCGAATGCTGTAACGCGATAGCGGTCGAGGGATAAAGGCGAGGGAGACACCCGCAAACACGAATCTCTGTCCCCGCGACTTCGAAGAAGAGAGGGTCGCTGAAAACTGCTATACGGAGATCCGGACGACGGGTGGCCGCAAACGGTTATGGTTTAAAGGGGACGTGGTGGATACGCCGCGTGTGTGATGACTGCGAAAACTTGCAACGACAAGCGGTGGGATAAGATTGCGCGATTAAGTCTCGACGGGTTCTGAACTGAACTTTCTTGTATATTTTATAAGTAGACGAATAATTTCTAAGAAGTATAATCGTGATTTACAGGCTTACAAGGTGTTGATGTCTTTTGATAAAAAATACTCATTAGATAAAAGAAGCAATGATTCCAATGACCGTATAATTTTGTCTGCTTAACGTGCCAACGACTATACTGCCCTGCTAAGACAAGAAGTCGTATCTGCAATAGGATCCTATTGCACAGATACGACTTCCTGTCTTAGCAGGGCAGTATACATAAACTTGATATCCTTGCACAGAAAAAAAATAAATCGTAGTAATTACAAAGTTTGCGGTAAATTTTGAGACACAAGGCCAATTTATTGTTACGATAAATACAGTTTCAGTAAAAATCGTAGTAAAATTTGTAGAAGTCGCAAGCGTTGTTGTAATTTTTACTAAAATTGTAGTTATCGTAACAATAAATTGGTCCTGTCCCCAGATTTACCACAAACTTTGTAAATACTACGATTTATTTTTTTCCATGCAGAAATTGAATCATTGGTATATTTATACCAAAAACATTGTCCTACTAAACCTGAAATATAGTGAAAACGTTACGTTTTAGCAGAATATATATGAAAGTTATAAATGATCTTAATAGATATCCATAAAAAGTTTTACACAAACGCACATTCAGTAATAATTTATTAGGAACATTCATGAAACATGTCGCAAACATTATATTTTGACAATAAATTAACAACTTTATGTGGTGCAAAGAATATTTATGTAATGTTTTTCAAACGTTATGCGAATAAATAATAATAAATGTATGACATTTTGAAAAAAAAAATGTTTTATAAACAATACATATTTAACACGCTAAAAACATTAAAAATCTAGCCAAAAAATGTTAAAAATTCGATTATGATATGAAACTAGCATATCTGTAACTTCATTGTACGTTGTGTACTGCACCTGCTGGAGGTGACGTGCTTGTGTATTTCGGACGTCTTCACCAATTCAAACGGGGTAGATAATAACTGAGATTATTTACATTATTACGTTTTCCAGGTCTGATATTTAATATAGCGTAGAGATGCGGGCAAAAGTCCGCTATGGAGTAAGAGTCCGTTTTTGTACTGCGCAGGTTAGAAGAAAGTAACCGACGTTCCGTGTAGCAGTTGTCATGACTCTTTCGAGGGGTGAGGTGCTGGTATACTTGATTCGTGAATTCCCGTAAGCATAGAGTTAAAAATGAGGTTAGTTCAGAAATGATCTTTCTACTATAATTTTTCGAGTGGACTACTTAAGGAATTAATCTCTTAGACGTGAACATTTAGACAAATACTAGAGTACGAAATTGATTAGGTACCGGTTTAGTAGGCTATTTACCCATGTTGTTGTTTTTGTCGGTATTTTCGTATTTTGTGAGTTACTAATTTATGATTAAAATTTTGATGGTACGGGGAAAAAATCCGCGGCTCTCTGACGTACACTATTAATATGTTTAGAAGCTTGTTAAGTTCCTTTATTCTTTTATTTTTTTTTAAAAATGCGTGTCTTATTTTTAATTAAAGAAGCGTTACAAATTTATGTCTAACGAAGTTGTTGGTATTAATATGTATAGCTATCATTTAGTTAAGCATTCGTTCTACTGAGTAGTTTCTTATTTTAGTGTATAGAAAATGTAGGTATATCTAGTTACAAAAAAACAAGTGTCTAGTATTGCAAAGTGTTGTAAAAAATTGTATCCACTGATTTATTTAACATCAGGACTTTTAGGTACTCCATGAATAGGATTTTTGCCCCATAGACATGACTTTTATCCCACACTATGGGGCAAAAGTCCTAGTTTGCAAGAAAAATGAAACTTAAGATATAATAAATTTATATATAGTTTTTTTGATTATGACCTATAAAATAAAGTAGTAATATACATTAACTACACACATACACAAAAACATTATTTAAATTCTAAAAAATGGCACACATTCTGACATTCATTCCTTAAGTGCGGGCTTCTGCCCCCATCTACGCTACTTACATATCTAGGATGCCCGGAAAAAGAGTATAAATCAAAAAATGGTCAATATGAGATAAGTCGCTTTCTTCTACTTTCCTAGAGATATTTGTGTGCTACATGCATTTAACGGTTCTTATGAGAAGTGTTATTTTCATTTTATATATTTTTTCAACAGTTTGTGTTTCAATATAAACAAATAAATGTGTTTTCTGAGCAATACCATTTTTTGACTTGCGCTCTTTTTCCCGAGCATCCTAGATATATCGATGGCTTAGGCGCAATAGGTCGTAACCCACAAAGCGTTTTTAACGCCATTTGATTGTAACCCTCAAAAGTATGTCCCTACAATACATCGTAAGCCTTATCTCCATTTAAAACGCCCTCTATTTTATTATTTCAAAAGGTCGTATGCCCAGCGAATATTGTCACTGTGAAGTTTTTGTGTCTCCTGTAAAATTTACTGTTTCGGGGATACGACCTATTGCGCCTAAGCCATCGATATGTAGTCGAAATTAATTTACAATGTTTTTCGGAAAACATCTGCAACCATATAAAAATGTATATTTCAGTTATGTTGTGGAATGATACAACAGAAACATTTCCGAAAACATTCCAAAGGTAGGACATTCCGTGTTGAGCATATTATGTGTTTCTACTATGTCTCTGTCACAAAAAGTAAAACGTTTCACTGCATCAAATATATGTTCTAAAAACGTTTTTGGAATAGAAGTACGTTTAGCGGGGTCACGCCATTGAATATAAAATACTTGATAACATGAAATTTTTAATACAAAGCGTCTTCATAAATACAGAAAGTAGAAACATCAGTTATTAAATAACGAGGTTGAAACACGCAAAAAAAAACAAAATTGAACACTCGCTTAAATGTATAAACGCGCAGGTTGTAACGCGATAGCGGTCAAGGGAAACAAAGGAGGGAGACTCGCGAACACGATTCTCCATCTCCGCTTTCGGGGAAGAGAGACGCTTAAAACTGTATACCTAAAGAGCTCCAGGGAAACCGGGTTAAATGGAACACCCAACGCGAAGGGAGCCCAGTGATGGCGCGGTGGAGGAGAGAGGTGGATCGGTGTAGCGGTGTAATCGAGAGGAGAGGTGTTCGAAAATTCCTTTTTAATAGCCCAATCCTTTAATCGCCTTGCGTTAGGTGCAGCCGGATACCGTTATATATATATATATGTATACGTATACATACTTGCAATCATGGTCCAGTTTATTAACGACTCGGCGCCGCTGCACCCTTCTCGCTCGCGAAATTTATTATCTTCCGGGCTCGATATCCAAGAAGGAGAAGGGTTAATGACCCCTTCTTCGGAATCGATTTCCATCGGAGAGAATTTTTATACACCATCCGTTCTCGGGCGCCTTTTGTTGGGATCTTCCATATTTTGGCATCTCTCGCGATGGGTCTTCGGACCACACACGGCGTTCTCGAGATTTCGAATGATATAAGCGTGTAAATTACGCTCTTTTATAGCACGGAGGCTAGGCCCTCGGGTGTACACGTGGGCGTTACACGAGAGATAGGCCCGAATGTAACTCGTAAATCTGACGTTAGCCTCCCTTCTAATGCTCTTACGTATAGCGGAACATATTCCGTTGTTTGCATTACTGATTAAAGTAATTATTAACGATGAGATCTTTCTTTGGAGTGTTTCCTCGACAATTTCAGCATTGCTACGAATATTTGCCTGCGAAGTCGTTCATACTTGGATCATCTATTTAACCCCTTCCTGCATCTTGTACCATATACGGCACAAACGCCTTTTCACTCATTACTTTCTGTAAATAACCTTTAAATGTGAAAAATGCAACGTTTCTTTTTGCTTCAATAAAGATAAAAACTGTTTTTATAAGTTGTTGTTTAGAAAATTGTTTTGTCATATATTTAGTTATTTAGAAAAATGGTTTTATGTCATATATTTTTGTGTACAAAAGATAGAAAAATCATGCAGTAAGGGGTTAAAATGGCGATTAAACGTATAAAAGGCACGAGGGAAATATGATTACAGGATCTCAGAAAAATGAAAAAAGATATGGGGGAGAGTGGGTGAATTATGCGCAATTAAGGCAAATATATTCTCGTGGAGTGATTTTTGGAGTTGGAATCAATATAAGCACGGTAATAGAGCTCCAAATATTCTTTCATCGTTGTGCATCCTTATATTAAACAATTTTTCTAAAAGCGAAAAATCTCTCGTGTATCGAGTAATTGTACGCAGAACGAAAAATATAGAAAATAACTGAATGAAATGAATATTTTATGGAATAGGTATTAATACGGAAACGAGAAAATATATTCAGCGAATGTTTATTTTATCGAAAATTAGTAACAAAATTAGGAAAATTACTTTCTTAAGCAAGAATCACAGATATATATAATTTTGAGCTTTATCAGCTTGCCATCTTTAGGTAGATATGTGCCCATAATTATGAAAGTGGTCTGTCAAAATTAAAAAAAAAATGAGTATCAGTTATTTCACACCACATTATTTTAAACTAAATTAATAACAGATAAACTTTTTTTTTAAATTTTGACTTAGACCACCTTCATAATTATGGGCACATATATCTGTTCTAATAGTATATAACCCGAGAACATGCAAAACTGTTGGAGCTAATCATACATGTGCACAAGTAGTAATTCTGCGTATTTGAGAATGCATACGTATAATTACCCGCTGTGATTTACTTGGATATGAAAAACAATTAATCATGGGTATTTTATTAGAAAAAAATGAACAATAGCTCAAAAGACACGCAAGATAACGAACTTTCGTAAGATGTGTTAAACTGAATAAACAAAATAAAATTACGAACTTACCACCTTATTTCCTAGACCTCCAAAATTATATCAAAACAGAGGATTTTCAATTTCGATTATTTGTTCTTTATTTCTTTTTAATTTCTGTTATTACCAGTGCTTCAAATCGATATAACTTATAGTTATATCATAAAGAATTATCTTTTGCTTCAACATTTCGACTCGAAGAAGTGTCCAAAACCACGATGCGTACAATTATTACCAACTGCGCACAATTATCTAACTCTCATCTACTGTTACCAATTTGAACTTCGAGTCGCTCTGCAATTTGGGTCATGTCCATTGAAAACAAAAAAAGTTGGTCAAATTAAAGTTTTGTTAAACAAATTTAATCTGCGCTAACTATTGGGTTGATGCATAAGTTCCTGCCGTTTATTTTCGTTTTTAAATTGCGCGTAAAATATAAAATGTTTTGGCATAATGTTTTGTGTTAATCGAAAGAAAAATTTTTGCTCTACAAGATAGTGTATTTGATTTTTTTGTTGGAGTTAATTTTTGTTAATTTTCAGACCATTTAAATAGAGTGTCAAGTCGACAAAAATGAGCATTTTCGACACCATCTTCTTTTTTCGTTTAATCGAGGCTTTGGCACGCCACGAAAGCGGCTCGCGAGATTTGTGCTTTAGCACCTCGATTAAACGCAAAAAGAAGATGGTGTCGAAAATGCTCATTTTTGTCGACTTGACACTCCATTTAAATGATCGGAAAATTAACAAAAATTAACTCCAACGAAAAAATCAAATACAATGTCTTGTGGAGCAAAAAATTTTCTTTCGATTAACACAAAACATTATGGAAACACAAGTTATTTTTAACGCGCAATTTAAAAAGAAAAGAAACGGCGGGAACTTATGCATCAACCCAATACATCGAGTGTAATTTTATTATATTGATGTAATTGAGTGAACTCCGATGTTGAGTTGATTTAAATTGGTATAGTAATGAATTATTTACTACTGCTAATAGTGTAAATTACCATGTGGCTTCATAAACATTAATATCAAATACATAATAAAAATAGCGATGCATAGTAAGTATGTTATGAATATATTTCAGACTGTTATGAACATAGATAATTCGCATCTTTCATTGTAAGTACTATTAATTAGTTTTTATAACTTTTGTTGTAACTGTTTTTTAAGTGTAAATTTAAACTGAAAACAAGTTCGTAAGAATTTAAGGCAGTATCATTTAATTTTCATTGACATTTTTACTTTGTAATAGAGTTAGGTATTAACGGAGAGGTTGAAGCCACATATTGATCAGCTACATGCCTCACTGAATTATAATTAATTAATTAATGTGTTTTTCAAGTAATTGATAAGTAATGAATCTAAAGTTTTAACGTTTAAAAGTTTCGTACTATAATTTCTTAATTATTGCGCACGATATTAAAAGCTTCAATTGCCAAAATCATGTCAGGATTGAGACATGAAGGGACTTTCTCTCTATACTCGTAAATATAGGTAATTTGAATTAACCGTGGTCAAAATTTTCTCTGTATTCTCTTCGTACGCGAGTACTGGCTGCAGAAAATTCAGTATTTCACAATTTATCGTCAATATAGGATAACACACACAACGGCCATATATACAGCATAAACGATCGTGCGTAAATTGAAAACGCGTGCAACGCACCGTAAATAAAGCAAAGATATTCATTGAACGCGAGAATTACTGATATGTTACAACAAACGAATCGCGAACAGCATTCCCGTTGGCGATACAGGGTGTAAGCTGTGAAAGTACCATGAAAACATAATTAACACCAAACCGCGAGTAGCACGTTCCCCTTCGCGTGGCGTTCGAGACGCCTCGCGGCGACGCTTACATAGGCATTGTCAGACGCGGGTCGCAGAGCCCTTTCGAGAACTGATAAAAAAGAAAATGAGGATTCTCCGCAATCGTCCTCGCTATATATCTACGTAACGTTCAGGATATTGCGCGCGCGGAGTTCTCGACGAGACACAGAGGTATACGTAATTGTTGAAATATTGCGAGGAGCACGTTTCGACGTCGTCGACGCGACGCGACGCCCCGTGGGCGTACTTTCATCGCCCGAGTCTGGGCTCAGGTAAAAAGGACGTTGGAGATAATAAGCGAGTATTCGGGCTTTCAACTTCCGTTTAATTTTATATACGAGAAAATTATCTCCATTTGTTTTCAAGGGATGAGCAGTGCCTCTCTCTCTTTCTCTCTTTTTCATTCTCTTTCTTCTTCCTTTCTCTTTCTCTTTCTTTCTTCCTGTCTCGCTCTCTATTGAAATACGATTGAGTGAGGATCATCGGTGGAAAAAATAAATTCTACAGCAAAAGAGTATGAAAATAAAGATCGTCGAGGCGAAAGTAGGTACACCTAGTGTCAATGATTCTGATCGACCCGCTTTAGGTGACGGTATTTCAATTGAGTCGACCGTAAGTGATTCATTCGAATTTTTTAACTATGGTCGATTCGATTGAAGTACCGTCACCTAAAGCGGGTCGATCAGAATCATTAACGCGCTAGGTGTATTTCTGTACTATACGAGTACCTATAGAGAACGATCGAAATCACTCGTACTCTGAAAAAAAGTATGACTCCTACAGTGATATAATAAAAAGCTAGAAGTAGAGAGTTCCATGTATAAAACCGCATACTTAAATTAACAATATCAGTTCTATTACTAATTTCGGCTAACATAGCACTACGATATTCCAAATATAATTATTTATTCCATTTTTATGGTAATAGTTTCGATATTTTTACAAACTGTTTGGTTATAGGTACAGGGTGTTTCGAAATTCAGTACAAATATTTGAAGGGCGTATTTTTGAGATCAAAATAAGACTTTTTTTACCTATAAACATGTGTCCAAAAATACACCCTCTCCGAGCTACAGCCATCTTAATTGTCATTAAAAAAATTGATTATTTTCAATTTTGACTGCAATTATTCATCAAATTTCTTAAAAATTTGCAAGCCACTGCTGTTTCGAACGTTCTACTGATTTCTTATCATTAAAATGGCATAAACGTAATTTCGGTGTGGATTGAGGGGGGGGGGGGGTATGCACATTTAATGACCGAAATTTTATGTTTCCGTTTAGAAATTTAAAAAATGGGTACGACCGTCTGGCCGTACAGACAAAAATCTAAAATTTTAGGCTCTTGCATTTTTTTGATACAACTTACCGTTTTCGAGATAATCGCCGATGAACGAACGGGGAATCGTTTACGTAGTAAAGTTTGCACGAAAAAATCAATTATTTTAAACTGTGGTTGCAATAATTATGCATCAAATATTCTACAAATTTGAAAGACGAGTGCTCTAATCGTTTTGTTGACCTAAAGATGCCATAAATCGAATTTTTTAATGAAAATTAAGATGACTGTAGCTCGGAGGGGGTGTATTTTAGGACACATGTTTATAGGAAAAAAAAATCTTATTTTGATCAATACGCCCTTCAAATATTTGTATTGAATTTTGAAACACCCTGTATAGCCGTCAGAGCTATTTTCCTATATTCCAGCTAAAACGCTTTAGTGGCTATTACAGTTAAATGTACTATTGTAGCAATAGCATGCTAGATAGCGCCACTCTTATTGGAATACTTCAAAAGAGTGATTCGTAGATATCTCTCACAGCTATCCGTATTGGGAATCGACATGGGGGCGTGACCTAACCAATATGGCGCCGAATAAGACCTAAACCATTCGACAATACACGCGATTTGTGAGAAAATAGTAAAAATGTTAATAACTGTAGATCAAATTTATGATTGGGCCCAAACAAATCCTTCCCATTGCAATGTGATTGAAGGAAATCGTTACCTTAATGCTAATCACATCATCAAAATCGATAGAAATGTGGAAAATGTGACACCCGATTATATCAGTTTGACAGCTTTCTGTCTTCAAAAACGTCTCATTTAACATAGCACGTTTCATTTTGTAGCACGTTGCCATGCCTTCAATTTATCTATTTTTTCTAATTTTCCAAACAGTTTTTCAATGCGTTCATTTGGTTTTGGAAAACCGTGAAAATACAAGGATAAATGTTTTTTCGTATTACTTTCGCAGCAACTATCTGCACAAGACTTTACATATTTTTTTTATTCGTTCTACGAAGCTTACACCACTCATTATATTCTTTAAACTTTATAAATCCTCACGTAAATTTCATTCACTAAACACGATCAGGGGCCCCTTTCTTGAACTCACTCGTACCTTTGCGTGCACGCACCTTAGCGGATAGACCAATCAGGGTCAAGTATTCCATTGTGGTGGGATTACGAACAACGGAATACTTGATCCTGACTGGTCTATTCGCTAAGATGCGTGCACGCAAAGATACGAGCGAGTTCGAGAAAGGGGCCCCAGCTGTCCGTACTTTGTACATAGCGTCTTAATAATGATTGGGGGGATCCGCCACCAGATGGCGAGCATCCAATGTCGATTGCCAATAGTTCACATACATATTTCACTCAATAGTTCCTTTAGTACGAGTATTACTGTGATAGCAATATTTCATTTATGATTCATACTTCTTTTCCAGTGTAGATATAACCGATCGGCGTCTGTCTCGCGTCTATCATGACAAATATCGACCGTTTGCGTAGGTACCTATACCTAGGTACGCACGCGGAAACAATTTTCAATCCGGCGACGCTTCGTTTCCCCGATCCCTTCTCCCGATAAACCGAATTGTTTCGCGAGTCGCAACATGATTGCATCGCGATTTACTTCGCCTCCAATTAAACATCGACCCCATACCTTTCTCGAATCGTTATTTCGAAGGGGCAGAAAAAAGTCGTTTCCTGAGTCGCGACATCTTAGGTCTAGCGCTGACATGTAATTTTTAGTTGCACAATAGTTTAATCGGTGAGCAATTCTCTAATGTTAGGTAATATGAACTTAAGTAAAAAACTATTGTTTTCCAGAAAACTAATTTAAAGATATTAGAATTCTTGGTAAATGTGATTATTACTTTCAGAAACTCATATTTTGATATAAGCATTAATTCTAAACTAGTTTCGAGTCTTGGTAAAATTTATATCAAGGGAATACGCATTTACATGGATTTTGCTTGATTGAAGTCTTTATGATCAAGTCGTGACTTAAGTCCCTATTACCTAACGTTAGAGAATTATCACAGACCAATACGGCACTGCGCTCACATGCGATTGATATATGCGATCGAATATAGTCAACCAATTAAGGGGGGGGGGGAGGGTATAAAAAATCAATTTTTTTAATTGCCTTTTCTTATAGTAAAACATTTAAAGAATGTTGTGTCCAAATTTCAAGTCAATCGGAGCAAAACTCTCAGTCATAGACCTTTAAGTCTCCGCTCCTCTAATACTGCGGAGCGATAAGAACTCGGCGCTTTTTAAGGATGTTTCACCCCTATTATCAAAAATATAAGAAGTTACTCAAATTTTTCCCCAAGATTCTTTCATATCTTTGAAAGCCTTATGCAAAATGTCAAGTCTCTTGACTAACTCGTTAAAAAGTTATAATTGAAATAAAAATGACAATTTAACCCGTGCTCTTATGGGAAATTCACAGAAACTTAGAAAAAACGTTGAAAAATTGGGTTACCGTAATGAAACCTTGCATACCGCTAGATTATTATGCAAAGAATAAATGTTATATTTTCACACATCGATCAGGACAGTAATTTATAACAAATAATTAAGAAATCTTGGTAAATTCGCTTACGATGGAGATTGCTGCGCGCGCAGTCGTGAAGTGCGGCAACGCCGCAGGGCTCGTCAAGTATAGGGATCGTGCATGGGTACCGAGCGACGGTTTTTAATTATGCCCATACAGCACAGAAAGCTTGCATAAATATTGCAGGAATATTGCTCTGAGAGAATGGCAACATTTCAGTATTACTTCTCAGTGTTTCAGCAATATTCCTGCAACGTTGCAGCAATATTCAAATATCCGCCCCTCTGCAATATTACATGTAACATTGTTGCAATATTGCACTGCAATATCTCCACGTCCGCATAAAAAGTATGATAAATATCTTTCCTTTGCATATTTCATACTTTGTGTGCTTCAGTTTCTACTTCTCGCTCTATTAAGATTTCTATCGGCTAATTTCGGGCTTATTCGATGATTAAAATTTTTCTGGTTATTTCGGGGCGCGATCCTTGGACTCTGCATATGAAGCTGAACCCTTTCCTGATGACTGCTGTAAGATAACATGTTAGCTCTGCTATGAAATGGATGTTTAGGAGGCCGACACACGCCGTAGTCTGGAAATGTAAAGATATATTTCCAATATGTGGTGCATAAGAACCTTTTGTATTTTCGCCACCACACTTAAAAAACATAAATCTAGGGCCCTATAGAACAAATAAATACATTTCTTTGTTGTAATCAATTGGTAAAATCAGAAATTTATTATTTTCTTTTTTTTTCTATAGGGCCCTAAATTTATGTTTGTTAAGTGTGGTGGCGAAAATACGAAAGGTTCTTATGCACCATGTTGGAAATATATCTTTACATTTCCAGACAGCGTGTGTCAGCCTCTTAATCTACACAGCTGGTGTCCTTATTAATATGTTTGAACAAATATTAATCATGACGCTTTAAACATTTAATAATATTATCAATTATCAATTACAATTAAAACTATAATTGCGAAAATTAATATTTTTCTACCATTATGGAAGTCATTGTATTGCATGGCTCTATTTGATTAGCGGTGAATTTTCATTTTATTCATATGAGTTATATTCAATTAGAAGTCTTATTCAATTATAAGGGAGGTACTTGAAAATTTTCATTTTTAATATTGCAGCAACTTATCTGGAATATTATTTGTACAATATTGCATTTTAAATATTGCGAATTATTGCTGAACTATTAGATATGCAATATTGCAATTGTAATGTAACAGCAATCTTGCTGCAATATTGCACCTGCAATGTAATAAAGCAATATTGCTGCAATGTTTTGTGCTGTGTGGGCGTATGCGAGCTCACTTCGAAATTATCGGATCGATCACGCATTTCGTACACTGATCGCATGTCACTGCCAGGTCTTGTTCGGAATGGGTTCATTTTCCGAACACTTTGCTATGCCGGAAAGATATTCAATGCCTGCGAGCATTTAATCGCGCGCTATTACTCCGAAAGGACGAAACTAACCCCTCCCCCCTCTCCTGAGGCACATTTACATCGTCGATAAATTGTTTCAAGTTGCGCGCAATGGGCGCTCATTAAATCCCGTGCAACCGAGAATAATGGCCACGACTCCGCGTATAAAGGTCTCGTAGGTAGGTATAGCGAGAGGCTCGCGGCGAAGTCGGGAGAGTTGCAGAACCGTTTTTCCTGAGAATTTAGCGTCCGATCGCACGGCGAACTCTCCCCGTCGCGTCGTACCGCACAGTCGGCTGCTGTGGCTTTGAAGTGACGGCCGCGTCGCACATCCCCCCTCTTGCCGTTTCGCGTTATCGTACGCGGGCGGGTCGTACCGCGGTTGCCGAGTTAGCGATGCGTGCACTTTTAAAGATAGAAGCGCGTTTCGGCAAACCTTTGGAGAAACGGAAAGAGGAAGGAGGAAGCGCTTGGCTGATTTCAAGGTATAGTTCTAGAGGAAACGTCGCAATCTCCGGGTGAAATGGAAGACATCCGAGGAAAGCGAAGACCGATCGTGTATGATTTTGCAGAGCGAATTCTTACATTTGTCAAATCACATCTTTCAAAGATCGGTAGACAAAGAGTGAGAAGAAATTTTA
This sequence comes from Xiphydria camelus, assembly GCA_963678675.1. Classification (NCBI taxonomy): domain Eukaryota; kingdom Metazoa; phylum Arthropoda; class Insecta; order Hymenoptera; family Xiphydriidae; genus Xiphydria; species Xiphydria camelus. The sequence goes on along the minus strand of OY783195.1, from coordinate 21,761,593 downwards.
TTGTATACACAGTAGGTAGAGTAAAATGGGGTGAGCTGGCGCAGGGAGTTATGCTGGCCCCTTGTTGCTATGAAAATTAATAGGAACGAGAGGCCAATTTCCTGCGCAAATTAGCCCCGATTTATCCGGCATAGGATGGTGAGTAAAATTTTATATACCTATGCAGTTAAAAATATTGTGTTCCAACATTACAAATTCTGCTCATTTAAATCTCGCTAGATTAATATATATGCTTTTCGCGAATTGGGATGCGAATGACTAACGAATTTATTGAAATGTAAAATTTATATTAAATTAAGCGCAAAATGTTAAACAGTTGAAGCTGCAAATCTTGGAAAGTTCAGAGAATTTTACAGCCGAAATATAGCAGCTGCTCTGAATAGCTCGTGTGGATAATCATCAGATAATTAGCAACAGTGGTCGACTTCATTGCTAATATATTACGACCACATTAACAGATATAGAAATAATTTGCAGGAATTCCAAATATTTTTTTCTCGCAAAAGGGGGGGGGGGATAGGTATAGAATATATCTACAATATAACCGCGAAGCGCGCGCATTCACAGCCCACCGCTACCTATACGATGCCGCCTTTTCTTTCTTCGCCGGATGAAAAAATATGCGAGTGCATCCGCGGCAGGCGTAATGAACGTTAAATGTATCGTAATAATCGGGTAAAGGGGACCGCCTCGAGCTTTCCCCTTCGCGTTCCGCCACTGGGTTTAATTTACCAGTCGCGGATGCCGATTCCTTTTTCTGCTCTACTCCCTGCAAGGGGAAACAGGCTCGTCGGGGGAATTCACCCACCGCAGCCGTTTCTCCTCAGCGGCAATTCGTTAAACCGTTTACTTAGTACTTAGGGAGGTCCTCGATTGCTTCCGCGCTGCAGCGGTGTGTTGCCTAGCACTGGAAACGTAGTTCTGCTTATGCCCGGGCTTTGGCGTCCGTCCCGTCGGAGGCGAGTTCGTGTTTACTTCCGAGAGTCGATCTTCCGCGTAAACGAATTCCTTTGACTGGAAAGCGGATGTTGGAAGGAAGGGTCGAAGGCGTTATTTACAACGCGTCCGCTTCGGGATCGGCGTCATTAGCTCGACCTATCCAAGCCGACTTTATGAGTTTCCGTATCGCGAGGAGAGGAGAAGTGGTATGAGGGAGGCGAAGGCGTGAGAGTGCCTCGGAAAGACCGAAGCGTGACGTGCCGGGGCTCTGCAAGTTTCGCAGAGTAGCGTCGCTTGTCGCGCGGAGGAAATCTTTAGCGATCGGGGGCAAAGGATCGACCTGTCGATAATTACTCGATAGCGCGCGGCGCAGGGATTTTACGGCTCGCCGTTCGACGTCGCAGCTGAATTTCCGCGCGACGTCGAACTGTACATCGATGCGGACAAGTGCAGCGAGGACTTGAGTAAGGCGAAAAGGAAACTTCGGCGCGCACTTCCCGATAGATTATAGCGCGCTTCTTCGAACTTCGTGGAGGATATAAATTCAATAATGGAGGAGAAAGAATGTCGAAAGCGCGAGGGGTACGACATATTCAGTTTGAAAAATGACCAAGTCAGTTGTAAGTACTACATTTCGAGGTAATTGGAGCATGAGAAAAGCGTCCCATTAACGTGGAAAAATTATATTGCTGCATCTGAGACATACCTACGTTAGCTGCTGAACCGACATTATTAATTTATGCAGCAATGCGATTAACCGCTCTGTAGCAACATTTTCTGCAGCAGAGAGGATGTTCCGTTTATACTAGACTCAAAGCGCGTTTTGCGATTCTTCGCGAAAAACCAGACAGCGAGCGAGCAATCCAAATGTTCCTGCACCACGGAAATTTGGCGTGGAAGCAGGAAATAACTGTATAATTGCGCCGCGATGTTAATGGAAGCGTCGTCGTTGAACGGCCGAGCCAAACGAGGCGGGCGCTAGGCTCTGCAATTGTTCTTCCACGTGTCGAATCGCTCTAAATTTGTAACAGTTCTATGCAGTACGACTGCAGTAATTATTTCTCGATTCTGCGTAAAACATCAGGACCGCGAGAAAATATAGATGGTGTGTTGATGAATTTGTCACAAAGAACTGCACTGACTTCTTCCTGTCTGATTAAATGGAACACTCTATAGGGTGTTCACGCCCAGGCCCCGAGACTGGGTGGAGCTTATTTCAAATGTGCCGCATACGCGAACTGATAATTTGGTTAGCCTCTCCTGTCGTCACTACGGACATCTATCAACTGGAAATCGAACTGCATAAATCTCGAGACGCTGAAATTATCGACGCTTTCACAACACTCTACCTCCAGGGTGACGTGGAAATGAGTGTTCCTACCTTTAGGAGGATCTTCCCTCCTGAGAAGTCACTCGTTAATTTCGCAGTAGACATGTATTTGAGGAACATAAACAACGATCGAGTCACTGAGCTGTTACAGGTTATTTTTGGTTATAGTATTGACATTTTATCGACAGGGTGCATTACTCGATCAGACATCGATAACTTCAGTGTCTCGAGATCTATACAGTTCGGTTTCCAATTAGAAGATGGCCGTAGTGACAGCAGGGAAGACTAAAAGCCATCCCACACAAAATTCCGTAAGGCCGTAAGGCGTAAGCGTAAGCGAATAGACCAATCAGGATCAAGTATTCCGTTGTCCGTAACCCCACCACTTTCATCCATAAAACGTAAAACGTAAGGTCGAAAACTTTCGTCCAGTTGAAATTTTTACGGTATACGTCTTACGGACAACCAATCACAAAGTTTCCCGGTTCATTTGATATCACAGGCCCACAAAAATAATTTTTTTCTGTATTTCGAACCAGAACAGGTGATTCTTGTAGATTGATGACTCAAATTTGCGTAACAGGTCAGGATTTCGAGATACTTGAGGTTAAATGTACGAAAACGTACGATTTTGGCCATATTCACAGCTCCATTACAATGAAAGTAAACATGTTTTCTTAATTGCACTTGCAGCATTTGAAAGTGTCGGTTTTGAACTTTTCAATACATTATTTGATTGTTCATAAACGATTTTATTAAGCTAAATTTCAACACGACAAATCTATCCTTCAGTTTCACCGCGCAACGCGTGCATACATTTAGACGCTGTCCCTACCTTCTTATTTTATATAGGAACTGAGTGAAATCAATAATTAAATGTACTTACTATTAAGCTTTTCTTCCCAATTGACATGAAATTATTAACAATATCAAACTGATACTTCTAGGTATTTAGATTCTAGGTTAGATGTAAATAGAGGGTGAGGACAACGTCTTTGTTCTGGATTGGTCAAAGCTTACGTCTTACGCCGCGTTTGTGTGATGAACTTTACATTTTACGTCTTACGCTTACGCTTACGCCTTACGGCCTTACAGAATTTTGTATGTGATGGCCTTAACCGAGTCACTGGTCCGCGTATGCAGCACATTGAAATAAGCTCCACCCAGTCTCGCAGCGTGGGCGTGAATACCCTGTATACATATATAGCAATATCAGAAATAAAGGTATTTTTTACCTCCTCATTTCACCGTGGAGTTATCGCATGTTCGTATACGCCAAGAGATCCAATAAACTGATTCTCTCTATGGATCGTGGCGGCAAGCGCTTCCTACGGGGACTGGTGATTGCGTGGCCGGGAAGCGCATTGTGCTCATACGCTTCCCCGCCGTAAGCAGCCGCGTCACAGCGGCTTCCGGTGCGGGACTATATGCGTCCTCGCTCATCCGGGATCCCAGATAATTCAATCAAGATTTATATTCTCCGTGGGGAGGGCCAACGGGAACTCTTTTATTTTCTATTTATCGTCGGCAATATTCAGCGTGATGTCATATCCCTCGGGAAGGCGGAATAACCTCATCACCGAAGCAATCGACTCGCTGCCCTCTCATATGCCGCTTTTATTAACGTCCCATACCGTCAGCCGACACGGGAAACGAGACGGGCGCCGCCGCTGTCGTATAGCGGCTTCCGCGCGTCGGGACCAAAAGAGAGATAGTATACATGTGTATACACACTTTGTATTCTGAAATTTTCGTGAAATTGCACTGAGACGTTGTGACCGATGAAAGACGATAAATCGGCGTGGTAGGGTATTTGTAAAGAGCTCGAATTTCCTCGGTATGTGTTATATTTCTTTGGTTCCTTTTCTTTTATACCTACACGGAGAGAATTTTCTACGAAAAATTAGTATGGTTTTATACTACCGGAGGAACAGACCAGTATTCTAGTGAAAATTAATATGTCTATACCAATAACTGGGTTCGAACGCATTATATTTTAGATTGGAGATATACCAATTTTCGATACATAACGACCGATAAGCATTACATTTAAAAAATCCGATATTAAGAGAAACATCACACACACACATCTAGTACAATTCTTCTTAATTTTTAGATCAATTCCATACAAAAAATGTCAACTGAGTATTTCTACTAAAAAATAGTATGTCCAGGTCAACAACTGCTTATGAACGTACCATATTTTAGAATTGAAACATACCAATTTTTCGTATGTAACGGTCTATGCATTGCGTCTAAAATGCGGCATGGAGGAAGACATTAACTAGTAGAGTTCTTGTTAACTTTAGATTAGTCCCATACCAAAAATACATGTAGTAAGTACCTATGAAGAATCTGCAGGAAGATATCAGTAGACACAACAGTTTCTAGACAAAAAAGAGTAACAATTTGCGGTGTGGTTAGTTCGTAGAAGTGTTACGCACGGACGACCGTGATTTCAACATCAAGTAAAGAACAGTAAATAAGTACATATATCGGCTTGTAATTATTCAGTATTTTATATATTGAGGTATAATTGTGCTTCCTGACATGTGTATATACGTTATTTGTATGCAGTATGCATAACTAGACCACGTGACATAGAAAACAGGTTATGAAATCATAGTCTATCATAGTATACAAATCGGTTAAATTCACATCTATTCTTCTACCGGTATGGTCCATACGAAAAATTGGTCGAATTCTCTACTAAAAATTAGTAAAAAAAACTCTTTCCATGTGGTATGAACGAACCCCGACTGAATTTTGATATGGTGCAAATTGAAATGCAGTATGCTAGAAGCTGAATAGTAGCTTAAATTGGTTTCGTAGGGACAACACTATTTTTTTAGTATGGGCTCTACTACAAATCAGTTAAATTTATGTCTGTTCCTTCACCGGTATACTCCATACTAAAAATTGGTTCAATTTTCTACCAAAACTTAATAGAAAATTCTCTCCGTGTAGAAAGGAAAATAACTTGGAGAATAAACTTTGTTATTTCTAATAGCCAATAATACTGTATCATTAGTTGATCCAACTATAAAAGTGTCAGTATGTTTATCTTTCTGCAGAACAAATTATTTAGGTATTTGACAATTTTACTGTATTTATGATTCTGGTAGGAACCGATGGATGGATGAGGTAGCACGCGGGTGCCATAGCTCCAGTTACGGTACTATACAGGGTGTCCCTAAATATCATGTACAAACGGAAGGAGGTAATTCTTCGACTTATTTCATGACTAAAAGTTCAGATAAACATAGGTCCGCAAAAGCTTCGTTACTGATCTACAGGGTGTTGAAATTTCAAAGTTTTTTTAGTTTTTGTTTTATAGCTCATGCAGTTTTTAAGATATTTAGCTCAAATTTGGAATGTAGATTATGCTGTAGGGCTTATATCATTGGGCATGTGAAATGGTTGTGAGAATCTAGAGGGGGTTATTTTTTTAGGGGTCGTGCCCCCTTTTCTCTCCCTAAACTTTTTTGCGGTGCGCCTCTGGTAGATTCTAAAATACAAAATAAATTTTCAGTTTTATTTAAAATCTTTTTGGTCTCTTGTGTGTGTAGTTTTTTCGTATCTGCTACAGTTACCGAGAAAAAACCGTAAGAAATACTCCGGGAATGTTCCAAAGAGTCCGGAAATCAATGAGAAGGAGAGCGGAGACATGTGTAAGGGTTGGAGGAGGTCAGTTTCAGCAGTTTTTGTAACGTTGTTTTGTTATGTTTATTATTTAGGTTTTTTTTATTGTAATAAATCATTGCTACAAAAACCGCGTTATCTAACAAAATTTTGAAATTTCAACACCCTGTATGCCTGTGTTTATATGAACTTTTAGTCATGAAATAAGCCAAAGAATTACCTCCTTCCATTTGTACATGGATTTGTACATGATATTTAGGGACACCCTGTATATTATTAAGTATACTTACGGTATTTTAGTAATCAGGAAGTGCTGTATGAATAATATGTGGGGCATTCCGTGTCAAGACAGCCACTTTTTTTCATGAAGAAAAAACGACGACAGTAGAAGAAAACGATTTCTCTCATATTGACCATTGTTTGACTTATACTCTTTTTCCCGGGCATCCTAGATATTTTCCAACAACATTCGGCAGACTTGTTTCACCGTAGCTGCATACTATCACTGCTTCACTTTCGACGAGAATCTCGAATGCAACGACTGCGACTGGGCTTAGGGAGAAAAAGTAAAAGAGGCAATTGGAATTTCAATGAGATGCGAACGTCTTGGTCGAGTGTTTTAGGAAACGGGTTAGGAACTCCTGGAATAAGTCTCCCCCTCGGGACGATATATACATGCAGTTCCGACAAAAGTCGGTGAGTGCATATATGCGCCAAACGATATGTGTCTCCTGAATGCAGATTTACGTGGAAAATGCGACGGAACGGAGGAAAAGTAGCGTCTCTCCTGTCAGATATGATATGACTTCTATACATATAATACAACCAACTATACATAGAATTGTTTCAAGCTGTTTACACATTACTTCATCATTTCTCCACCAAAATAGAAAATCTTCGGTACTCAGAATGGCGATCAATGCTAGAAGACTCTACGAGAGCTTTCTTTTTATAAATTGTATATACGTGCATGTGATCTATTTACATTGCCTCATCATTTTCCTATAACTCTATGCTGCATGAAGGAAAGTTGAATATTATGTAAAATAAAACATTTTTGTTGCCCTCTACTTACTATGGTTTACCGTGATGGCCGCAGGCCACCTCAAGAGTTTCGTTTTATTCAACGTTCCCCTACAAACTGGATATGGAAATAAGTTCCTCGAGAAATATTATAATTTGTCGAAGGAAAATTAATATTGCTGGCTACTTAAGTAGTCGTTACCGTAGTGGAAAACGCTTCTAGCCAGCCGACAAGTAGAAAATGACAGTGTTTGTCAAATATTTGCATATGCATTTTTTTCCAGCTACAATTTTATTTGTAACACTCCGTATATATTATAATTGTAGAAAAGTTACTGAACAGCAAATCTGGACTCTTAGCTCTAATCGTACACCTGGGGTGATTAGTCACCCCAGTTATTCTCTGCTCAGTGATTTTTATCTAATAGAAACGAGAATAGAATAGAGAAACGGTTGAGGTATCTCGTGATACGCGCTATGTACCGAGCGTTCGGATAACTGGTCCCCAATGGAAGTTTTTCACTGCCAAATCTCTGCTAAATCTCTGTTAAAACTATATGAAATACTCTGCTAAAAGTCTACCATATCTCTGCGAAAATGTTACAATTTTAAGAGCTGGTAGAGGAATAGCAGAGCTGTCCGTAATTTCAGACGAGTTAGTAAAAATTTCGTCATTGCCCGCAAAGTCGGCAGAAATTTTCCAAAATCTTTATCAACTGCGTGAACTCTGACGAAATTCTTGCAAACCCTACCAAAATATTTACGAACTCTGCAATCTCTGCCGAAGTCTCTGCCAGCTCTGTTATTAAATACCAGCTCTCTCTCTCTCTCTCTCTCTCTCTCTCTCTCTCTCTCTCTCTCTCTCTCTCTCTCTCTCTCTCTTAAAATTGCGACATTTTCGCAGACTTTTGGCAGAGTTTTTCGCAGAGATTCGGCAGAGATTTAACCCTTCGTTACTCACGTGGGTTTTTGAAACATAAAAGGTCACCTGGGGTGTACCCTACACTCCAGTTAAAAATTAACGTTTTCTTAGTGAAAAATTGAAATTTTTTAATACTTTTTTTATTTTAAAGCTTGAGATATTGCCTAATGATCTCAATATTGTTTGAAAATAAATTTCGTAATTTTCTAATTAAAAACAAAACTCGAAGTCTCGGTACATGAGGTCTCGGTTCTCAGATGCTCAGGTCTCCCTGCCGATTTTTATAAAAAAATAGTATAAATAATAGACTGAGGATAGTTATCATACTCTCGTTTTGTTAACGAAGGACAAATTAACAAATTGGAACAAGTTTTATAGAAAAATATTAAATATTAAATTAATTACAGACTGTTAACAATCATTATTTAACTCTTTGCAGCGTTCTGTCGAAGAGGCAAATCGGTTTTGTCCTGCGCTTTTGGTGCCAAATTCTTTAATGAAATGTTCCCGAAAGGTACTGAAAGTACAAACCTCGAAAAAAAAAACTAGGCGTGGCGTGCAAAAAAAGGAGGCGGGGGTGTAACCTACATCCCACGTAAGCAACGAAGGATTAACAGAGAAAAATTTCTGATAGGGATACGTATCACAAGATGTGTCAACTCTACGTGTTTCTTCCTCGGAACTATCGATGCCTCACGCTCCACTGGAAACCCTTTCTTTTCATATCAGCCTTCTCCAGTATATACATACATACGCTTACACGCCTCGTCCGATGCCCCTCCTCCGATAGCCCGTTCTATTCTTTCCTCCCTGGCACGCTGCAATCGATTCATGGCGTATCGAAGAAGCACTCCCCGGATTCCAGGCGCTTAATCGTTTAAACGCGAACAATGCCGAGTGAACACGGTACCTACAGCCGCCAGGAAAGTAATGAGAGGTGAATAGCTCGAACATTCCTGGCGCACTGTAGTTTCGACCGTATTTACAGTCGCTACGATACTTTGGGTGTTTCACGCGCCGCGTATGTATACCGACGATACACCGGGTGTACGGTGATATTTTTCATCCGGGAAGGCTCTGTGGTCCGTCGATGAATTACGTTGTACCTGTGTGTGCATCGGTAGCGTAAAGCAGCTGTGAGAGATCTCCGATGTAATTTCACGCATACCTGCGTGTACACACGAAGCCATACGAGTACGCGTACGTAGATGGCACTCGTATACCTGAGCATCGGCACCGCGTGAAGCAACCGGGAGAGGGCCGCTATCTCTCCCGTATATTATCAGCGGTACACAGGATATAGGCAGGATATAACGCGCGTACACTCTGCTCAGGTTTATGAGAAAAATGGCCGGGGTGTTCAGGTGCGCTCCTTAATTATTACGAATAGCTGGTGTAAAACAACGCACGCCTCAAAACACGCTAATTAAACTCCTGTGCCGTAAATCTCGAGCGGGGCGAAACTCGACTATTACCATCGTGGTGTGTACCTACGCGTCGTGGGGACGCGTACAAATTTCAGGCGGTGCAACTCCCAAGGGGTACGACGTGTATGTCTCTCCGGGAAGCATATGGGTATGCGTGTGTGCATGCGAATCGGGGAGTGCGGAAACCTTTCAGGCGTGGGTAACTTCAGCGAGACTTTGCAGTAATTGTAACTTAACTTCGCTGCGAGTGGGTGTGAATGCCTCGCGTTGAATTCCGGATACAGGGGTTCATCGGGCGATTTCGCTCCGAAGTAGTTATGGATGATGTCACACCGTTGTGCGGGACACGCGAGTAAAAATGCACGCGCGCGGCGAGTCAATCAAAAGCAACTTTTAGAACTTTCAGGGCAGGGATTTTGCACTATATTATGATGTATTGAAGTTTCTGGATTTATTGCAATATTACTCATAAATAAATAACGATAATACAAATAGATATTAAATGTTGAAGCCTTCCTCTGATTGTTTATTCACTTGTTATGATACATACAACAACGACAGTTACTTTTCAATTATTTTTCAAATATTCTGCTCATTACGCTATAAAATAACGAAGCCAGTGAATATTTAAATAATCCTTTTAGGAATTTGTATAACGTTTTATATAAGGATAAGATTCGATCTGTGGGTTAATCAACAGTCGAAGTCTCGAATAAGGAAATAAAATTTATCTCCAGCCCACGCATCATCTCGACAGGGCGCAACAATGACTAACCTTTCGTTGACCTTTTTCCCTGCTATAAAAATACAGTATGTATCATAAGCAAAGAGTTATTTGTCGTTACCAGTTTGTCTGTAGAGATATTTGGCTTCACTGCAGCATGCAATATACATGCATTACGGTTTGAAAGGAGAGATTGCATATATTTTTTACACATCCTTTTGCCGTTGATTATATCTATAAACACTGGTTGCCGAAGCCGTCGACATTATCAATGTCTATACAGGGTGTTTCATAAGTATTGTGACAAACGTAAAGGGGTTGTAGAGGGCATTAAACTAAGCAATCTTGACCAATAAACCTGTGTCCAGAAATATGCCGTTTGGGCGGGAAGGTGAATGAGAGAAACACGAAGCAACTAATAATTGTATTTTTAATGTTTATAAAAATGACTCAATATGGCCTCCGTTTCGCTCAATACAGAATGTGGCACGGTTGTGCATTGCAGTCCGGACCCTATGGAATACCCCAGGCATGTCCTGCACAACTGTGGAGGCGGCCATCACCCTTCCCAATAGATCTTCCACGTTGTTGACAGGTGTTTCGTACACCAACGTTTTGACATGGCCCCAGAAAAAGAAATCTAAGGGTGTTATAAGTCTGGAGACCTTGCGGACTGTCGCACATGATGGCGCTCCGGCGCATTTTTCTTTGCAAGCGCGGCAGTATCCGAATGAAACGTTCATTCACCTTCCTGCCCAAACGGCATATTTCTGGACACAGGCTTATTGGTCAAGATTGCTTAGTTTAATGCCCTCTACAACCCCTTTACGTTTGTCACAATACTTATGAAACACCCTGTATATATGTATATATCATATGAGTTCAATTTTAGTCTAGATACTATTTTCTCGAGAAATTCTGAAGAATTAAGAATAAAACCAGTACGACAACAAACTTCGATCATCTAATAAAGCTATACTACACAGTTAGAGAATTTGTGTTGGAATCAGTCCGCCCATATTTGTATGTTGAAATCAATTGATTTTTCGTGCTAATTGAATATTTCTTATGTTAATTTTAATCCTAGAATGGCACACGTCGGTCAATAAAGTCCACATTATTCGTAACTGTTTGAATTTCTCGAAGGCTTATTTATATGCCTGGAACAACCGTTACCCCCCTAAAAAAATATTTGCGGTGGAGGGTAATTAGGGACGCAGTGTCAACGCGATCCCTCAGTGTGTCTTGAGGAAGCGAAGCGGTAAATTTGCGTCCGGATACAAAGTACCCACATGTGCCGTTAGTAGTAATTTTTTTACAAATAAGTAGGTATAAGAACTTCCTATTTTTCGTTATATTTGCATTTATTATGTAAATCAAAATGTTATATATAAACCTGAGAGCTGAATTTTTGGAAGACATCGAAATTATGAGTGGACGGAGGACTGTCGACCAAACAATATCGGACCTCCGCGAGCTCCATAAGTCTAGAAAAATAGATGAAAAAAGCCAAAAGCCAGAAATCATCGAATTCTACAATTGTACGAAAAGCGGAACTGATACTTTTGATCAGCTGTGTAAATTGTATTTGACAGTAAAAAAAACGAATCGCTGGCCAATGAGATTTTTTTTTTGGAATGCTGGAACAAGTAGGAATCAGTGCAAATATTCTGTATAACTGTAAAATGGAAAATGAAATAATGAATAGAAGAGCTTTTTTTGAAAAACTGCTCATCAATTAGTGGTACTAGAACTTCAAAATAAGCTCTCTAATATAATGAGTCGATACGAAACTTTTTAAGAATTTCGATAAGTGGTATTTTACACATCGAAGAACCTGCTACTTCCAAAAAGTCAGATAAATTGGAAAAAAGAAAAAGCTGTTTTTTTGTCCAACAAAAGCCGATAAGAAAATCTGGTTTTACTTCATCAATTATGAGAAACCAATTTGTGAAAAGCACAGAACGGTGATGTGCACCGATTGTAGTCTGTAAAAAATTTTTTTTAATTTTGTAATGCTTTTTATGTATTTGCATTTCTTTTCATATTAAATGATCATTTTTGTATTGAAATCCCTGAAACTTGTCTCCTTCTAGAAAAATCTGCCTTCTCCTGATTAAAATATGTGAGGTTTTCAGGTATAACACATTATTATTATAATATTTTTTTATAAAGCTTTGTCGCTAAACTATAAAGCTATAAAACAGTTTTGCATACATTGTAAAGTTTGAATACAGTAATCAATAACTAAAATAAATAAGAAAAAATTTATTTTCAAACTTTTCAATCACCAGATAATCTTCTAGAAACCTTTAAGTATATATGCATATTCTTGCAGAATTTTTGGACCACTCAAAACATTAAAAAATCGGACAGGTTACAAAATACCCACGTGTACCGCTTAAATGTGCCAAAGATACGTGTGCTGCTGTAGCGTTACCATTGTTTGTATTCATTTTAACATGAAATATGTTAGATTAACATGAAAAATCTGTTGATTTTAACATACAAAAATTGTTGAACCGATTCCAATATAAAATTTCCAATTGTATAACATTGTTTTATTTGGCTCATAATTGGTTCTATAATTAAAGAAGTGTATATATATTCCTTATACACACTCCCCCTGGCATTTTCTCCTTCCCACGCATACGGAGAAAGATCGACACGGCGGAGCGTTTACGAGCACGAATATAGCCGAGGTCCATTCGTTCGCAGCCGAACAATGAACGAAATTGATCCCGGTGCGCGGAGCGATACGAGCGCGACGGAAGTGCTCGGTCGAGCATCCGGGCACTCAGCGGCGCGATATTTTAGCTCGGTTTCACTGCGGGCTCCTATGGACAGTTTTTTGCCCGGCCGAAAATCAACGGGGAAGAATAAATTATTCCCTGCGTTCGCTCAGAGGAAAGGGGGAGATATAAGGCTCGAAGCGTGAGGAGTGGTAGAGAATTAGACGGTAGCTTGCGCGTTATCTTCTTTCCGGAAGGATCTTCTCCTTTAGCTTAATGCACCGATTGTTAACAACTGCCGGATCTTATTTACGCGAGGGCGGGGAAGTGCGATACTCTCGTGTTCGCATCTTCCGTTATGTCCAAGGGAAGTGATAGCTGACCATGTAGGAACGTTATAGTTTTTCCTGTACCTACCCTTTCAACTGTAGATATATACAAATGAATTATACGATCGTCACACTCACACACACACACAATAGCAGACTTGCTTGTTTAACAGTACCTAATTAAATAATGCTGGATCAGTATGAAGAGCCAGTATAGGAGGATATCGGAATCCATACTTTTTAAATTTATACTGCATTACATAATGCAAATACTAATCGTAGTTGAAAAGTTCTACGAGAGATATAGGATCCAGTATTTCTATACTGGTTATTATTGCGTTAATGCCAGGTTTGGCTATTAAATTAGTTTCTTTAATCTGTTCACCCTTCTTCTACTTACATAAATATGAAACTAATTCCATGTGAGTTATAAAAAAAGTGATTAAACACTTCGAGAATGATATCCGCGTGGAACATTTTAGAGAAATTTCTGAATGCTGTACATTTTGCCAAAACACACTAGCTCGAGGAAAACACAGATTTGAGAAAACAGCACATTCCAACCCACTATTTCGAAAACGAAACGATAAGTGAATGTTAATTCAATTGGCCTCACTTTTCCCTCCGCCGGAGTGAAAACTCACCCTTTCGGATTTAGAAATATCGTTTTTCGGTGCGTGGGAGATTTGCAGTGTAACTTCGGCTGGCATTTTCGTCGAAGCCTCGCCTTCTATAGACTTTAACGCAGCTCGAGGGAAGTTCTACACACGAAATAGCATGCACCGCACCCGATAACACTAAATTGGTCCACGTCTATCCCGTGAACGGAGGAACTCCCGCCGGCTACGTCCGTTAGGATGCGTTCGCACTATTACGACGTCGTAAATTTATTACGCGTTGAAAGTTTTTTCATTAGCATGCCTACTGCCGGGGAGAGGTACTTCGATGCTTTTCCAGCGAAGAGGGACGTTCCTCCTTTCAACTGCAAAAAAACGTTATACGGCTCCTCTTAATGAAATTCTAGACAGTCATTTTCGTTTCATTGCTACTGAAACTGCAGTTTCTTTTCCCCTGTGAAGCGTATCCTAGCTAATCGGCAGGTAGCGGGAAACTTTCCGAATTAAGCATTTAACTGAGTTAGATAGATGTATAGAAAACGACTTTACACAATATCGCTCCGTTGATAGAAAAGTGACACAACTCGAAAATTAGCACTGTAGGTAGACATAATTGGTGAAAATCAGCCCCCGACACTAGAATATGTACCTATATATATGTGGGAAAACGACACAGTCGTAGATTTGCTCACTTGCCGGTAGAGAGCAGAAGTGTCGTTTGTTCATTTACAGATTTTGCAATCATCTTATACAGAAAAGTGTGGCTCTACTGAGTAATTGATAATTTCAAGATGAGTCATACATTTCAATTATACTTGCTTTTCCATTTGTTTCCTCACTTATAATCGCAGTGTTAAATGAAGCGATCATTTCTTAAACGAAATATAATTGCATAGAGAAGAAAGACAGTTGGATTAAAATTCTTACAAATAAATAATGTTCTATTGTTAAAAATAATTTATTACTTCCCATTGATGAAATAAGTTAGACCAACGCAGTTTTCAATTGAATCAACTCGGTAGTAATTTATTAAAAAGAGAAAGTTTGAATGAAACAAAAAGTAATGTACCTAATGGAAGTACAGAAGACTCTCCCAAATGGCGCACCTCTCAAATAGCTTCCTCGCCTACTTTCCTACCCTCACCCGGTTCTTCATTGGTGAGGAAAACTGAAGTTGGAACGACTCACCGCAAACTAACACTTCTATCTCCAACACGTGTATATAGGTACCTACGTATTCCTAGTACGTGATATATGTTAACGATGATAAAACAATGCGCAATCTCTCAAATATCTCACCCCCGCGGTCGGGTGCGCCATCTGGGAGTCTGCCGAGATATATGAGAAAAAGGGGGTTAAAATTGTAGCACCATGGACTATAAATTGTGAGAAATTGGTGCAACGCGATACGAGTTTCCTCTAATTATTAATAAACGCTATTCAAATTTTGATCCTTCTTTGTCTGAACATAAAATTTATAAAATAATTGTACGAGAGCAAACTATATGGCCAGTTTCTCCATGTTTATATTTATAATGGGATAACAATCAATCTCCAACCATTCAATGGGAAAATTACGCTTGATTCGCTTCTTTGTCGCGAGTCTCGTCGTAGTGAATTATCGTTTACCGGCATTATATATAACGTTCGGCATCCCCAAAGCGAAATTATGCAAAGTCGTGTTTGCAATCGCGAATACGGACACACGACTTGGCGGCTAATGCTTCGTCATCGATCATACAGATTGGTAAATACATCGTTATAGATCGTCACCGCGATAGCGGCGCACCGCTATTATCGACAATTGCACCCGATATCCCAATAGATGTTCGAGAAGATTAATGTCCCCATGTAGTTTTGTGTGTAGGCGTGCGAGCGAGCGCGAGTTTCTCTTCCTCTTCCCGTGTAGCTCCATCGTTATGCATATATGAAGAGTACATGAGGAAATCGATCAGGGTTACCCACTCAGAAATAGCTTTCGAGAAGGAATTTGTCTAATGTTTAATATATGTGTTTTAAGACGTTATGAATTGGAAATTCTAAAACTAATTGCCCTCTATATATGTATATCTATTACTAATAAATCGTATGCCTCTATTATTGATGGCCATAAGCTTATTTGAAACTTGATTTTTTCTATTATATCTTTTTTCACGAGATTATTTAACTTTTCAATAATTGTATATGCATCCTTAGACATATGATTTATTCGTTGCTATATGAGTTTACTCCAATATTTATTTTCGGATAATAGAAATATGTATTAGTGAATCGGTATATTTTGCATAAATTTACTGCATCCTTCCAAATTTTCTTCCCAGTTTCCTCTAAGTATAAATCATGTCTTGAAATGCATACGCGAGGAAACGCGTTTGTAGTAAACTTTCTATAAAAAGGAACATCTATGATGCTCACTCCCATATAAACAATGACTACTTATACTATCAATTGAGGGCCATGGAATAAAAGGAATCCAAGTGACTTTTCTTATACACGGACTTACATGCCGATTTAGGTTATTTGGATTTAAAAAATTCAAGATCTATGCAAGTGATCTCATGTGATAGATGAAGCTCAAAGCAGAAAACCTTTTTATACTAAATAAATTGGCACATAAGGTACCTAAATCTGCACTTAAGCCCATATATAAGAAGTCACTTGGATCCCTTTTATTCCAAGGCCCTCAATTACTCATATTCATCATAATAAATTAACTCCACTATGTGCTGCATAAAAAGGATTACACAAACTTTTCCGTATAACCTGTAAAGTGGCAGTTTTAGTTTAATTTTCATTTATTTCCAACTCAGCTGATCATTATTCTCCTGTCTTCTTCATATTTATACATGAAATAAGCTTTCCATTTTAATATAAAAACTGAACGAATCTATTAATTAATCCTCGTGGTGATCCACCACACACGGTATAAAACACACACCAGCGACTGCTGTGTGCAATTTGCTGTTTTCGGAGTGTTTTGACTTTTTCCCCGTCGCCTCATCATTGGTCCGTCTCGCTGCACGTCCTCGGGCCATGGATTTCCCCGACTGCGTGAACGCATCGTGGATTCGTGCTCGCATGGGGAAAAGACCACCCCGACTTGACAAATGCCGCTGCCGTGCATAATGAACACGGGAAAGAAGACAGAATAACAGAATAAAACACGGCCAGACGGGTTGATAACCCGCGGCAACCACGGAGGAGGCCCGCGTGAATTTCTTTTCATCGATGACAAACGAAAAATGAACGTAGCTGACTAATTGCGAGGGAGCCGCCCGACGACTAAGAATTCTCTTCCCACTCCTCTCTTTCCCTCCCCATTTTCCGGGTCTCTGCGCAATCCTCATCGCGTTTCCTCTCCTCGAGCTAATAAGGCTCTCGACTTCGAGTCTCTTAGAATATTCAAACAGGCCGATATTAAATATTAAACGACTGCGTAATTATCGGCTTCAGTAGTCTCGGAAATGCCGCTACAATGACGCCGGTATCACGCTTTCGTACGAATCGAGGAAGAATTCACTTTCTCGCAACTTTTCTCCCCTTCTCGTGTCTCATCGGCGTCTTGGAACGTAGTAAGGTCGCGCAGGAAGTCAGTGGGGTATACGGAATGCCACTTTAATCGCGTTTCCAACGAATTAACGTTTTTTGTGGCCGAACGACGCATCACGCGCACTCCTCGGGCGGCCCACGTACACGAGAAGCGGGAATATTACTTCGGTTTCACGGAGCACACCGCGCGTATATATCTCGTACAGATAAACTTATAAGTCCTCCAGCGCGCGCCGTTAGTTCGAAAGGAGGGTGGTGCGTGCCTTACGGACTTTCACGTGTTCCCATGTGGATACAGTGTATACAGGAAACGCGGTTCCGCGCCTCCGTCGGGCCCGAATAACTTAAAACGTACACGATCTATAAAAGTCTCCAGGTAGGACGATAAGCCTTTAAGAAGGCCGCCGATAAGCCGAGTCTCGCCGAGTAGCCAGTAAAAAAAGTGCATTACTCGAAACTCACGTTTAATCCCATCCGCGCCGCCATTCCTCGCTTCGGTATTAAATGTAACGGATAACAAGATTCACTTCGGATAAGAATCTCGTCGCGACATCGTCGAGCAGCATCCGGGAAGGCCTTTTTATTTTTAACTCTAACCGGGGTACTATAAGTACAAGAAATTTTAAGAACTGCACTTTTAACGCCAAATAAGAGGGGAGAGAAATAATTATTACGAGGTTCTCAGAAGTATTTAGAAGTATTTTGAATTTAATTTCATCTTCGAATTGGGTGAAGTTCAGTAACACTCGTATATTTTAGGATCTTGTAAATTACGTGAATCCTCATCAAATCTGTTAAAACCATTGAAAATGTATGAAATCTTATAACTTAAATTCCTAATAACCAATTGAATCTGTATTAACTACTACCTACTGATAATAAAAATATATATAATATTTTTGTATATCACTTATTATTAGAAAATTTACTTCTTTTGGTATGTGCCATGTGGAAACATTAATATTCTTGTTAATACTCTACTTTGTTTTATACTGTATAAGAGCAGCCTATATTTATCTGCGTACATTCTCACAGAGTACATAACGCGATACACGTATAATATATTTTTGTACCTAATATGTATATAGCTTAATAATATGGCAGGAATGTTTCTGCAACAGGTGAGAATTGCCTCAAATCAACGGTGGTACGATTACCTGCAGCATTTGTCTCTTTCTACCGTTGTTTTAGCACTTATTTTTCATTAAAATGTAAGGCTGTAACTTTTTACCCCAGTCATATTCAACCTCGGTCTCTCCTACCATCATCGATTTTCTATAAAACATAAAACAGCGTGCTATTTCTGTTTCGTAAAATATCGGTGGTATATCAGTGGTGGTACGATTTAGGCGATAGCGTAATATAGACACTGCAACTTTTGTATGGTATGGAAATTGTATTTCTCATTTGAAAATCGCAAGAGAGATAGAGAAGAAAATTCGTTATAATCGTCATTACATTGCTAGTACAAGGACACCGCCTGCAGCTACACGCATTACAATGCTCGCATAGCGTCGCAAGGCGTGAGATAAATGCGAAACCTCAACTCCAGTCCATTGTCCTTAACATTTTTAACTAATGCTCTGCCAAATCTCGAGGGGTTTCGAAACTCTCCCCAGTCATTCGATCCGGCGTAGAACTATATTTGACGGACGGACGTCGGGTTCCTTTATGCCTTCAATCTCGTTTATATACTCGGTCGACGTTGATATCCGCGCATATGAGATATTTCACGTGAAACTTGCAATGACTCTCTAAATGAAATTATTCTGAAAAAATCTGATAATCGATAAAGCAGTTGTAGCACATGAACAAAAATGATTTTGCAGTCTTAGCAAAATTAGGTTTTGCTGGGAACTTTTTGCTATCATGATATAAATATTATCTGTGGCAGCAAAAGACTTGTTCAATAATAGCAAATGTAATTATTTATAACCATGATCAAATTCTTTTAAAACTGTAAAACCATTTTTTTCTGTGCACTATATCCACTGGTTTACATTATTTTCAACTTTTTATTATCAACAGTCTTTCAATAATTAGTTGTGTGCATGTAGATAATTATTAGAGCTCGATTTCTTTATATCTGACTTAAATTAAACTTCTAGAGAAGCCGCTAATTGGTGGCCAGTTAGTTCAGTCCCTAAAGCTTAGAAAGGCCAGCAAATTTTATTTTTAGATTCTATACTGGACACTCTGCTATTCGACACTGCCGGTTTCTTCACCCCTTTTAGGTAAAATTTAATTACACGGTAATAAACTTTATCTAGAAGATGAGAAGTAGGTAATAGTCCGAGAAAATACCTTAGCTCAGAGAAGAGACCGATCGCCGACGCTTAGCTTTCCAGTGAAGCGCAAATGAGCGCCTATGATGCATGTATGTTGTCATAAACTCGAAACTGTATAAGCCTCGACTGAATACTATTATTGTTATGTAGCTAGTCAATAAAATACAGCCTAGAGTTAACTTTAATTAAAGAATTTGGTAACTTGCCTATCGGTATCAGGCGATAAATATAATCGTTTCATTATTCGACATTTTTGTGAAACATGACTGGTAACTTTGACACGGAACAACCCATGTAGGTATACACCATACATATTACGAGCACGCGCAAATTCCTGTCGACAATGGCGCGAAGTTTCAACGGACGTCAATGCCCGCAAGGCTGGACAATGTGAAGACCGGAGCGGTGGCGAGCGTTGCTCTGTTGCTCTAGGTCTAGCTGTGCTCGCGACGGTGATTGATGTATCGACGCACGACCAAACGCGCGCGCGTAGGTAGCAGATTATAATGCTCTCGGTATATGCCGACGTATTTACTGCCGCGTGCGACCGTAATAACCCCATCTACGTTGATGGTCTCGTTCAACGCGTTTCTCGTTGAAAATACTCGTACCGAAGTGCAGGTTGATCGTGGTGAAGACGGCGAAGAGAGGTTGGATTGTATGCGACATTCACGATTCTTGGTAAATTGAATTTCTGGACGGGGAGAGTCAACGAATAATAAGCTTGTTTGCAGTAGTTATCGATTTGAAACGTTTTGAAGGGGGAAGTGTAAAGGGTCCAAAGGTACAGAGGAATAATCGATTGATTTTTAAAAAAATAGAAACCACTGCGAACTTGTCGTTTCATCAAATGCAACGTGATAATTTTTAAGATTCATTCGGAATAGGAACATTTTCAGAAGTTAGAAATCGTTTCACGGGAGAATTTCGCCAGAGAATAATTTTATTTGATGCGACACAGTTTTTTAGAAATCGTAACTATTATGGTTCTATTTTCATGACAATAAAGGCCCAGTAATTGTTTTTAAAATGAACATGAAATGAAACGCGCGTAGAATGATGACATATACTCGTATTTTTGAAGTATCAATGAAGGGAGGTCTCTATTGGCACTGATTATTAGCTTAGGAAATAGTTAATTTATAAAAGAAGTATAATTTTTTGGATGTTGTTATCTCTGTCGAGACTGGTACTTATATGTTGCATTCCAAGAAGAGGCTTTCCAGTATGGATAGTAGATACTTAAGTGAATTCTTCTTGATCTTTTGAGTTACATGTTCCCTAATTGATAACTGTAATGGATAGCATATTTAAAAGACTAATGTTGGAATACCTGAATTCTTTTTACCTCTCCTTAATACGTGGTTCTTATTCATTTTAAAAAGAATTATATGATTTCGTTTCAAAAGTACGTCTATTTAATAATCGTAAAAAAAAAACTATACGATGTGGCGATTGTATTTAATCGCAAGCACACTTCAGCAAAAATTTGACAGTGTATGACATGGAAAAGAAACTATTTTTGTGAGTCCTACTGGAGTTAATAGAACAAATACAGTTTCTTCTCCGTGAAGCAATAACTCTGCAGGAAGAAGAATTGTACATCGATACATATATGTATATATCTAAAGGCTTCATTATACTTTATACAGTACACTCGACGAAAAAAATGTAGCGGGAAAAATGTCAAGAAAAAGGAGTAAGTGAACGACTTTATTTCTTCGCGAAAGATCTGACGAAGGCGTCACTCCGTCAAACGGAAAGTAGCGCGGGTGATCTTCGAGGACTACTTTCAACTCCGGAGTGTCCCCGAGAGTGGCGACTTCCTGAAAAGTTTCAAGCCCTTCCTCTGAAGGAGAACTTTATTAACGATCCCTCTTCATAGTTACCACGAGTAAAATAACAAATATACACGATGATAACGGAGAAACTTGCCAAGTACCACTCCCGAATTATCGAGGTCTATATATCGATGATCAACGGGGGAGGCGTTTAAACGCGAAAAGGGAAAGCTCGATAATTATCCGCGCGCACGTCGAGGCTTGAGGACTTTATGGAGAAGGGGAATTTTATGAATCGCGGCTTGGCGCGCCACGGCAGGGGTTGTAAATCACTTCGTTTTTTTCGCGAGCAAATACCCCATTACCGGCACTCGCGCGCGATTTTATCTACATTGGGGGCAGAGGCAGCGGTGTTCGTAATTCCTCCCGATAAATCGCGGTAATGACGAGTAAGATCGAATAAATCGATGCATCGCCGCGATACGATTCGTCCGCTTCGTTCGAGCGGGTCCTCCAAGACTCTCCCCGTCATCTCGCCGTATTCGGTCGTTCCACGGGCGACGTACCGAATATCCGATCTATAGCAGATATCGGTGTATCGATACAACACGGCGATCGTACCTCCGAGCCATATCTATGATATTTTGACGAATGATACGACGTAATTGTATTCCCGTGTAGGTGTTCTTCGCTTCATCAGTCAATTCTGCAGATGGCGGGGGGAGGAGAAAACAGAAGCCACCGCGACGTCGCATCGCTCTGCCACTTTTGGCTTCTAATTTTATTGTGGGCTTATTGAGTTATCTTGTAAGGACGATATGATTAATGATCGGATAAAAAGCACGGTTGCCACGTGGTGTCATCCCGCGGCTTACCCTTTTCAGCGAGATCATAATTTCACGTCGTCCCCATCGCTCGCCACGCGGCAACGGAGGCAGCGGCAACCTTACCTGGAACAGAAAGATACACGCGGTTCAGGAATTTTCGTTAGAAGGCGACCGAGGGGAGAGGAGGAGGCCGAAATTTATGTATGAAAGGCGTGTCTCGCTTATCGCGGGGCGCTACGAAAGTGCGATCAATTATGAAGTTCTTCGCTTCTTGCGTCGGACGCTCCGGTACGATGAAGCTGTATCTAGTCTCGCGTTTGTGTATATTAAAAGAAAACGAGAAATACGCCACGCCGTACAGAGGTTTATACACGGGAACCGGTTTGTACGACGGTGTAGGGATTGTTGATGATGGGTACGTATCTAAATGCGTGAAATGACGGTAAATCTTATTTGGCTGCTAAGACGTATTTTTTCTATACCGATAAGCCGAAGAGATGAACACGTATCGAGCGTATCGGGGATTATGTTAAGAATCTTTTTTGTGAGGCTATTTTGTGTAGCCGTTTGTCATCTTATTCGTTTCGGATACATAATCGTGTAAAAAACTGAATGGGTATTTTTATTTGGAGATTCGAAGAAGGAAATGGCTTTGACGATAGAGGGCCTCGACAAAATACAGGCTGTTCAGACCCAGGGTTCGAGAGTGTGTGGAGTCTATTTCAAATTTACCGCATACACTAACCAATTATCGGCTCGTTTAGTTTTTCCCGTTGGCACTGCAGTAATTTATTAATTGAAGACTAAAGTGCATAGATCATTATTGGTTCGCGTATGCGGCAAACTGGAGGAAAACCCCACCCCACTCTCGAGAAGCCTGGTCTTAAACACCCTGCATAAAAGAGCTTAAGAGTGGAAAAGAAAAAGAAGTTGAAATACACTTCCTCGTGAAGGTTTTAATGAGAGAGGGAGGGAGGGAGGGAGGGAGGGAGGGAGGGAGGGAGGGAGGGAGGGAGAGAAGGAGGGAGGGAGGGAGGGAGGGAGAGAGGGAGGGAGGGAGGGAGGGAGGGAGGGAGAGAGGGAGAGAGGGAGAGAGGGAGAGAGGGAGAGAGGGAGAGAGGGAGAGAGGGAGAGAGGGAGAGGCGTGAAACTTTAGATAATATAAGTCTAGAAATAAGTCTTGATAATAACTTATTTAAAAAGCTTCTGAAATTTTTGTGAGCCTCATCACTTGATATACCAAATTTTTCGGCGATAACAGCCCATCCATCTCTTTTAGCATTTCTATCTTTATACATACATATATTCCGGTTTCCACATTCCACAACTCAGGGTGTAAATGTACTTCATTAATAAATTCAATAATCGTTTCATTAGACCAAGTATTAGTCACTTTACAATAATATAACCTCCGAAATATTCAAAACAACAACAAACAAACACCAAAACAAAGTAATATTGCAGACTATTTTCACTCTCCGAGCGATCGTCCGGCAACTTGCTTGCAACACATATACATACCTAAATGCATGCGGCGATACCAAACATGTGTAGCTATATGGCCGGTACATACTAAAAATATTATCCTAAATTACATAATCTGACTGTTATAGCTGGTAATGTTGCCGGCCACTCTGTTGCAGCCATATATTGCAGTAAAAATATTGCCCGTTTAGAAGCACCTAAACGGTTATACACTCAATTACTTTTGGTATCTTCCTCCACTACTGCTAATTATGTATTTCTATAAATAGGCCTTAGATTCAGGAACTTTTTTTTTGAACCAATCGCTACCACAAAACACTAAGTCCAATCCACCTCATTTATTAATTAATACGCGAATGCAACTTAACCTTTCTCCCGCAGAGTAGGTACCACGTGGAGATTCCTCGTTGGACTTTTTTACAAGTTTCGTACGAGCACATTTTTCCACGTCACGCGCAACGCCACATACCAAGGGATAAAGCGTAGGACGCGAAACTAATTCCGCGAAATGTAGGAAATCCCTATTATTATAGGAACTACTACCTTCGCATCGGTGACCGCGGTACGACGCTGAAACAAATTTCGAATGGAATTTCCCTCGGCACGTTACACTTTGATACGTCAATGCGAGTTTCCCGCCAACATTTCAATTCCCTTTGGGACTATGCGAAGGATCGGGTATATGGGCACGTATTATTCCGTGCGCTCCGGCACGAGATGCACTTCGTCACTCGAGATCTGCAGTCTGCAGCGCGCCGCGTGTCTGCAGGCAAAAGTAAAAAGGTCGGAAGGCCAATCGCTGCGGATAGGTAAGGCATTCGCGGCACGTACGGAGGGTTGATCATCGACATATCGCATGCATGAGGTATGAAGAGTTGTTACTTGCTCGGTATTCAGTCGGTATTCCGCGCGCGTTCGCGTATATACTTATGGATATATATCTCTGCCGCATCTGACTCGATACTTGTGCACCAACGCGTCCATATGTCGTTACGCATTTAACGCACCGGTCACTCCGGAAATCGAGCGTCGACGTGGAACTCATGAATTTATCTCGGCGCGGACCGACTGCACGTACTTGCAATTTGACTCGGGGACCGTTATCGCACGCGAACAAGGTGGCGGAAGCAGCGAACCGTCCCGTTTCCATTTACCTTTCCGATAAGCGCGCGAGACTTCCAGGCAGTGCGAATGAATGACGACGAGACGGCTCATGGCATATCCTCATATATGCATATACATATGTATATTTCTCAGAATTTTTATTACACTAGTATGTATCACCACATTGAGAAAAAATTACTGAGTCCAAATGAACGTACAAAAGCGTGTTTATTCGATTGGAATGAATACCCGAGTCGAATATTTGATTCTAGTTTATCCTTCTTAAAACTATTTTGACCTATTTGAGTCTACAAAGATTTTCTGTAATTTAAAATGGTCTATGTGGTACTTCTTGCTAACCTTTTTTGACCTACTTTGTTCTGTGGATCCTAGTAAGTTCTACGTAGTACTAAATAAGTCTAAATATTGTTACTGAATTTTGCCATTTCTACCGTGTAGTACTAAAAAAGCCTTCGCGGTAAATTAGTTGCTTTCAATAATGAAGGAGCTCGTTTAATATTTAGAAGTGAGTGAAATAAAGATTAAAAATTGTGTATTATTTTGTAATTAAACAATCTTGCCATAAGTATCGAAAAAAAAAGTTTATTATAATGGAAAACGTTCTACAAGTATTTGGTTACTTCCAATATATTATTTGTTTCTTATTAATTAATCTTTTAAAATATTTTATATTTTTCTCCCGTTTATTTATTATCTTTCCTTTTGCGTAGGATATGACATATAAAAAGAGTTGTACGAATAGTTTGCATTTCAACCTTTTTCATTTTTTCAATTTTGTTAGAATTTTTAAATCGGCATCAAATCAATACTCTGGACCTGATCTGGTTAACCACGTCTGGTCCTCATTAGGAATTCCTGATCGGGTCCAGAGAGAGAGAGAGAGAGAGGGTAATGATTTGCATTTACATATCTTGTCAGGAGCTAGTCAGGCATTCCTTACCTGGACCAGGGGAGGATCAGCCAAAAATTTCTAGTCGGGGTGGTATCACCATAGTGTGTTCGTGTGACAGAAACTAAGAGCATCGTAGCTACACAGTAAACACACTTATTGTTAGTGGTTCACGGCGGGAAGACCCAGTGTTTAAACTCAGTGCAGTCATGGAGCCTTAACGACGTGCAAACATTTCGTAAATATATATTGTGAATGCACTGTCTTCACAACATTTTTCAATTAAAAAATAACAAAATCGATATAATAATGATGTTTCAAACAGTGCAAATTGTACCGAATTATTCCATAAATAATGAATGATGTAAAGTCACTGCATATATATGATTCAGTTTGGAGTGGACGTGCATATTCTTTTGACACATACAGTTTTTTATCATGCAATAATCTGAAATATTGAGGAATCCGAAGGGAATAAAATATCGGTTAACCCTCCGTTAGGCGGGTGGATTCTACTAGACGTGCTATTCAAATGGGCGTGGATTACAATGGTAATCCACCCGCCTAATGGAGGGTTAAAGTAGGTTATTTTCGGTTTTAGCGTTAGTTCTAAAAAGTCCTAAAACCATCCCAAATCTGCAATAAGTAGAACCTTTTAGGCTCACTTAGGATTTTGCACATAATAGAAAATAACGTTTACGTAGACCTATTAAGTCCTAATACATCCTAAAAAGTATTCGAAATTATAGGACGTTCTAGGTTCAAATATTCGACTCGGGTACCGATCAGATTCGAAAAATATTCAATTATAGCGAGAATATATTTATATAAACATAATCAACGTTTATTCGAATCGAATAAACGTTGTTCTAGGATTGTTTAAAAATATGTTTACTTATTTTGAGATAACCTTTTTCTCAATACGAAATTATATGTACTTAGATATCGAGTACATTTGCGAAACGTTTCTGTTCAGTCGTTAAAGTATTTATGCATTTAGTGTACCGTCGAATCCTCTGTAAAAGGAATTTAACTTTTGTTTTAGAAGGAAATTCACTTACAATGATTCAAATAGTAAGTATTGAAGTAAAAAATGTAATAAAAACGAATTACAAATGTCATTTTATAATTTATACGGTAAAATATAAGACTGTGAAGTTTCATATAGATGTAAAATTGAGATTAAAGTTATTGATTTGTAAGGGAACTGATATTGCATAAAAGAACAATCAAAATATGATTCAAATGAAACGTGTATCCACCAGAAATTATTTTTCGACATTCTGAACCACATAGTCATTTAGGTACAATTTTTATAATTCCCAACAAGCAGGTAGAAGATAAAAGCCATATGCAAGAAGTTAATTGATCATTAATATGATCGAAGCTGTAACATTAAAATTTTACGTTTTCTCATAGTTATTATTCACGTCAACATGAAAGATATCGTAATAATGGGCACTAGAAGTTGTAGTATGCAGAACTATTTTACCTAAATGTAAACCATGAGAGTTTAAAACCTTCTTCTTCTGACAGACTTTATCTTCTTCCCGCCTTTTAACTGTTCCAAAAATTCCACCACGCCCAACTACATAGAATCGTTCAACTTGAATCTACATACGTATAGGTATAGTCTCGCGAATTTTATTGTAGTGGTCCGTAAGAACTGCCTCGATATGGAGTTAGTAAGTACGTGGCGAGTTATTTTTACGGAATCGTATATTTAAACGAAACGAGACATTCGAGGCGAGAAGTGGTGTCCGGGGTGGCTGTGATTCATTTGACTTTCATGGTTTCATTAGGGCTTACAAAGAATTACTGCAACCTGCCGGCACTTTACCGTGATTTATTACCGAGGTATGCTTCGTCAGGAACGTTTGTTTTTTTTTCTCGTGATATTCAGAGAATCACTTACGACGAACTTTACGCGTGGTACGTCGGGAATTCGCTTTCCTATCGCTCGATAATTATCTTGCGCTTTCAACGTGGAATGTAAGCGATAGGTTAATGGCCTATTTTCAGAATTAAAAGAAACTAATTTTACGTGATACTATATCTCGTACCATTTCCGTAACTTTACAGTGCGTTTCCTTGGATCGTCAACAACTGCTTTTTGAAAGTCTGCTCCTCAAATCGTCTACGTTATACATATTTGCTATGTTGACGATCCAAGGAAACGCACTGTATGCAAGAATAAAGTAAGTTTAGTTTTGTCGTATACAAAAAAGTTAGTAAAGATTGAAACTTTGAACTTTTAATTTTTAATCAACATGAAGGACGTGATAATAATTTTAATTTATGGCTTATTTGTGTTACGGACCTAGACGTTTTATATCACAGTATATTAAAATAATAGTTACATATATGTAACCACCATTCATGGGTGTTTTTTTTAATACTGCTTACTTTTAGAAGTTAAATTGATAAAATTAAATATTTATATTATGAAAGGTATGTATATTACAAATCGTTTATTTAGATTAATTTTACATCGTAAAATTGTTTGAAAGTTAAAGAAGAATTTTTTCTTTCGTCAGTCTTACTACATGGATTAAAGTTGATAGAGTAAGGTGCTTTTCTACAATTGACTTGAAAAAAGATCTGATAATGTTAAATTTTAAACGAAACCAAAACGAATGAAATATTGACATTTCTCGAAGATAAAATTTAACTTTCATTTTTTATAAGGAAAGAGTAAACCAAAAAGGACGTATTCGTATAATTAGAATTTCTTCCTTGTCTTTTATTATTTATATTTCGCCAGTTTCGTCAGTTTTTTTATTTGTCCTTATTAATTAATAATCACTTATTGAACGACTATTTTTAATTTTAGTTAAGAATTTTAATTCTCTCTTCTAGTTATCAAAATTTAATTACTTATACATTTTTCTCGTGGATTCTATTGAAGTAGAAATAATCAACACGCGCAACTACCTATTTGAAAGTACAATAATGGTAGGTACCTATAAAGTTAAAGCTCAATCATATGAAAGTATATCGTAATCCAAACTGGTATAGATATATTTTTATTACTCATTGAAATATGGAGAAACTACCGAATTTACACTCTACAATATGAGAAATTTCATACATATAGGTTCTTAGGTACCTATAGCGCATATATGCCTTATAAGTCATTCAAACAGCTTTTATATCAACAATGGCCCCGATTGTTGTCGGAGACTCTGATAAATAAACATTGGCATCGCTGGCCGCTTTATTAAACGCCTCGTGTTGGACGAGGATTACATAACACTCGTAACCGAGACTAAACCCGGTTAGTCAAGCGAATTCTACACTCGAAATGCGTAACTCGTGCCTCTCGGAGGCCAGTTCTGCTTCTACGAAGCATCTAAATATACCCGACTCTTTTCATCGCTCCATAAAAATGTATTTTTGCCAAACATCCGTTCGGTTGTTGGAACCCTACGCCAGCGGCAAACGAGTTAAATATGCGTATATACTGTAGCAGCTCGACCCCTTTGTTCGGTGGTTTGGGGAGGCTCGTAAAAGTCGAACAATTGATTTTGAAACTACCAGATAAATACAAAGAAATCCATCATTGCTACAGTGGAAAGGGGCAATTCGAATGAAAAATATCCTTTATTATTGCTCGTTATGTTAATGTTATCGTTTAATTATAAATAATTTCAAGTAGATTGGAAGTATTTAAAGTGGACTCAAGCCTTTTTATACAGTCAAACATTTTGGAGTTTAACTTTGTGTACAACATTATCCGTTGCATTTAAAAGGTTTAGTTGTGCTGCGTTATAACAGAATATAGTTTAGCCTTTTCACGTCAGTCTTTTTTAATTGGAATGTGTGAGGATTGATAATCAGTTTTGAAATAATGCTAAAGTAACGAATTATATTCCAGCACTCTATTGAACCTCATGCTGACCAATAAATTCATAGTATGTTGTAAAAATAAGAGTTCATGCATCATTTTTCGGGAAACTAAATAGGTCATAACGGACTCTGCCCCCTAAAGATCCGAACCATTTAATTCTATCTTTCTCACGTCTCCATTAAACATTTTAAGGACCCATATGGTGTAACCGTTAAGTCCGAAGGATCTCGCTCAAAGTCAATAAATTCATACAACATTCTAAAAAGAAAATATTCACATCTTGTTTTCCAGGAAACTAGATCAAGATGAATTTGGTCCATTACAGTTCCGAGCTATTGAATTCTTTCTCTCCCTCTTTCAAAATTACTAAGCATATCATTGCCGCAAATGACATAACCGCATAAAGTCCAAAATCCTGCTCAAAGAATCTATCTCCCAGCGGGACTCCCCTTCCTAAAACTAACCCGAAATGTAGCCGTCACGTCGATCCTAAAGACTAAATACCCCTCGACTCTCGGAGGTCTCGGAGAAGACGACTTCGGGGTCCTATAATTACCTTAAATGGCGTTCAAAGGGAGCCGCGGCTCGGCTGGGGGTGCTGCAAGAACAATATATATGTTGGCGCTCGGTCCGTTCTGGCTATGGGGATGCTTGCAACGCGGTTGGCCCGGGGTGTGTGTTGATGTATGGTCAAAGATACCGCCGCCATGATATACAAGCCACTAATATATCTGTTTCAAGAGCGTAGATCCATGGAAGGAGGGGTGGACCCGAAGAGGGAGCCTACGGGGTTGGTTTCTTTAACGCTGCTAGACCGCCGGCGGTTCATTTTGATTGCATACTTGGTCTCGATCAATGGTAATCGATGTTGGCTGCCGATTTCCATGGGAGATACGCGCGTGGGTATTCGCCGCTATCGGGATTAGGATGCGATTCCATCTCGGTTGATAATACCCGACCGATCGTATCCAAATCATCCAGGTGATAGGGTTACGACGAGGGCACATATATGTGAGATAGCTGGATATATTCAGCGTACCACGAGGATAAGGATAATTCGTCATTCCTTTCAGGCCGAGTGATTGACGTCGCTTTCTGGCTATTCGTATATATAGACAGCTTGTAATCGTGGAATAACGCGGATACATACGTTACAGCTAGACGCGTAGGATCCTACACATTTGAGCTATGTGACTGGTGCGCGAGGTGCGTTCGACCGGGTAAATGTAGATTCGTAACAGCACACCTAGACAGGTATTCGAGGTATAGAACTGTACATGTACAGAGGTATTGATGTATGTAAGAGTGAGAGAGTCAGTCAGCCCTGCAGTGTTAAATAAAAGTCGAACAGCAGGGTGTAAGGCGGTAGATCGGTCAGGTCTGATAGGACTTGGAGCGCGATCGTGCCGTGATCGAACGTCCGGATATATGTACGTAGGCAGTGAGCTCGGATGAATTTTAAGTATGTATGACTGTAGCACGTCGAATAAAGAAATGGAAAATTGAAAGAATACAACGTCAAAGTGAATTTTGTTGTGTTCGGTATTTGCACGAGTGGTAATTCATTGCGAACGTTTACACATGGTAACCCGAGTCGAAATTTAAACTCTAATCTGAACCTGGAAAGCCTCATTTCTTTGAAGTATTGGTTTGCCGCTGTAGGTGTAACTCTAATTTCGTGATCATCGTGCTCAGATGAGCACGAACAGGTTTAAAGTAGAATTTGAGTATACTTCCAACTCTCTAATTTCGACCTGCTGGGACTCAAACAAATTTGAAATTCTATTTCCAGCCTCATTATTCTACATAACAGACGTTCTGATGAAGTCATTAAAATTTATAAATAATCAGTTTCACAAATTCCAAAATTTGCTATATTACAAAAAACCTATTATCGGATTTATAGAATTTTAACAGCTGAATATTACTGGTCGTATTATAGAGAATAGTTTATAGAAGGAATATAAAAACAATATTATTATTAAAAATTATAGACAGAGATTCGCATAAGTTTTTATTTGAGAAGGAATTGAAAGAAATATACAACAATCCATACTGTTCATTTAATACAAAGTTTATTCTTTGTCTTTCGAATTTATTGGACAAGCTACATATGAATCATTGTCTATATTAATATAAATGCAAACGGTAATCAACGATTCAATAGAGACAGCTATGAAATGATCTGCAAGTTTACATTTATATAGATGAGGAAGATTAATATCGACCTGATTATCTCCCCGTACTCTGAACGTTTCTTCAATAGTAACGGGTCGAATGATCGCATAATGAATTCCTTCACATTGACATTTGCTGATCACTCTACAAGCACACTCATCCACAATTTTCACAAAGGAATTCGTAGATCCAAAGAAAGGGAGTCCTTCTTCATTTAAATATATAATGTACGATGAGATAGTTTTTATTTCTCTCTGGTATTCTTCTGATACATACAATTTACTATCTTTGAGTAATCTATAGTAAATCCTAATCTGCCCAAGTGGCATTAAGTGTTGAAGAGCTTCCTGTACAGGCAGTGGGATATTATACGATGTTTTATATGTACCAACACTGTAGCACTTATCACCAATTCTCTCCAATAATTTAACGGATTGTCGTTGATTAAGGCAAAAGTCCTTGATTGGGCCTTCTGGTAATTGATCCAAATACCGCTTCATGCGTATCAGCTGACTATGTGACCTTGCAATTTGGGAATCAATGTGCCAAGTGCCATGAATGAACTGTAAAAATTGTCCATTTAAATCCTCATATTGGTAGCATGAATATACCCACAAAGGACCGAGATTTTTCACATATTCTGGTAAATGTAGAATTTGGTGAATATTTATCGAGCAAAACCGCAAGCCGTACATCACCTCGAATTCTCGAACAAATTTATTTAAAACGTTCGTTGCTACATCGATCATTTCCTGAGATATACTGTCAGCACTGAGATACGATATTCCAGCTATGAAAAGCTTGAGGTGCTGGAAATAAAGATGTTCCATAATCCCTGATAGAATTGGAACAGCGTAATAATAGAACCATGTCTTCAACTCCGATGCCTTCCAATGAGAAAGCTCTTCAATAGCTCGGGGCATACGATGAATGAATTTTGGAGGTTTAATTGCTACTAACCTCTCATTGACAACATGGATAACCCGTATAAGAGAAAATGGATAGCCTGAGTACTCGGAATCGAACCATAGAGATAGTAATCTCTTTACGACGCCACCATCGATGCAATGCATTGGGTCAATAGCGGTGCCCATAACAAAATCAGGCATTAATTTGGAGAGGTAGCTTGGGCCTTTTACACCCATTACTGGACCATTTGAGGCTAATGCAATTTCTGCAAACCTAGCACATTCTTCAGCAGTCCTGATTGTTGGATTGGCGTCATAGGGATACACATGACAGGTTCCAGGATTCATGTGAAACGTTTCACCAGGGCAAAAGCACGAAGGACATCCATACTCTCCATTGAATTGAACAAAGTTCAAAAATTGTGCCTTAGCTGGGAGGTCACATGTTCCCATCAACAACATACCTCGTACAGTTATCGCTTCTCCATCATATATAGAGAATCTTTTCCCGGTTTGAAGCTTTCGAAATTCTCCTCGTAAATTGCAGACAAAATTATTTGCGTTAGGTTTCTGATTACCAAACCAAAGTGCAGCTAGAAGCAAATTCTCTCTCTTGATACGCTCTTTAAACGGTAATTCATTAATCGTTAGGTACATTGGCCAGATGCTAATTTTTGAAGATTTGAAGACCGGAATGCCATTTGTATACCAAGTGAGTGATATATTATTGGGATCTGCTAAGAATCCATTATTGACTGCTTTTTTATATAAAATGCCATCATAAATATCATGAATACGATCAGGTCTCATATCAGGATTAAAACGATGTTGTAAAAGTTGATGAAATCCTGGCCGTCTGTACAATTATTTTAATTGTTTCAGGAATGGCATTTCAATAAAATAAAAAGTTCCTTTTTTCCCAATATCCTGACATTCTTCACAAATGGCATTACAGTCATCTAGACTCTTCAAGCACGACGAACAGTAGAAATGTTTCACATAGTCCTTATCACTATTTATCGTAAATGAAAAATACTTATTGAACTTATGCAGACTGTTTCGGTACAGCCCGTCGTTTGGGCAATGAAAGTTAATAATCGCAATGATGGCTGCTAAGCACGACTGTGTGACGTTAAAGCTGATGAGAATCGTGAGAATCAACAGCATACTCTCTCTGAATAACTTATAATGGAGCACCTTCGTAGAGAGGTTCATTATATTGATTTTCCTGGGCATCGCAATCATCATCTTCTTCATTTTCGTCATCGTTATCATCGTAATCGGAATCACTGCCACTTTCATTTTGGTTTGGATTTTCCTGTTCTCTATTATCAGTGATAGAAACATTTTCATCACCCACAGCTACCCTATTTTTGTCATCGTTATTATCGGAATCGGAATCACTGTCACTTTCATTATATTGTTTGGATTTTCCTGTTCTCTATTATTAGCGATAGAAACATTTTCATCGTCCACAGCTACCCTATTTTCTTCATCATTTTCAGACTGGTCATGATGTAAATATAATTCCTGAACATCTAATTGAGGCTCATCTTGTTGTTCGTTATGCTCATTATGCTCAATTTGACCATGTTCCACATTGACTATTTGCTCTGGATCATCAACTGCATGAAAGCGATCAATGAGGACGTTATTTATCATCTGAAATACATATTTTTTAAATTCTTTTAAGTACCCAAATAATTATTAAATGCTACTGACGTAATTAATTTTGTGTTTACCTCGTTTTCACCAGCCGGATAAATGTCACGTTGTAATCTCTGATTTTCATATTCTGACACAGCACGTACATTTCTCAAATAATCACGCTTTCTGCGTTTTCCGAGTTCGTGAAACGGCTTCTTTGACATTTTAAAAAATAGTGTGATAAATTGAACAGGATTAAATTAACTGAATAAATTCACAAATTATATGGGTCTGATGTGTTGATCTGTCAAACCAGAGACATTAGGTTTTCTATGTGTTAAACTGTTCAGCGAATACGTATACTCTGAGTATCTGTATATCTCGTAATACATCACGCGCCTTGTGTCAAGAATCGTAACTAACGA
This sequence comes from Xiphydria camelus, assembly GCA_963678675.1. NCBI lineage: Eukaryota > Metazoa > Arthropoda > Insecta > Hymenoptera > Xiphydriidae > Xiphydria > Xiphydria camelus. The sequence goes on along the minus strand of OY783195.1, from coordinate 21,726,956 downwards.
CAGCCACGTTTGCTTTGCTTAGCGTGGGTTAGTGTGTGGTTAGAAGTGTCCATCGAATCTTTGTGATCCACGTGTTGCCTCAGTGTAATCTACTTGAAGTAATTATTGAAGCGAAATGCCACCAAAAAATCGAAAGTAAATTTTTCCCTTAATATGGTGGATTGGCAGCGGGGAGAAAGATGTGATAGAGAAATCCAAACTACCGAAGAATAAACGGAAAGTGAACGATATTGCTACTCTCGATTGGATGGATAAAAAGACGAAAAAAACCATTCGGGAGCAAGCAAAAATCATCGCCTTTGGTAGTAAATATTTTGTTTGCATTATTATAAAGTTTATTTCATTCTTACATATATAGTTGACCAATTTATATTCTTACATAATCTCAAAGCGTCAAGGCGGTAAATTCTTCATCTTTACATTTCAGAAGAAAATTACTTGAATAGTATCAGGTTAAATGATAAAGGTATCATTTGTGATTCGACGACGGAATTATACACTCAAGCAGTTATGGACCGAAAAAGGAAAGTGCAAGAAGAAACGAAGGACTAATGTGAGATAATAAAGAAAGCGAAGAAGATGGTGGAAAACTCCATTGCTTGTGAGCCACCCATGTTCCGCTTCAACACGGAAAATATAAATTCTGCGATGAACCAATCAGAAATTGAAGATCAACATCTAGTTCCACATGATGAAATAGCCAATGGTGACGAGGTAACGAATAGCGACGACGATGATCATAAATTGAAATGCTCTGCTCCCTTACACCAATATTCATTTCATACACAGGAGTACCTCAGCTTATGGCCTCCATTGTGCCAAAAAGTGGAACTAGATACATCAGGTATTGAAAATAATAATTCTGATGTCGCCATGGAGTCTGTTCCGAGTTCTCAAACATTCTTGGAAATAGGAGTGACAGGACAGCAGTCAGAGCTCATAGACATCAAGGAATTTATTTATTTACCTCAGGTATGTGATCGAAGTGAAGCAGGCACATCAGATTTTTCAAATGAGCATCCTTACTCACAAGCTCCACATTTCAATCAGGTATTGATGATTGTGTTTACATTTATTTATGGAATATGCACTGTAGTATAAAATAAATATCTTACGTTTTTTTTTAGGATCAGTGCACCGATAATGATCCAGATGCGGAGAACCAAGAGAGAACTGATGCAGTCGAGAACGGAGAACCTGTAACTGGAGCATTACCTATGTTCATTCCTGACGACAGTGAGTTGCCATTGAATAACATTGGAAATAAGTTATTCTGGATATATTTGAATTATTAACAATTTGTTTCCTTACTTCCAGTTGCCAATGACACTCTCAACTGCCTCAACTCCATTTCAGCAGGATTAGAACGTGCTTTTGAAGCGCAACAAAAGCAAAATCCTCATATGGAACGTACAATGAAGGTATGTGAACGATTTTCAACGTGGTAAATGTGTCATTGATATTCCCGTTGTATTCTAACACAAAATCGTGACTTATGCTCCCACAAAACTATCTCCTTTTCAGCTCCCTGAGTGTTATTGTGAACCTGGAGAAGATAAGGTAATGCCGCTGAAGACCCATAATTATTGCATGAAATTAATTTCATTATTTGTACAAATGATTAGCAGTTATCGAGAAATGTATTGTATTTTATATTTATCATTGTCACATATTTTGTTATAGGCTGAGATTGCACCACGTAGTGGAATATTTTTTAAGACAGCTGTGATGGAGAGAATCGAAAAAGACTCTGAATCTGCTCCTGGAAAATCCCACTGGAAAACTTTGGTGAAACTAGTACTACAGGAAGTCTACGGAGAGCAAATACAGTTTTATTCCGCTCAAGGAAAATTGAAATCACGGCCAGGCATAGATAAAAAACTTTTTCACGCCACTTTTGGTAAGTTATTGCTGATTATTCGTTCAAGAAATAAAATATTCATTAACATTTTTTTTAATAACAACATTTAGCATGGGCAAAATTACGATCCACTACGAAGGTCTCTCTACAAAATTATATTGATCACATCAATAAAATATCCTGGAATCGACGAAACCAACACGCCAAAGAGTGTGTCAATCGAGATGCTAGTGGAAAGCCAGACGAAAAAGTGAGAATTATAAATTTTATATGGCTGATTCTCTTTTTTTTTTTTAATATAAGCTATCATTATATATGTGTGTTATTATATATTTTTAGTCACAGAAGACAACCTAAAATTTTTTCAAAACATTGTTGCTGCTGCAGAAAAGAAGCACCAGTTGCAGCAAAAGTTCAATTTAAAATCTCAACAGATCAATGAAGTATGTATACAATTTTTTAATATCTTTTGAAAGATAGAAGAAACTTAACATTTTTATAACTTTTTTCAGTTGCGAGAAGAATTCACGAAGCCCGGAAAAGACTCGGTAATTTTCTTATTTTGGCAAGATCATGACATAATGAAAAAATAATATTACTTACTAACTGTTTTTATCCACAGGAACGGATTGCTTCTAATTATGACATCTACTTACCGCGGAGCACAATTTATTGCATAGAAAAGTCGTCTGAAGGGAATCTCTCAGACTGGAAAAAACTGGTTAAACAGGCTCTGATGGAGGTTTATGGGTCACGAATTTCCCAATATTGCGCAACGGGTAAAGAAGGATACCACCCAGGAATAGATACCCAATTATTCCACTGTGTTTATGGTGAGTTTGAAATATTAAAGCTTCTTTTGAATTAAGATGACTCGATTTATTGATTCGTGACGACGTCGAATTCCAGTATGGGCGAATTCAAGGACCGAAACTCCTATTGTGATGAAAGATTACATCAATTTCATCAACAAAATATCATCAAATCGACGGAGATCTGAGAAGTTAAAATCCAGAGATCTTAAAACACCGGAATGTGACAAGTAATTGAATCGATCATTTTGAAAAGGAGCCATCTCCATAGGTATCCCCTATAGGAGATGGCCCCTTTTCAAAATGACCGATTCAATTCTAAGTTTAAGAGGCCGACATACCTCCTCGAAACGCATGCAAAACTTGTCGCAGTAGGGCTACGCTCATTTCGTAACGGGAAACAATGTCCATACCAAACTTAACACACTTTCAGACCAAATATCATTAAAGGTTTCTATAGTAACCAAATTATATATTTTTGTGTAAAAAAATCCATGCAAAAATATATAATTTGGTTACTATAGAAACCTTTAATGATATTTGGTCTGAAAGTGTGTTAAGTTTGGTATGGACATTGTTTCCCATTACGAAATGAGCGTAGCCCTACTGCGACAAGTTTTGTGCGAGGTATGTCGACATACCGACATACCGCCGATCGGCCTCTTAAAAAGTTCTTCTTTTTAACACTCGGATGCACGACGGTGTTCTGTCAGTCCATGCAAAAGCGTGGATTGCGTGGACTGACAGACCACCCTCGTGCATCCGAGTGTTAACTATAACAGGACTTTATGTAAGTTTAAAATTTATTTGTTCTATATTTTTAAAAACCTTTGTATGCGTCATGTTGCAATTATCATTAAAAATCCGGATTCGTGCAAAAATTGATGTTCTCGTCTTGTAACTAATTTACGATGATATGACTAAGTAAGATATAACTTATTAATAAGATATTCATTTAAATATTAAAAGGTCAGTATCGTGTAACTGATTATGTAAATTGAGAAATGTGGTCTTGAGACATTCTGTTGAGAGTATTCAATCCGCAGAGTGGTGTCTTCCTTTGAAAATTTTTGTTTCTTTTGTATTCTTTATTCATTAATAAATTCATTGATTTAAGAAAAAGTTGAACAAATTCGACCCCTCGAAATCACAAGAGTAATAGAAACTATCAGAGAACTTGTACATATAGGGTGTTTCAAATGAAATGTATGCTTTAATTAGACCTTCTTTGACTCGTTTGACTCTTATTTATTAGTTTGTGCTATTTGGAAATGATAACTCCCATTGCAAAAATTATATCTATACAATTTTATCGCCACATTTACTGGTCATGCATACTAATCACACAAGCATCCAAATACTTATAAATTATAATTATTCATAAATTATAATTTGTAAGTATTAAATATCATGCAAGGCTTTAATAAATATGGCGATAAAATTCTATAGGCATAATTTATTCGATGGGAGTTATCATTTAAAAATAATACAACTTGATAAATAAGAGTCAAACGAGTCAAACAAAGTCAAATTAATGCATATAGATTTCATTCAAAATGCCCTATATATATCAAAGGATTCAAATTACGCGCCCTCGCTCTATAGCTCGAGGTCCGTGAGGTCTAGATGAGAGTTCTCGCTCTACTATAGTTCGAGGTCCATGAGGTTCAGATGAGAGTTATGAAAACCTCATTTGAACCTAAACTTGCGAAGAGTGGAAATATTCACGCAGTTTAGGTTCAAATTAGGTTTTCATTGCACAGACACCCGGATATTGAAAACCAACTTTCAACCTCGAGACCCTCAGTGAGGATTCAGAGGTTCAAATTAGAATTTAAATTTCGACTCGCGGGAAAAGGGAAGCTCATCGATTCTGATGGTGACTAAAGAATTATCATCCTTCTGGAAATTATCAATCGTAAGTTAGACATTTTTCTCATGAGTTTCTATAGGGTAAGTCCGGGACAGTTCGACCACCGGGATAGACCGACCAGTAGATACCAATAATTCAGGAACTAACCAACAAATGGCTCAGCCAGTACTTTTTTGTTTAGCGCGTAGCCATTGCTGATATAGTTCCTCGTGGAAACGGCGTTCTGAACCAGTTTTCAATAATTATTCGTCACGTATTGTTTTCGAGGGTACTCATAATTTCCCGATAATAACGATGTTTATAACACCACTTCCAAGCAGGTAAGTTTATTATAGTAAATGCCGTTTTATTGAGTACAGAGTATGTTATGCTACATTTTACACTAAGATTCCTATACATAACTTAAAAGGTGTCAGACTAACAAGGTGGTCGATCTCTCCCAGTATTTAAGGATAGTCCGAGCACTTTGACTTGGGATAGACCAACCACACAAATTTTTGAAAGCAAAAATACCGGTGTAAAATAAATATTAGTTTTACCCCTAATTATGGCAAGCACGAGTATTTTATAATAAATAAAACGTACTATTTCAGATCAATATGCCTAACATTTACCATAGGCGTAAGGCAACACCTAAAATGATAATACAATTATTAGTTCAGTTATTGTTACCAGTTATTCAACTTTATATTAGTTATAAGTCGTTTAAATTTATTTGTACTTGCCTATTTTAGTGGTCAAACTCACCCGGACAGTAAGGGTGAGACCGACCGATGCATTACTTATTTTTCTTTGTATAATAACTGTTTAGTAAACGTTACTTTTTTGTCTATTAAAACATTATACATGAAAAAGAAATGTTTATAAAAATGAATGAATGTTTATGTACGAATTTGTAAAAATGTCCATATCTATTGAAATTGAGAAGATTTTGGCGCTAATGGAAAAAGTGGTCGAATTATCCCGGACTTACCCTACATATAGGTGTACTACGTGAAGACGAATTCGTAGAAAAGCTCGACCGATACTTAGAATATTTCACACGTAACCCGTTCGCGTTTAACTACGAGCCTTTTTTCGGCGATACACGCGATCGATAAACGGCTTACATCGCCATCGTAATTATGTCAATGAGAGCTGCAACAGATGCAGAGACCAATCTTGCGGGGAATATCGAGGCGAGAGGCGCCTGGTGTTCGATTCCAGGTCGACCGTAAACCGCGACCGAGCTGGAGAGGCTTTCGCAGCTGCACGCCCCGAGCGTTTCCAATTCTATTTGCAGTTTTACAGAACGAAACCCCCCGCCGGTGAGTCAATCTCGATACGGGATCGGAGATATTATCTCTCGTGGAAACGCGGTTACGATCGTTGCGTAGGTACTCAACCAGTTTGGCGTATGCACATGTGCGAGCACGTTCGATCAGCCGCGAAGGTGTGCCAAAAGTTTAACCCAGTTTCGCCCGGCGTGTTTCCCTTGTGAGGGATGTAAGTAAAGAGCGGCTATATATGCGAGAAGTGAAGGGTGCCGGGAGTCCTTTGAGACGAACAGGATCACAGAAATGGTCGAATAAAACTGTCGATAGGACTGTGTAGTTTTATGTCCCTTCTTGTAATTCTGTTAAAGCTTGGAGGCAAAAGAAAATAGAAGTTCAAGTTATGAATTAATAAAATTACATCGTATCGATGAATGATTAAGGCGCAGTCGTAGACTCTTGTATTGTAAGTAAGGAGCGCGGTATGAGGTCAACAGTTGATCTGACAAATGAGTATGATCATTTGCGACAGTCATGCGAATGGTCAATACCCAGTAAGCATAGTTATATTGATGTTGTATTGCAACTATGAAACCAAAGCTAATAGGTAATGTTACGTGAGTATTACAGGTTTCTTACATGTAAATTGTAATTTCTCTCTCAAGGAGGTAACATGTTACATAACACTGTTATAAGATCGTCTCAAAGCTACCTATATAAGAAAGCCAGTCATTACAACAGGACTAATACTTGGTCGATCTAAAGTTATCAATCGAGTGCCAAGAATTGGCCGCCTAGCATCAGAACATTTCTGGTGGCTTTCCGGGGCCCGTTATTTTTCATAAAGTGATGGAAATCGATAATCGGCCTATAATTGTTAACTAATAGTTCATCAGGATATAACTTTGGTCGAAGAAATGAACAGCTGCCGATCTTCCACCATTAAAGGATCATTCTAAATACACAATTTAGATATCACATGTTACATTTTCTGAAGATATTTTATTTCGTCTTTCAAATATTTTATTAAAGATCGATATTTTTAGCTAATTCAATATTACGAAATTATTATTGGGTTATGACTGGGGCAAATTCATATCACGAAGGGCAGATTTTTATATCATTGCTGGCTGAATGCTGTACCTAATATTTACCATGGTTGGAGCAACATAGTTTACCCTGCCTGGCCATTTATCGTCACCTAATATTGGTGTGAAACTACCATCCCAGCGCTTGTCCATTATTGAGCCAGTCATGGCTATCATTATCGCGCTATTGCAGATTAGTATGGCAACCAGTAATAGTCCAGCGTTAGACCAGTTGAAGATTCTTATATGGGTAGTTCGGTTTTGTTGTTACATCACCCTACCAAAGCAAATACATTTATTCTACTGAAAACTGATTAAAGCAATGTTTCAGGGTAGTGAATAATATCACTGTAAGTCATTTTGGGGGTCATGAAGAGGGTATTAAAATCTGACTTCAGTTTATGTTCCGGGCTGGTTTACCATTAACAAAACTGATTTTGGTTTGGTTGTTGCTGCTCAATTAAGCATTTTTTTCAATGTTGTAGTTTTTAGGGAATATGAAGGGAAAACGGTCATTATTAAATTTTTAAAAAATGTTTTTTTTTCACAAAATAGTTGTGGTGGGGGTTTTTAGGTACGAGGAATTCATTTCTGATATTTATATTTGCTAAAAACATCCGCCAGAGGGTGCTACAGATAAATTTCCTATAAACTTTACGTCTTTTCTATGAAAGATCATGTTTGTTTTATATATTTTCATACATTTTCTCATTATTTGTTTCATTTACTCATTTTTAAAGTATAAAATTTTGAATATCGAAACCAGAAAGTGATGAACAGGGTGAGAGATTTCACCAAGTGTGCATGCCTTTTGAAGGTAAAGAATGCTTTTAAGGTTTATAACATTAATGTAATAAATTTTGTCTTTTTTTTTTATATTTCATACATTTTTAGCACGTTATCAAGGAAAGAAATTAAATTCTATGATCGCCGATCTATGCTGGACTTTCAGACGTGATGCTGACGCATATGATACAAATAGACCGTGAGATAATGACAGATTCTGGTGCCCCATTTTCGCATACAAGCCTCGAAGAGGGTTGAAAAGTACTTCGATTTTGAGTAGAACAAAGGGAAATTTACGAATGGTCCCTGGGGATAACATATGGAAAATTCGATTTTTCTTAATAAAAAAATGAAAGGTACCTCTTGCCCATTTTTTCACGCAAGCCTTGTTCACTAAATGATTAATTAATAAAACCTGGCTTCGGAAGTCAAAGGCTTGTGTGGGAAAATCGGTCAGAGAATCTCGATTTTTCCTTACAAGATTACGCCCTTATTTCAATCCTTTAGCCACCTGCAACACTCAAGCCTTTGGTTTTCCGAAGCCAGGTTTTATTAATTAATCATTTATTGAACAAGGCTTGCGTGAAAAAATGGGCAAGAGACACCTTTTATTTTTTTGTTAAGAAAAATTTAATTTTGCATATGTTATCCCCAGGGACCATTCGTAAATTTCCCTTCATTCTACTCAAAATCGAAGTACTTTTCAACCCTCTTCGAGGCTTGTATGTGAAAATGGGGCACCAGAATCTGTCACTATCTGACGGACTAAGACGAGGAGAGTGAAATAGAAGCGGAGGCTGCTAAAGGCGAAGAAGAAGAAACCCGCTCTGTAATTTATAGTAGCGACAGCGTCTAAGAATAAATAATAAACACTTTAAAAAATATTTTTTAACTTTTTTTAAAATTTTTATTATTTGCAAAAAAAGGAGCAAATAAAACAGAAATAGTAAGAAAATGTATGAAAATATATGAAAGAAGCATGATCTTTCATCGAAAATACGTAAAGTTTATAGGAAACTTATCTGTAGCGCCATCTGGCGGATATTTTTAGCAAAAATAAAATTCCTCATACCTAAAAAACCCCACCACAACTATTTTGTGAAAAAAAAACATTGTTTTTAAATTTAATAATGACCGTTTTCTCTTCATATTTCCTAAAACTACAAAATTGAAAAAAAAACGCTTAACTGAGCAGCAACAACCAAACCAAAATCAGTTTTGTTAATGGTGGACCAGCCCGAAACATAAACTGAAGTCAGATTTCAATACCCATTTTATTGATTTACTGTGTATTTGCTAATGATATATTTCTATATTAAAGAAAAAAAGAGAAGTGGCTGGATACATAATTCTTCGTATTATAGTTACATATCAAAAGGAATAGATATAAATTAATCGAAAAGACTTATATTTCAAATGTAAGTATTCAATTTATAATAGCATTTTATTCCTGAAAAAAATCCTGAAAAATTTTCAATTTCAAAATATCAAGCTAATAATGTATCCTAGGCTTGGGAAAAATACATAAGAGAAAGAAGATTAAGAGATTATCGTATCTTTGGTGCTTTCTTTTTCAGCTTTTACGTGTAGTCTTTTAACGTTTCAATTTTCAGCAGATATATAGCTTAGCTAAATTAGCAATAAGGTGTGGGCGAGCAAAAAATAGAAAGTCTAATTATATTCGCGGGAGGAAAAGCCGAAGGGAAGAAGGAAAAGCCTTTAACTGGGAAAGTTTATCACGGAACTGCAGGATATACATCGCGCCTATACATCGCGTAGCTTTTAAGTCGACAAAGCAGCAAGGGCGTTTAATACACTAAGAGCAAAGAAAAGTGAACCAATATTTCAGCCTAATCTTATTATCTGCTATTAGCTATATCGTCGGGCTTATACCGCAGGATTTAAGCTCAGTGATAGCTCTTCGTCGTATTTCAATCTCGACGGTTTTTTCGACGCGGCCAAAACCGTCCGATCATCGATAACCGCGGAGTCGTGTAAAGGGATGAAAATCGCATTCCCTTATTTTACGGCTGGATCAAGTGTATACGCCACTTAAATATCTTCGGAAAAGGGCAGTTACTTTTCAGAATCTAAAAAGACATGGACGCGAAGTGATGACAAAATATTGATTTTTTTTAGCAATCGCACAGAAAAAATTCGAACAAAAATATGAACATTTTATATACGCTTTAGCATATGTTTTAGTTGTAAGTGCAATTTAAATTACTTCGCTCTCACGCAGGAAAAATGCTTACATTTACTTTTAATGAAGCTATACATATAGAATAAGTGTATCTGACGTACTTGTAACAAAGAATAACCAGTACGAGATGCAGGTAGTCAGTAGTACTTACTCTTCATTAAGCTATTGAGTATAATGCATCAAATACACTTATTCTATAACTTAATTTGTGGTAGGTAATCTTTTTTTTTCCATTATGTAAGTGTTACCTTGATAAATAGATACAGTCTTTTCTCCAAATACTTCATGTATTTTTCTGAAGCATTTCTTTCAGATTTTCGTACATTTTTCTTAAAAACTGCGATGGATAATCGTCTCCGTATCTTTTTTTAAAAATTAATAATGGTTGTGAAACATTATATAGTCTTTTCTCTAAATACTTCATATATTCTTCTGAAGTATTTCTTTCAGATTTTTGTACATTTTTCTTAAAAACTGCGATGGATAATCGTCTGCCGTATCTTGTATAAAAATTAACAATGGTTGTGAAACATTATACTTCATAATCCATTGAAAGTCAAAAAAGCTGTGTAATTTCGATATTTTTTAAAATACTCTAGTGCGAGCTATAATAAATTTAAAGTTATGAAAAATCGATTTACTTGGATATAGATAAATATAAATTTATACGTTTTTGTTTAAGCCACCATAAATGTCCTTCCCATCGACAAGCAGTGTGTGTGTTTCAGAGTGTTTGAATGTCACCAGTTAAACCGTGGAACCGCGTTAATACATATCGTGCGACTTGTGGGAAACGGGGGAGAGGAAATTGCTCCACATCCGACGATAATGCATCACGAGCAATTTCTACCCTGACCCAATTCTATTACAAAGCACATAAACAATGAAACGCTTTGAGCAAAGCACGTAATATAGTCTGTAACGACGACGCGACGAAGGTAACTTTATTATAAACAATAGGCCGTCGTTTCATTTTCATAATTGCCTATAGGGGTCGGGTATATTACCGCGTCTCGAGGGATCGGATTCACACAGCAATATGTCAAAAATGAAATAGCCGAGTTGCTTTCCGAGATAATTAAAACATTTTCGGGTTTGCTTTTTAAGCTCCAATTTACAGAAATAAATATATTAGTTTTAACTAATATATCCAATATAACAAAAAACCAAGATTCTATGCGTCTTATCTTAATACATATACGGTAAACGCAATTGATTTGAATTTTTATTTCTCATTTCTTGTATTTTTTTTGGATAGATTAACCGATTCAATTCTGTATTTAAAATAAGTATGCTAGGGTAGACCGGGGACAAAAGTAACAGGGCACAATTGTAACATCGAGCATAATTCCGAGAGTATTATAGTTGTGCACGCGCGGATACCTACCACAAACAATTCGCCTTGTGCGTATCCGTACATAGGTAGGTTAGTAAGCCACCACCTTTGATGGCGAACGGTTCAGCTGGTAGGCGATAAACTGTTTTTGCATGTTCCCGGTAAGTTTTTCTAGGTTTAAATAGTCGTAACTTTTTTGGTTATTGGTTGGAATTCTGGATCTTTTTTAACTGGTATATCTTAAAGCGGGTATCGGTATTATATGTACTTACATATTGCAACTTATTTTTATATGAAGAGTAACGAATTAAATGGCGCCGTGGAAAAATTGAGCCTTCGGGGACAATAGTAACGACACTAGCCGGGGACGATTGTAACATTCTATGATATATGAAATATTGTGTTGACGCGAATCAAGAATTTATTTGATTTCTGATGCATATGTCGCAGGCGTATTGTGACATCAGTCGTATTATAATACGCCTAGGCGTATTTTAATAGGTACTGCCGAAATCATGAAGAATCTGACAATTTGAATGATAATATTAGGCGTATTATAACTGATTTTTGCCAAAGAATATATTTTATTTTGTTTATAACAGGAAATGTTTACTTTTGTTATGTTTTATTTGTCATAAATATATAATTTATGTCTAAGAAGTTGTGTTACAATTGTCCCCGAACACCGTTACAACCGTCCCAGGGGTTGGGACGGTTGTAACACTTCTAACAGGTCTATTTAATCAAAAATAACTTTTTATTGGTTTCATGAATAACCCTCATCTTAAACTCACTTTGTACTAAATGAAGGTCTCTATTTGAATGTGCCTAACATTTATTTGTAACTCATATTTTAATCGCCATAGTGCAATAAAGGTAAATTGTTACAATACCCGGTCTACCCTACTCGAATTTAGTTCAATGTGTCGTCCTCTCGTGGTTTTCCATCAGTGAAGACTTCTCATATTCATGATAATTTTTTTTCAGTGCTATATATTATTCCATATACCTGTAATATTTACTTAGAAAAATATAAATATATATACACGATTGTTGATTATACAGGGTTATTCACTGGACCTTCAACGCAGCAAATAGAACGTATAGGATTTGTGGAACTATAGACGATGAGCGTCATCGTTGATTGGTCGTAGCGGGTAGGAGAAGTTAAGCACGATTGGCAACTGTAATAATGGAACTCTTAAACTGAGGTAGGTACTCCTGATTCAAACCAGAACTGGAGTGAAATCTGGTAAGAATCAGGTGTACCTACCTGATTAAAGCGTTCCATCACTGGCAGCTGCCGATCCTGCTTAATTAAGAGGCCGACATACCCCCTCGAAACGCATGCAAAACTTGTCGCAGTAGGGCTACGCTCATTTCGTAACGGGAAACAATGTCCATACCAAACTTATCACACTTTCAGACCAAATATCATTAAAGGTTTCTATAATAATCAAATTATATATTTTTGTATAAAAAAATCTGCATGGATTTTTTTACACAAAAATATATAATTTGGTTACTATAGAAACCTTTAATGATATTTGGTCTGAAAGTGTGATAAGTTTGGTATGGACATTGTTTCCCGTTACGAAATGAGCGTAGCCCTACTGCGACAAGTTTTGCGCGAGGTATGTCGGCCTCTTAATCTCTTCTACCCACCACGACCAATTAACGATGACGCTCACCATCTATAGTTCCATAAATCGTATATGTTATATTTGCTAGCTCGAAGATCCAGTGAATAACTCTGTACATACAGTTGTCCTTCTCAATGATCTATAATATTAGAGGGAAGACATATTTATGTAAGCCTACACCTACACGCGATAGTCAAATTTCTTCTCTTCTTCCACTTGGACTCGATGATACGCGGTACTTCCATCCGAAAGTGCAGCTAGTATGTTATCGTCTGCATTCCACGACACGTCAATATCGCTCGACAACTCGACTTTTAGTTCCACGTGTGCGGTTCAGTACGGGCGCCGGTCTTAAGCCCCGGAAAGTTTCAGCCGGGGAGAATCGGTCGCGTAGATCTCGCCGATCTCTTTCTCTCGGGTCAACAAATAAATTCAGGTTAAAAGTCGGTTAATCCACTATCGGAAACAAATTACTCGCCCCGTGCCAAGCGAGAGGAGGAAAACTCGAGCCCCCCGCGCGATGGGGTATCACGCGCGCGACTTTTACAGAACTGCCTTTCGTGGAGATGGAATTCGTCCCCCCTTTCCTTCGGAAGTCCAGACTCGCAGTTCAGATTTCCCGCAGTGGAAATATATAGGTACGACGAGTCGAAGTGTTTCTCGAAGTGGCTCGCGTGGCAATACACGTACGTCGTCGACTCGATTTTTTTCCGCAATTAAACTCGGGAGAAACCGCAGAGTCTCCGTGGCTCGCCTATATCGACGACGCCGTGATCGCGGAGGCACGACACGTCGAACGATTCTCGGCGAAGGAAGCGCGAGGAGCGAAGAGGGGGGGATGCGCGACCCGAACGCGTGAATTTACGAGGATCGTATATTTCGATCGGCACGGTAAACCCGAGATCGCGGTCCATTCTATGTAAACTGCGCGCCGCGCCGTGCGACGAGATTCCACGCGCGCGAATTCGACGCTGCGAAATACTCGCCGAGACGACTTATGATTGCATAAACATAAAGTCGTCTCTGCAGTAAGACCCGGCGCGACTGCCAACGAATTTATAGTATTCCTCTTGTTCCTCCGACAACTCCGCTTCTTGCGCGCCACTTCCATCATAACTCACCTTTATCGTACCTACGTTCCCGCATTATGGCTGAGCATGTACACATACATCTACATATGTGTGTATGTATTATAACATCTTTGCCCGCCATATAGTAGGCATATAAGTCTACCTACGCCGTTGTTACGTATATATTTAGTGAAATATTGACTGAGGTATCGTGGGCTTTTCTGTAAATTGAAGTAAAAAGGAAATTTGCCGTTTCTCCGGGCGCGGGCGCTCGTACGTTACTATTCGCGGTGCTTTACGAACCTGTTATTCCCGGAACGAATGTACTCGAGTGGACGCGGACGTCGGCGCCGAGGGCGAGTAATATTCTTTATAGTCGGAGGAGACTCCCGGGGATTATTGCGAAACGAATGAAATTTGTACCGGAAACACGCGTTGGCGACCGAAATTTTCGACTATCGAGACGAGAAGATCGCCTCCGCGTATCGCTCTCCTACCGAAGTGGGTAGTTTGTCTTTTTGTCGCGACTAATAGAGTTTTTCCGTACGCGCGTGTACGAGTGGGGAAAAAAGGAAGAGGGAAAAATCTTCCCGCCCTCCTGATCCCTGCATGATTAAGGTTGTCTCCCTCCTACGAACGCCAGAAGCAATGGTCAATGACATTACCGAGATATTGTCCGGCGACGGACTTTTACCCGGGCTTCCTTTGTGCCGAGGAAATGATACGAGGGAAGCATTGTCGCTTGCACAATGCTTTCCTGCGCAGACCCCGAACCGGCGATCGCACCGGAAATTGCGCTTTATTAAACTCGTTTGGTATGACGTCCCGCAACTGTAGAGCCGAATCGCCCCATCGGCGGATTAACAGTTAGCTACGTCGTTTTTGCTTCCGATGGAAGCTTCTCAACTGCGTGTATGAGGTCGATACAAATGTACGTAGGTATTGATCGTTATTGAAAGTTGTAAGAAGTATGTACATACATCTAAAATAGTCCACTGGTGATAGACTAGTGTAGCTATTTGATAAAATGAGTATTCGAATAATTCAAGTACAGTATAACGCTTATTATTTTGCTATAACCTTACTTTCTTACCACTACTTCGATCCCTTGCAACGAGGGAAATAACCGAGGGGAATACGGACCATATTGCAGACGTACACTTCCGAGTCAAAATTCGGAACCTATCCCGAGTCGAAATTGTACCCCTACTTTGATGCTCTTAAAGCTCCATTCGGCTTACCGATTTGCCCGACTCAGCCTATAAGCTCCTACTTTGAATCTAAAGTTAGTGAAATATTCATCAATGGACCATTTTAGACTCAACATAGAGTTTCAATACAATGGAAAATTGACTTATTGTAAGCCTAAAAGAGTGTTTAAAATTTCGACTCGAGATACTTAAAATCTTTTCGATTTCAAATAGAACCTCTCTTTAGGTCCTCTTAATCCCTATTATCCTACTGAAGGCCTGAATAATTCTGTGCGTACCTCTTATGGATCTTGAGGTTCTATTTTTCTTTAATTTTGTCTCTTATGAGCCTCTACATCCTACGAATTTTGGTTATTACGTAATATACAATTTATATTGCACTTCTAAGGCCTTCCATTATACAAGTGCAAAGTTCATTGTAGATACGAAGCTCAACCTATCTTTATTTGGCTTTAGTTACACGTTCCTGGGAACGGCATGACAAGACACGTCGCTCTGTCATAAACGTCAGAAGTGTGTTCGATGAAATTTGTCTTTTGGATGTGTTCTAGCAAAATGTGTTACATGCCGTATAATTACGAAGAAGTTGATCATAGGACGATATTCTGTACAGTGCTCTGTAGACTCTAGAGTGTATACCCGGGTCAAGTTTTTTGTACTGGCAAAACCTAAAGTAGCCTAGTAAGATCTAACAGCATCCCGGGTCGAATATTTTGACCTGTTAAAAACTGAGTAGACCTTGTGAAGTCTAAGAAGACTTGTAAAGGGATTTTTCTCTAAAACCTGAGTTGTCCTGATATGTAAATATGGCCTTCACTGTTGTGGCGGCCTGACGCCAGATGGCTCTCGGCTCTCGGTAGTCCAACGGTGAGTTACTATATAAAGGCCCCTCTACACGTTGGCCAATGCATTGGCAAGCACGCTGGCCAATGCACATTGGCCAGCGTGTAGACGGGGCTATTGGTGATATTGGCGGCATGGCACCAGCGTTGGCGGAGCTGGGCCAAGCGTTGGCGACCGATCCGTCGTGGTGTCGGTTTTTGAAGACAGATCAAAGGCGTTGGCCTTGGAGCTGGCGGACGTTGGTGTCGCGTCCACACGTTGGCCGCATTGGCCTAGTATGTGAATAGCTGTCGCACCCGAGGCGAAATTTGTATATTCATTTTGACATTGAAGACACTGCTAATTTTCATTGCACTAGCAGTATGTTCGATTTAAAAGAAGTGTTCATATCCATATTAAAATGGCACTGATTTTAATACTTCTGACAGACTGTACATAATTCAATTTTCAGTAGTAGCAGGATCAAGTCAGTGTTTTAGAACGCAAAATTATACTCAATTTAACACCGATGTGTTAAAGATGTATGCGATCTATGTAAACTCCGCAAAAACTATAGGACTACTTTATAGGTCTGTTAAAAGAATTTAGTAATAAAATTATTTATATTTGTACGATAAGGATCAAGGGTTTGTCAACAATTAAGGTGACAAATATATTATTTATTTGCCAATTTTGCGGCTTCAAATTGTTGCAGTGCAGTTGTTCATATTGGCCTGCGTCGAAATAAACTGAATTCCATGTCCTTGCCAGTGCGTTGGCTAGCGCGCTGGCCAGCGTATTGGCGGACGCATTGGCGAGCGCATTGGCCAGCGTGTAGAGGAGTTTCCAATGTCCTTGCCAGTGCATTGGCGAGCACGCTGGCCAACGCATTGGCAAGCGCATTGGCCAACGTGTAGAGGAGCCATAAGAGGACCACAGAACATCTAAGGGGGAGGTTACACGCTCAGTCTGGCATCAGTATTACCACAGTCATGGACTGAACTGACGAAAAACTGATCGTGTAAATGCGTTGATTGATGGATCGGACTGACGGATATTCCATTACTTTAAATACAGACTGTCAGTCTACCATCAATCCAAGGTCGAAGACTGAACTGATGCCAGACTGAACGTGTAACCTCCCCTTATGGCAGGAGTGGGCCTAGCCTTACTGACGAGTTCACAGGCCGACTCCAGGTTGAAATGGCGAACTCACTTTTCGCATACTTGAAGTTTTTATGGTTAACCCATTCCCTCCCAAAAAAAATATCCATTTTTTTGGGTTTCTATGGTTTAAATGTATTCTACTATGTGTAAGAGCTCCCCAAAAATTATTTATAAAATTACTAATTAAAAAATTACTACGTGTGTTGAGCACGGTATTGGGATTGATCTTAGAAATGAAGTGTTTAGTCACGGACAACTATACGTAGCATTATCAAGGACATCATCATGGAAATGCATTAAAGTATTGCTTCCAAAAAGTAGGGAAAATAGTAAAGTTAAAAATATTGCGTGGAAAGAAATACTGCTGTGAGGTATGCGTAATTCTAATCCGTTTGGCGGAAAAATAATTTTGCTTGGAGGAGATGCATTTCACGCTAATGAAATAATTACATTGAGCATTAAATACTCTAATTCATGTAAGCAATTAAAAGTTATTGAACTAACTAAGAATAAGCGTGCTGATCCTAATGCTAAAAAAATTGAGGAAGATATATTAAAATTAGTTGTCTTAAAGTTTTTTAATTTGTTGTGTTTCTTCGACAAATTTTTGAATCATTAATTGCAGCCTGGAAACTGCTTATGATAAATAAAAATAAGAATAAGCAGGCTAAACGCATTTTGAATACTTTCGATTCTTTAGCCTTAATTGACACATATAAGGCCACGAATCGCGGCCTCGGTCGCGGCGCATCACTAGTCGTTTATTATTTCGCCAGTCCCTCTGTAGATGGCGAAATAATAGGAGTCTTGCTGTATGTATTATAATACGAGGGACGTCCATGTTTTAAAGATTTGTGCCGTCATCGAAGTTTGGCGACACGTGTTTAGTAATTCGGTAAAGTTTCTCAGATTGTACCTCATTCAGTTTCCTAGATTGAACGCAGGCTCAGCTAAGCGACGGTATAATAACAAAACGAAATTAAATTTTCTATTTATGTTTTACTATTTTGGTGAATAAACTATTACTTATTAATAACTGAGGTGATCGTTTTTCACTATTTATATTTTCTAGAAGAATATTTACAGTTCATGGAATTTGTATACATTTACTTTAATTTTTGAAAAGGGATACTTATCCCTTTTATGACAATTTAGCGAGCGGTTCACTGTAGGAATCCACCGGTTCATTCTAGACAACCAGTCTCCTTGATTGGACCGAATGCATACTTCAAGTTTTTATGGTTCCTTGACTTTGTAAAATATTTTTCTGACATTTGTGTGAATTACGTGAATTTGAAGTATACCTACATAATGTCTTATTATCTCTGTGTGTTGTTATTTCTCTGAGATATCTCATTTTCGACATTTATTGAAAAATATCGGAAGTGGTTCAAATTTGGCGACTTTCTCTTATATACGCAGCGGTTACGTATATCTTACACGGAGAAAAAAATTTACTTGATCGAAATAAACGTGCCTTTGGATAGTCCCGAGAGCGTATTTATTCGATTTAAATGAATATCGGTTGGACGCAAATATTAGATTATTGAATTAATTAGATGTTATTTGAATCAAATTGATATTCATTTAAATCGAATAAATACGCTCTTGGGACTTATCCAACGGCACGTTTATTTCGATCAAGTACATTTTTTTCTCAGTGTATAACGAATCCATGTCAATATAACTATGTATATAGACACATTCAGCGAGACTGAAACGATCGTTACGTCAATTATTCATGAAGCCGAACGGGACTGAAGTGCGAGTGAAGAGTCCCGTGACTTATTCTCACGATGTAACTATATTACACCCCAGGAACTGAATAAACCATTTGGGTGGGTATAATCCTGATTCACTTTGCGATGTGGGTCACGAGCGTAACCGAAATTTTGGAATCAATTTGCGTTGAACGTATAATTGTTCTCACAGCCTCTCATCCGAAAATGATAATAACGCGAATACCTCGACTCCGCGCGAGGGATTATTAGTTCCTTTCGAGTTAATACCTGCCGTTGCGCGCGAACTTTGCAGCATCGTCGGGGATTTAATATAAAGGAAAATAGCTTGCGACCCGTGCACTCGCGCGCGAAACCTGGCGTCTTTCTTCCTCTCTTTCATTCTCAACTTACGCTTGTTTCTTCCTTATCTCGGGCGCAACTATTTTCTCTCTGGAAAAATAGAATTGCCAGGAAGAAAAGGACAGAGAAAAGGGAGAAAGTTGAGAAAACGGCTGGTATATAACACATCACGCGCAGTTGCCGCAGTTAGCGATTTTCCGGCGTGTAGTGGTCCTGGCTTCGAGGACCTCCGAGCGTTATCGCCGGTGTGGAAGTGGCAGGGACATTCTTCCGCTTCATCCAGGGTCTCGCTTCGGGCGCATTTCGCATCTGTCCCTGCTATTTGTCAAGGAAATCCACCCTCATACTCGTGCGACCCCCCCCCCCCCGCAGCTCGGGGTCATGGGTCGCATCCAGTTATGCCCGGTGTACACGGAGTCAGCCCTTAACTAGCTCCGTTCACACGTCGAAAGCACGAACTTCTCGTTCCCTCTTGACGCGTGAACGCTTCCCTCGTCGGCTTCGAGTCTGATCCTCTGAGTTTTTTTCATTCTCCCGAAATAACATCGGTGGATCTCACCAGAGGTAATCCGCTCCACATGTCCGCAACGTGAATGACGTACCTGCGGTGACGTACTTTCCGCGGCTGTTGGCGCGATGGCGTTGATATTTTATTTTCCGATGAATCAACGTGACGAGGTTGCCGAGATGCAAGTATAGGGACGCTCGTTAAGGAAGAAGCAACGGAGGAGAATTTACGACGCGCACTGGAACGTAATTTTCACGCGGCTCAATTACAAAATGAGATACACACCGAGAGAGGACGTATACATATCAGCGAGACTATTGGGTTTTGGAAGGAAGCAGGCCAGGTTTAAATTATAATAAAAGATTTAAAATGTAGAGCAATTACACAAGCCGACGTCAGTTTAGTTACAGAACGGAGAACCACAGTTACCGACTAATTTTGGGTCGCTGATTACGAAAATGATAACCGTTTAGCTCGTAATTTGGCATTATGCGTAGTTACCATTTTTGCCGTATTTTTAAGGGTCGACTTGAGGTTTTATCAAAATAACCGGTTCGGTAATGGCTATTTAAATGAGAAAAATATTATATATCATTTTGAGGGCAAAAGGCGTAAGAACTTTGTCATTGGCATCTATATAATAAAGAGTGGATAATGGGGAGGACGGTTGAGAAAGGAATTCGTGATTATTTTGCCTGCCGTGTTGCGCCACTTTAAACACTTGACACTTGTGTCCCTTCCACCAGATTTAACCTTCCAGTAGATGCGCACAGTCTGACAGACCGGACTACAACAACATTTCTTACAAAAAGAGTGGCCCCCTAGAGAGTCATTTAAGCCCGGTACCAACAAGGTCAAGTATAAGCCTCTGGTCGATCTAGCCAAGTTACTGCTGCCACCTCTTCATAAGTTGGGCCTCATGAAGAATTTCGTCAAAGCTATGGCCAAAGAGGGTGAAGGATTTAGCAACCTTAGACAGTTCTTTCCAAAATTAAGTGATGCTAAATTAAAGGAAGGAATTTTTATAGGACCTGATATTCGAAAATTGATGCATGATAATTTGTTTAAACAGAGTTATTATTAAAAGTTTTTAGGGCAAAAATAAAAATGAAAATTACGAAGCTCTGGTGCAGCAACTTCTGGTCGCATATGAAGCTTTGGGATGTCGCATGTTTTTGAAAATCCACTTTCTTCACTCACACCTCAATTTCTTTTCGGAAAATCTTGAAGATGTTAGCGACGAAATGAGAGAGCGATTTCACCAGGACATAAGAACGATGGAAACTCGATATCACGGACGTTGGGACCCTGCGATGATGGGAGACTATTGCTAGTCGGTGAAAAGAGAAGATCCGGCGTTTCTCTCATAAAAAGAAGAAGTAAGTAAAACTGATGGTTTTATTTACACATTTTTATTAAAATAGATATTGTAAAATATTCTGTATGTAATTCTGATATACCTACTGACACAATAAATAGTTTTTTAGCTGGTAACCTTGATAATAGTTTATTTTGCCCAGTAAATTGTATGGTAAAATTGGCCACTATGCGTTACACAAAAATACGAGCTAATGGAGAAAAACGGTTATCATATTCGCATTCAGCGACCCAAAATTAGTCAGAAATAGTGAGTTTTCTTTGCGTAACTTTTCAAAAGTTTCAAAATGTCGGCCTGTGTTATTATGTGTATTTAAGTTCAATCTTTTCACCTCGAGAGCAGTCGCAAGACTGACTAACTTATGACTAATATTCTTTTATATAAAGGCAATGCCATGGCGTCGCTTATGTGACCCCATTTCTTAAATATAAATATAAACATTTAAAAACGATTTCGATGAATGACCTCACGCATAGCTTCTCTCATAAATGCTGTATATAGTAACCTTATTTGAACTGAACTTAATACTTGAAATAAATTACATTAATTATTTTTTGTTCTTTCCAATAGAAAACTGAAAGAAGAAGGAGGCGGAGGGATATAGGGCGAATTTCGAGCGCGTAGTTCCGGAATTAAGGTTTTTTCACGCCGAATACGTACACGGCGCGTCACGTTCGGAAGGGAGCTGGCGTTAAATCGTGATTGACGTAGTCAACGAGTTTGGCCGACACATCACGCTTTCCTGGAACGAGGCGAAACGGTATCGTAATACCTGCGAGGGGCTTCGCACCCGGCGAGCTCCGGTTCTAGAGTTTCAAAGCGTCCTGCAAGTAGCACTTCTGCTCCACCACGTGGTATCTCTACTTCCATGAATAATTCCATGTACCTACATAGCCGTACGTCCTGGGCGCATGGCTACGTTTGCGAGTAGCGAGGGCGCTTAATATAAGTGGGCTGCGCAGCCATCGGCCTTTGAAACGGGCACCTTTGAGCCGCGAGAGTCGTATTTTCTCCGTTTACGTCGAACCCCTCGCGAAGAGGGGTTTATATTTCATTGCGCTTGCTTTGCATTCGAATACGCCTCGTCGAAATGTACTGCCGGTACTTCGCCATTGAGAGTTTCGCAGTACTGGTAAGACAAATCTCTAGGGCAGGTAGCTTAGGATCGTTGTAAGAGGAAAAGCCTAGGTAGGTTTGCATATGTATGCCTTACCACTTTCTATAATAGTTACGTTCATTTGGCGGCTCGTCTTATGGACGAATGGCATTTCGTACTAAACGATTTAGATCTTTGCAATATGTACGTTTGAAATTATATTGAAATTTGCAAAAGCTTATGAATTATAAACTTTCCTCAACAACAAACGATAAAAGTGATTATAATTTGTAAGCTAAATAATAAATTAAGTAACTGTAAATAGGTGCGTAATAAAATTCGAGACAACTTAAATTTCTTTGTTAAAAAAATATCGTCGTATGAATTAGCGGGAAAATATTTCATTTTTAGAAATTTGTTAATCCTTTTCTTCGGTGATCATAATTTCTATAATCGACTATGGACGCTAATAAAGCCGGGTTTTCACTAGTCAACTTCATTGATCAATTTCGTTGAATCTAGGCCATTGAAAGAAAATAGATTAATATAGACATCCATTCAACGATATTGTTCAATGAAAATGCATTTTAATCAAAGTGAAAAGCATTTCTACTTTTGGTTGATCAACGAAATTGATTCAATGACATTGAACAGTGATTGCCCGTGAGAATAAGCGTTCAGTCGCATTGATCGGCAAGCGCAACGGCGCCTCGTCCCTGTTCTCCAATTTCAGGAGTTTCACGGGAGGGTACCGCTCGCGACGGCAAGGCGGGCGGTATTCTTCGGCAAGCAAGTTGCCTCGACACCGTTCTCAAATTGCAGGAGCTTCGCGGGAGGGCACGGACACCGTCATGCTCGCTATCCTCGCTATCCTCGGACAAGTGTCAGCCAGTCAGAAATTCAGCACGTTCACTTGCCTCGGACGGCGCCAAGCGGACGGCGCGAAATCTGCTTGCCTTTCCGGAGTTATGCCTAGTTTACATTGGTTGAGTAGATGGACGAGTAGAAGGGCGAGTGAAGAAAAGCAGGTCTACTCGACTAATGTAAACGATTGGGCGAGTGAGTGAGTCGAGTGGTTAAGCAGGTAAGTAAGCGGTCGAGTAACTGGGCCCAGTCACTGGGCCGAGTTACTCGACCAATGTAAACTGGCCCTGGCATTGGCCAACGTGTAGAGGGGGCTATTGGTGATATTGGCGGCATTGTACCAACGTTGGCAGAGCTGGGCCAAGCATTGGCGACTGATCCATCGTGGTGTCGGTTTTTGAAGACACATCAAAGGCGTTGGCCTTGGAGCTGGCGGACGTTGGTAGCCGCGTCCACACGTGCGTTGGCTGCATTGGCCTAGTATGTGAATAGCTGTCGCACCCGAGGCGAAATTTTTATATTCATTTTGACACTGAACACACTGCTAATTTCCATTGTACTAGCAGTATCTTCGATTTAAAAGAAGTGATCATGTCCATATTAAAATGGCACTGATTTTAACACTTCCCGAGAGACTCTACATAATTCTATTTTCAATAGTAGCAGGATCAAGTCAGTGTTTTAGAATGCAAAATTTCTATGCTAAATTTAACACTAATGTGTTGAAGATGTATGCGATCTATGTAAACTCCGCAAAAACTATAGGACTACTTTATAGGTCTGTTAAAAGAATTTAGTAACAAAATTATTTATATTTGTACGATAAGGATTAAGGGTTTGTCAACAATTAAAGTGACAAATATATTATTTATTTGTCAATTTTGCGACTTTCGATTGTTGCAGTGCAGTTGTTAATATTGGCCTGCGTCGAAACAAACTGAATTCCATGTCCTTACCAGTGCGTTGGCCAGCACGCTGGTCAGCTCATTGGCGAACGCATTGACAAACGTGTAGAGGAGTATTTCAATGTCCTTGCCAGTGTGTTGGCAAGCATGCTGGCCAACGCATTGGCGAACGCATTGGCCAACGTATAGAGAAGCCATAATAAGAACTCCAGAACGCACAATTTTCTTCTTTGTAGCTATTTTTAAAACTGTCACCTTCTAGACTGAGTATTCAATGTCCTTGAATGATGTAAACGAATTTTTTGTCTTCAATTCTACAATATGTTCAGTCGCATAGATTCAACTTCATTGATCAATGTCGTTGAATCTATGCAACTGAACATAGAATTGAAGGCAAAAAATTCGTTTACATCATTCAAGGACATTGAATGTTCAGTCTAGAAGGTGACAGTTTTAAAAATGGCTACAAAGAAGAAAATTGTGCGTTCTGGAGTTCTTATTATGTGTGAATATTTGAAAAACGTTATCAGAAACCGGAAAAAAAGAAAACCTCGTCGTGTTGGTGGGTGAGGCCATGGATTGTAAAACGGAGATATGAAGGTGTATCAGTAAAACTGTTAATGGAATTGGCTAGAGATGACTTGGATACATAAGTACAAAAACCATTTAAGAATGATTAAGAAAAATTTGAAGAACTTTGATTGATGAAGATCCCTCCCGTGAGGCTCCTGAAATTGGAGAATAGGGGCGAGACGCCGTTGCGCTTGCCGATCAATGCGACTGAACGCTTGTTCTCACGGGCAATCACTGTTCAATGTCATTGAATCAATTTCGTTGATCAACCAAAAGTAGAAATGCTTTTCACTTTGATTGAAATGCGTTTTCATTGAACGATATCGTTGAACGGATGTTCATATTAATCTATTTTCTTTCAATGGCCTAGATTCAACGAAATTGATCAATGAAGCTGACTAGTGAAAACCCGGCTTTAGCTGTAGTCATTTCAATGATCGAGCATGCTTTACCGGTATATTTTGTAATACCGGCAGCTATTACTTTACCCACAATGTTGATCCGTGCGTTCGATATCAGCGAGGGGTGCGCTTGGAACAACCTTCGCCTTCTCACGGTCGGATCTTCATTATTCCAAAGACACGACAAAAATGACAAAGGAATTATCATTTCTACACATGCAGCGCACTCATCGCTTCGAGCATACCCTCCGCTTTGATCACGCCCCCTCTTCTTACGACTACTAATTACGTTTCCTCGACAAAACCGAAGCTCGGAGAGGAAAGAAACCACGTCGCCTTTGTCACCTCGAAAATCTCGCAGCTTAGAATATTCTCGGCCTCCCTATTGTTTTATTTCTTCCTCACCATTATGAGGATCCACGCGAATCGTAAGACCGTGTGTCACGGAATAACCTTCGTCTTCGTACCCATTAATCTTCATTGTTATCCTCTGAGAAATTGCAACACTCTCGCACGAGGGGACGATGAAAGTGCATATCT
Organism: Xiphydria camelus; assembly: GCA_963678675.1. Taxonomy (NCBI): domain Eukaryota; kingdom Metazoa; phylum Arthropoda; class Insecta; order Hymenoptera; family Xiphydriidae; genus Xiphydria; species Xiphydria camelus. The sequence continues at coordinate 21,701,485 of OY783195.1, read as the reverse complement.
TTATTCTCGTTTGTCCCGTGCAATGGCTGTTTCACACGTTTCTTTCCATTTTCATTGCGCTTCCTCATCTCCCTGCTCTTTCATTTCTTTGTCATCGTCTTTCGAACGAGAAGTCGTTCGGTGCGCACCAAAGGCACAATTTCCGTGCGAAATACGTACTTACCTATACGTACCTAGTTTCTTCGCGTCTCGCAAAACAAACGTCAACAGTGGTCATCCGCATTACCAGACTTCGTACGTGCCGGCAGAAGCATCCCTGTCCTCGAGGGAGCCAAATACACATACGTTGTCTCGCTCATGCCATATCGGCGCGGTTATACAGCACGGTGGGTAAGAGAACACGCGAACGAATTAATGGTCGACGTTTGGCAACGTATCGGAACACCCAACGTGAGATGTGGCTTCGAGTCCGTGTTTTACACGGGTCGAAACGGAGACCCGCGCAGGTCCAACACGAAAACACGACTGTATGAAACACGAGAGACCACACCTCGCCGGAGGGAGGCTCCTTCTGGATGATCTACTCAGACTTACGAGAAGGTAAAAAAAAAAGTGACGACGCGAGTATAATTTCTCGTTACTTTAGCTAACTTTATTTTAACATACTTGTACCTATAATTTCGCATCTTGGAGATTAAAAGCAATAATCCATAAACATCTTTTCTCTCAGATTCCTTTCTGATTAAGCATGATAAGAAGGTCCCGTCAAGTTCATCTCCCTATATATTTATATATATACAGGTATACCATCACAGACGAGGTGCTACTCTTAATAATTCGCGGTAAATGACTTTCGTGGTTGTCTTCCATCGGACGCAGCTGGAGTCCGCAATGCTGCGCCTCTGGAAGGCAACCGCGAAACCGAATTGCGGCAAAGTATAAAGCGTATCAAGTTGTACATCGAAGAAACTTATGTAAAAGAGGAACTAGAGCAATATGCTCCTCCTCACTCAGTGCCAGTTAGTCTCGATGAATGGATAGAAGCATGTAGGAGTGTTCTTTGAGTTCTATACAATTCTATGAGTTCATTTCGGAATATATCGTGTTGCTCGTTCAGTCCTGTTGTCGTTACAAATTTGATAAATAAACATCTTTGGATAAAGTCTGCCGAATTACGAAAACGTCGACGTATTAGAATCTTAGTACCGAGATGTACGAGAGATTACGAGTCATAGAAATTTGTAATTCTGTATAGTTTACCGTACAATTTTTTCCGCCAGGGACACCACATCCCGAAAGATGTCTAAAAATTAAGTTATGCAAGGACAAACATTCTATCAAATTATAGACCAATCATCCCATAAGTTACGGATCAATCAAATCTCCTATTCATTATTATTTTCAAATTTCGATTTTTCAATTTTAGCTTTCATAAAAACGCTTTATCTCTCAAAAGCACTAGGAATTTCATGATGTAATTTTGAACAAAATTTTATTTTTATTAGTCGAATGAGAAGAAAAAAGGTACAGTTGATAGGGTTTAGCCCTCAATTTCGAAAATAAAAATAAAAAGATACGATTACACTGTGATTTATGGGTTGATTGAGCTGTAATCTAGCAGAATAATTATTGTACTCGTATAACTTCATTTTTACACATCTTTTTGGATTTTTTGAGTTGCTGAAGTGGCATGGAGTGCCCCATTTATTGAAAGGCCCTCGCTTTGAAAATATCGATACCTCTTAAATAGATATGGACTGTTGGAGGAGTAAGAGTGCCTCCGTAGCTTGTTTTCTCTATTAGTTCTTGGCACACGAATCTATCGACGCGCTTGATACCAGTTCTCTCCTTCAAAGCATCTTCTCGACTTCTCATATAACATTTATAATTGGACGATAGGTACAATATAACCCACTTTCTTGCACTTTTATTTTCGCCAACGCTCTTTAGAGACGTCAGATGCTATTGGCTCACGTGCAACCCATTTATTTTGGGTTAAAGCGATAGTAGCTACGAAGTCTAATATTAATATCGGCGGTAAGTTTTGGCAACATATGGGGAACACCCATATTGTCAGGGGTGAGAGGTTATAGTAGTTGGGCTCCGTGTGGGTTCCGTAGTCCCGAATGAAAAAGAGGCCGTCGCCGTTACAAACTGCGCGACAAGCCCTCCGAGGTTCCCTCTCTTTTTCTACCGCTCTCTGTCTCTCTCTCTCTCTCTCGTCATGTCTCTCTCTCTCAATCCACGCTCTTTCCTCTTTATACGCCTCGCCACCGCGAGTTCCCCGCTCGCCCTCGTTCCGGGCAAGAATGAGTTATCGCTCCGAGCGTGCGCCCGGCCAAGATTTACCGGTCCCCCTTCATTTCCTAATTGAGGATCTCCCTAATTTGCATATCCCGCGGCGCGAATTGATACGTGAATTATATTCTGTTAAGCGACGTTCTACGGGAATTATACGACTGAGCTGGAAGACGTACGCGTCTCTTCGAGGTGAAAATCATTCGCGGTCGACCCACGTGAGTTAAGTGTGAAGCATCGTGCCAAATGGCGATATTTCGTACGATTTAAGAAGCGAATCGTCCTTCCTTAATGTCGCGAAGACTCGCCTGCTCATTGGCAGACAATCGCGCGTAAAGCGACGTGACGTGGCAAATCTTAAAACGATGTTCAAGTTGCCAAATTCTGCTGCTTCGGCTCTAAATTCACTGTATTCAAATCGAGATTAATTTCAAGCTCTCTCCCACTTAAACCAGTTTAAGACTCGGCTTAAAATTCGTGCAACTTATTACAGTTCAACGTAGCATCTTCCTCCGTCCAATTTCTATAACCTCTGATCCTGTTTCATAATGTTCCGCAACGAGTACCGAGTACCTGCGCGGTACTTGCCCCGTTCAAAGCGGCGATAGCGAAGAGAAAGCACGAGAGGGAGGAAGCGAAACAGACACCGAAGGGATGAATAAATGATAAGATTTTGCTGGATCGGTAATACGTAGGAGCAGGTAATCTCGGAGGGTGGAAATAAATGCGGGTTCACGGTCGATGACGCGCTACGATATCACCTCCAACTCCAAGGAAATTTGTCATGGACGGAATGAGAGCATTTCCACCTTCGAGACTACGGTGTAGCTGTATAAGCTACCGACGGAACCTCGATCCGCCGCGATTAACGTCGAATTTCGGCTGCTGCGAGGGAGGTCCTCCCGAGGACCTCGATGAAAAGGGGTTCGCCGACGAGGGATTCGATGGAAAGACGGAAAGCCTCCTGAAAACGCAAATCCCTCTGGGACGATTTTAATTGTACCCCGCTCCCGGTATCCGGCACTCGACCAGCCAATCCGACTTTGCGAACTCGCTTCTGGAATACGTAGGTACTCGGGGTGAAAGACAGGTTTTTGATACCACGGTATTTCGCTGGGAATTGTTCATGTCATCCTGTAGGTGCAGCGTACACATATAAGGATGCGTTTCGAAATGAATAGATAGGTGCTGCTGTTTTAGGAAGTTCGTATGACTTAGAATACGAAGAAGTCCCTTAAATTAATAAATTCGATGTACTGTCCATACAAATGTTTATGTAGATAATATAGAACTATGAAATCGAATATGTTGAAAGTTATTTGGAGAAAACTATAAACGTTTGTTGCATAACTACTAATTCATTACTTTTCAGGTTGGTTACTTATGTGAAGTTGTTCAACGCAGCAAATTTTGGAGAAAAAAATTAAGTCAAATGGGTAAAAGAATATATTTCCTCAGTTTGAAAAGATTCCCTGGCGAAAGAAAAGTTTACGCCAATTTATATACAGTCGGTTCAACAAGAAATGTTCCTCGTTTTTTCCAAAACTATTGAAGATTTTCAGTTTCTTTTTTTTTCGCGTGAAAGTAGATTCGAAGGTCTACGGCGCACCTACCTAGTACATCGTCCAATTCCCATCGTTATCCAGAATGGCTTGACATTTTTGGGGCATACTTTCACCAATCTTTGGGTATATATCATGGGTAATGAACGCCATATCTCCTTGATTTTTCGCGAAAGCTGCTTGAGGGGTAAAACACGTTTTCCTACAAGCTTCCTCTTTAAAACACTCCAGACGTTTTCAATTGGATTGGCATCGGGAGACTGTGAAGGCCAGTCTAAGGTTGCGATGCTATTATGTTCTTTCCAGGCGGCTGCTATATTTGAGGCTTGGCACACACAGCACTCATTATGGCTTACGTCTGCTCTCTCAGACAGTTCGAGCGATACTGAAACAACTCGATATCTGCGCCGTAGTCCTTCGAGTGTACTTTCATGTGAAAAAAAAAGAAACTAAAAATCTTCAATAGTTTTAGAAAAAACGAGGAGCGTTTTTTGTTGAACCGACTGTATGTAAATTCTACGATAAAGTACGGAATTTGGAACATCTGTAGTATTCCATAGTATGGCGTAATTGACCATAGACTGCCATAGACTGCCATAGATATTTATAGTTTCAGAATTAAAAATGTATGTACTTCTACAAGAAACTACAGACTACCTCAATTGACGAATTGCACATAATTAATTATAATAATAACCGAATTCTATGTTCATCAGTGGTTAACTACGGAATATGACGCCATACTGTGGGAAATACAAATTCCGTACGGCTAACTATGGAATATAACGCCAAACTATAGAAAACTACAAATGTATTTCAAATTCCGTACTTTAGCGTAGAATTAACATAAATCGGCGTAGATTTTTTTTTCGTGAGGGTTACGTCTTTTTAAAAAGATATGACGAATATTTTAGGGAGATTTTAAGATAAAATGTATGTAAAATAATTAACACTGTCTGTATTTCATAATTTTGTGTTGGAATCGGTCCATTCACTTTTGTATGTTAAAATCAGTCAATTTTTCGTATTACAATTCAATATTTTTTGTATTAAAATTAATACAATTAATACAAATAATATTGAAATTAGCACAAGGAATATTAAATTAACATAAATAATCAATTGATTTTAATATACAAAAATGAGTGGACCAATTCCAATAGAAAGTTTCCAACCGTGTTATACTCATTAAAATAGAAATAGGTAGATTTTCGGGCGAAATACGAAATGTATCAAATTTAATACGCGCCGAGACTCCCCCATTACGCTAACAACGATCGACGCAAACTTCTGCAATTTACAGCGCGACTCGTCTAGAATTTCGCGACGGTCACCGTCGATGACAAAGCTGCCAGTCTGCCGCCCGAGTCTGCGCTTTACTTGAACGGCGCATCCAACCTCGATGGAATTGCGCTCTGTGCCGTCGCGTCGGTTCCTCGGCAAACACCGGCGTGCGGAGCGATTCGAGCGGCGTTCCATCAGCCATCCGGCCACTCCACTCTCAAGCAAGGTTCGAAGGCACAAAGGCAAATTAGCAAATCACTCAATTTCTACGTGTGCGGCAGAGAGTGATGCGGGGGTGGTCGGCCAGACCTCGGCTTATAATAAAGACTAATTAGCTAATGGGAGATTGTTTGGTTACGCGACTGCTCACGGACCTTCGCTCGTCAGGCCCTCCTGCGACCACGAGTGGAGCGGAATCGAGAAGAGAAAAGAGAGCGACGGAGAGGAAGGGAGAATAATACGAACCCCGAAGAAGAAGTGCAACGAGGAGGGCGAATACGAAGGCAGAGGAGCGGAGACGAGTCGCAGACGGCGTTCGCGTCTATATCACGCTCCCACCCTCGCGCCCCTCCTTCTTTTGTACTTCCGTCTCGTGGCATAATAATAAGTGGGCGTGCCCGGCTAATTACTACTTTGTCGTGCTCTATTAATAAGTCGATAATTAACCGCGTGGGTAGTGAATCGTGTGAATACGGCGCGGTTCGTGCTCCGGGGAAGCGCCGAGCGGGCACACTGAGTGGCGAAGAGTACAACTACATATAGGGACATACATATACGAGGCGGGAAGAAAAATGACGAACAAAAGGTGAGCTTCGGGGCGTCGATTCTCGATGTAGCACAAGAAGGATGCCAGCTCGGCGTTCCTAGACGGCATCGACGTCTGGCACCGCGTTCCTTACACGATATTTTCCCGACCGACCGAGCTCGTTCCAGACAGCCAACCACCCACGACTTCCCTAATCAAGCCCACTGAACGAACATCATTATGTATTATTAAGTCATTACTCGTTAGTCCGTCTCCACGCTCCCACCTCCCTCTGCCTCACAGTCTATCCTCGTACATTACTCCCCACCTACAAATAGCACGATTACCCCGCGGCTCATCGATCCACGCTCCAATCGATCCTGAACTGCAGCGGCCGTCATCGGCGTCGAGGAATTTTCTCGGCCCGCTCGGTATTTACGCGCGCGCGAAATCCCTGCGAATCGATGTCAGCGAATTAGCACTTGTGGAGCCGTCTGGTAAATAAAGGCACGCACGTGAGTGAGCGGCGTGGGTAGACCGCGGTAGTTTGTTTGCTCGTTAGAACGGGCCGAGGTGACGTTCGCTCGGTCAACGCGGTTATAGACTAAGAGCTAGTGACATTTTTCAGTGATTATTTAGTTAAGGCCTATTTTTTGAGAGAATGTTGTGGGGGGCATGTCTAAGTGCCATCCGTGAGGATTAACCTTGATAGCGGTATGGGAGGCTGGCGGAACGCCCCCAACTTGTAAAAAATAGTGCACAAAATTATTATTTAGTTAAGGCTGAAATTTTGTTTACTATACATCTGGTAGTCCACAATTATGAATATAAATTGGCGGATCGATTGGCCGGCATTAAAAAGGTGGCGGATCATCCTAAATATGTCGTGTGAACAATAAAATTTTTATTATTTAGTTAAGGCTCAATTTTTAATATGTTATTGAGGCAACTGTTTCAAGTGGAAATTTAAATTGGCGGAACAAAATATTGGCATTAACTACCTGGCGGAACGGTTTAAACATCCATTGTGCGCGCCTCGATTTCGTGTTGTTTGCCGCAGAATTTTTTGTATTAGGAATGCTTCTAATATAGATAATGATTTTGTTTATTTTCTGGAATCTTTTTAGTAATAATAGTAATTTAGTTTTTCCCTGGAGTTAATATTTTAGCGCTCATTCAATATTGATGAGCTTCAATATATCAATCAAACATCAGTCTTATGTTAGGACACTCAACATTTTATTTGTGATGTCGGAAGTTTTAACAATTTTTAAAACGGATGAATGATATAATTTTTTTAGAATACCCTTTTGGCATTTGACCGACGATATAGTGCTTTATACAAATATAACGAGGTGCGTGAAGTGGAAGAATATTTTTAACAGAAATTTTTTTAAAGCGAACTAATTTCTTAGAGTAGTTATCGACTTACAAATATATGGTAGGTACTTCGTATAAAGACAATTTTAATACCGTCAGTTGTTCGATCATCTAATCATCTTCTGTGTCCGGCCAGTCAGAATCGTCACCTTCGTCAACAGAATCCAGATCACTAGATGCTCGGGAGCCTACGTCTATAAATTTAAACAAATTGATTAGAAAAATGTAATATTTTTTGTTTATATTTACTGTTAAATCTGCATACCTGATTCAATGTCACTGTTGCAATCATTGTTGCTTTTATTGGAATCTTCAACAAGTACATCTCCAAGAAATTCAGGCAATTGATCTCCTTGAAACCAGACGAATTCATACTTGCCGTCGTTGATGCACCAGCCATGGTTTTCTGGAGATTTGTCCGTTGATTGTTGCAAATTTGTATTTAGCCAGATACTGGCAATGTACGAGCTCCGCAATAGTTGCTGTTGCACTTCAGTTGAGCATGGTGGCAAGTTTGATGCGTCGGAATTGCGGATGTTTTTTGCAAATGAGTACGTAGTGTGCAACTTTATAAGCTTCGTTAAAGAGTACCAAACGAGCTTCATTAACGGTGTCTGCGTTTTTGACACCATACATCCGGCAGATAAATTCTTGCAAAACAGGAAACACTGCTGAAGTGTCAACATCATCTTTGCCTAGGTCTTCAAATGCCTCTTGATAATTATAGAACGCCTTCAATAACTGATATGATTTATTTTTTCCTTTACGGGAAGAGATGTAATCACACCCTGTAAGGGCGTGGAAGCCAGGCAGAGCTCTTGAGAATGTTGAGAAGGTTGAGCTCTTGAGAATGTGAACAGTGACATTGAATCAGGTATGCAGATTTAACAGTAAATATAAACAAAAATATTACATTTTTCTAATCAATTTGTTTAAATTTATAGACGTAGGCTCCCGAGCATCTAGTGATCTGGATTCTGTTGACGAAGGTGACGATTCTGACTGGCCGGACACAGAAGATGATTAGATGATCGAACAACTGACGGTATTAAAATTGTCTTTATACGAAGTACCTACCATATATTTGTAAGTCGATAACTACTCTAAGAAATTAGTTCGCTTTAAAAAAATTTCTGTTAAAAATATTCTTCCACTTCACGCACCTCGTTATATTTGTATAAAGCACTATATCGTCGGTCAAATGCCAAAAGGGTATTCTAAAAAAAAATTATATCATTCATCCGTTTTAAAAATTGTTAAAACTTCCGACATCACAAATAAAATGTTGAGTGTCCTAACATAATACTGATGTTTGATTGATATATTGAAGCTCATCAATATTGAATGAGCGCTAAAATATTAACTCCAGGGAAAAACTAAATTACTATTATTACTAAAAAGATTCCAGAAAATAAACAAAATCATGATCTATATTAGAAGCATTCCTAATACAAAAAATTCTGCGGCAAACAACACGAAATCGAGGCGCGCACAATGGATGTTTAAACCGTTCCGCCAGGTAGTTAATGCCAATATTTTGTTCCGCCAATTTAAATTTCCACTTGAAACAGTTGCCTCAATAACATATTAAAAATTGAGCCTTAACTAAATAATAAAAATTTTATTGTTCACACGACATATTTAGGTTGATCCGCCACCTTTTTAATGCCGGCCAATCGATCCGCCAATTTATATTCATAATTGTGGACTACCAGATGAATAGTAAACAAAATTTCAGTCTTAACTAAATAATAATTTTGTGCACTATTTTTTACAAGTTGGGGGCGTTCCGCCAGCCTCCCATACCGCTATCAAGGTTAATCCTCACGGATGGCACTTAGACATGCCCCCCACAACATTCTCTCAAAAAATAGGCCTTAACTAAATAATCACTGAAAAATGTCACTAGCTCTTAGTCTATTACACCTAAACAAACGGGGTCCGCCTGTCAGGGATCCCGGCTCCTGCCGGCAATAGCCGTTCTTCACGACCTACGGCTCCGCCGAAAGGTGGGCGAAGGGAATTTATATGCGGCGCTGTGCACCTAATTTTCGGCGTTTAGCGCGAAGACTTGGAACGGCGCTTTAGGGGAGAGAAAAACGGCCAGGAGGGGTGAGGGAGAGAGGAAGGTGATTCGTGACGAGGGAAGGTACGGTCTCGCGGCGATCTTATTGTGCGGCGAATTGAGTCGTGGGAATGTATTGTAGTATAGGGTAAGGATTAATATTAAGGCATTTTTTCTACGCGTTGAAATGAAAGTTGAACTTTTGTACGACCTAGCCAAGACAATTGAAGAGTGTAACTTCGAATTAGTCTATGTGCCATATTTGCAAAAATATATATTTTGCTTGCAAACACGGTCGTAAGTGCAAACCCTGATGCATCTGAAAAGGGTCTATGTGGAAAAACATACGTAGAGGCTTAAAACTAAAAAATCTACAAGACATGCTCCACTATATTCCTTTGAAGCATCTGCCTGCTTTTGTCGATTTTCTCAACTTTAGCTTTTTGGCACTTAGACTAATTAGAAGTTACACTCTTCAATTTTTGTGAGCAGGAATTTCTATATTTCATACGGATTTATCAGTTCTCATTTCAGTCGTGAATTTGATTCTTGTAGTTAAGGCTTCACGCTCAAAAAAAGGATGTTTCCCACAAACACACAGCTTGCTCTATTTACAAGATTTCTATATGGTAGAGGAAGGCCGGGCAAAGCGAATAATCGTATTATTAACTGACATGGGCTCTACTATATGACGCTGCCCGTAGTTAGAAAACGAATGAATAGCGGATGAGGTTGGAGACATTGTCGATATACAATGAGAAAATCGTAACACGTCGGTTTATTGAGATTTTGTCGCAGTAAGATTATTAAATTTTAAGTATTAAACACTAGTGATTTTATAAAATAAAATACATAAGAATATTGTACGTTCAATGTGAAGCACGTTTTTTATCAAATGTGTCTACCTCGTAACCTTAATACTTACCGTATACTTACTTAATACATCAAAAATGTCGTATCCGGGTAAAGCGAATAGCGCCATGTGATTTTCAGATGGTGTATAAGTATAAAAGAAAGAGCAGTCAAAAAATTGGGAGTTAGCAGCTATGATAGTGGACCTAGTATATGGGATTGAAATTCGTAAACGAACACCGCACTACCATGGCCAAAAATGACGCCGAATTAAACTCCGTGGACCGAGCGGTATTTTAACGCGCGCGCGACTGAGCTTGATTGTAATTTACGGTCAGGTACGCGCAGCATTTCAACCTGTTCGTCGAGTAACGTTCGCGCGACGTAAATTCACATGACGTACGCCATCATTTACCGACGAAATTCATTTTTGTCGTTAAACGAATATGCCGACGCTCTTATATGGCTACATATCGCGTTCTCCGTCGCTGGTTTTGTCTCACATCGATTTTCAGACGGCGTTGGGAGGCGGTACTATCGCCTAATTGTACACGCTCAAAAAGAAAAAGATGTTGCCGCACACGGATTGCTCTATTCGTAAGATTTCTATAGGTATGGTACGAGACAAATTTTTCTGGTGATAAAAAGATAGGTTTTCGCAAGAAGCGCTGAGAATTCTTGCATCAAGAGAAAAATTCATTTCCTTTCACACATGGTACAGTATCTGCTTGACATAAGAGAAAAACATTTCTCTCGCGAATGACTTCTCTATTTCGTGCAAGTATACCACGGTTTTTTGAAACAAATGACTTCCGATTGTCGCGAACATGTAGTCTACTCGTATTTAGCTGACAGTGCTGCGTTGCCTTGGTCTATAACCTCGCATCACCACAGCCCATATCATTCCGTGTTCGACTGTGAATAAGCGTCTATGCCAGTTATGTATGAACTAATATGACAGTAAATAAAAGAGACTTATGGATTTATATTGGTTTATAGGATTAAAAATATAATACATATTTCATTTGGTATATCCATATTTTTGGCACCAAAGGAGCCAATGTGAAACCACGTTTCTTATTGAAATAACAAAGTAACTAGGTTAGTTTTGGCTATAAGATGATGTCTTCTTGAGTTGAGAAGAAAAATATTCTTACTTCAAGAGGAAGACTTCTGATTCGGAGCCTGCATATTTGTTTAATTACGTCAAGCTGACAATTTGCTTACCGCAAGTAGATTAGGTATGCAGAGGATTTTAGTCTTCCTACAAGCAGAATTCTATTAGGGTTGTGAATTGAGAAGAATTTCCTCTAGTCGTAGATGAATTTCGCTTACGGCATCTGTTTTTTTTTGCGTGTAAGAATACAAATTACATTTTGAAACGGAGCGCGAGGTAGGCGTCGAACGCGCATCTATTATATTGGCCGTCGATATCAACTACCACGCGCCCGTACACACACGTGGGGACGACCCGGTTAGTAACCCAGATTCACGCGAGGCACAAAGGGAGTCAACGACACGCCGATGTAACCGACCGATAAATTCCGTAGTAGACACCCTACCAATAAAAGCAATATAAAAAGAAAAGCTAGACGACCCGTTACGATAACTTATAATATCCTACCATTTAATTGCGGTGGGTGAGAAAGAGAGAGCAGATAAGATATAGGAGGGTGATACGAGCGGGACTTGATTAGTCGTATTTATTAGCGACGGGGTGGCGAACCGGAGGAAGGAAACGTATATCTATATACAGGCTGTTTCATAAGTATTGTGACAAACGTAAAGGGGTTGTAGAGGGAATTAAACTAAGCAATCTTGACCAATAAACCTGTGTCCAGAAATATGCCGTTTGGGCAGGAAGGTGAATGAACGTTTCATTCAGATACTGCCGCGCTTGCAAAGAAAAATGCGCCGGAGCGCCATCATGTGCGACAGTCCGCATTGTGCATTGGCCCGCAAGGTTTCCAGACTTATATAACACCCTTAGATTTCTTTTTCTGGTGCCATGTCAAAACGTTGGTGTACGAAACACCTGTCAACAACGTGGAAGATCTATTGGGAAGGGTGATGGCCGCCTCCACAGTTGTGCAGGACATGCCTGGGGTATTCCATAGGGTCCGGACTGCAATGCACAACCGTGCCACACTCTGTATTGAGCGAAACGGAGGCCATATTGAGCCATTTTTATAAACATTAAAAATACAATTATTAGTTGCTTCGTGTTTCTCTCATTCACCTTCCTGCCCAAACGGCATATTTCTGGACACAGGTTTATTGGTCAAGATTGCTTAGTTTAATGCCCTTTACAACCCCTTTACGTTTGTCACAATACTTATGAAACAGCCTGTATATAGATACGATAAGAAACGCAAGAAAAAGAGAGCGAAGTAGCTGCAATGAACGCTTATGTATACTTACGCAATAATTTGTAATGTCGCACGATTTAGGTACTCGTAATCAGCGTGAAGGAGACAGAAGCAGACAAGATAGAAGGATGATAGGTGCGAGACTTGATTAGTCGTATTTATTAGCGACGGGGTGGTCGACTAGCGGGAGGAGAATATATATAGCAGAAGAGGGGAAAATGTATACCTATATACACATATAGATGCAGAGCGGAGCGGATGGGAAGGTAGGAACAGCGCGAATAGGGAAGGCTGGGAGGAGGAGAAAGAGAGAGAAGGGGAACTCTGCCAGGGGGTGCAGTGAACTTATGCCCGGTAAGCACCCATTCACGTGGAGTTAGAGGCAACTTCGATACCGCCAGCTTATCTTAATATTCTCCTTCACTGATTCTATTCAGGACCGCGACAGGAACACTATCTCTTCGGGAAATCTACAATATGAAATTCCCGACGTCGTATGTTTCTCGTAAGGCGTACCGCGAGAACGTGCGCGAGCAAGCGAGGCGAGGGATGGACGGGCGAGCGGATATCGGCGAGGTCGACAGGCGTTATCGTTGATATTTACGGTTTTCGAGATGACGCGACCAGCGCCGCCGGTATAGGAATCGTCGGTACGGAGGGTCCGCGCTGGCCTGGCACAAAATTCGGAGCGCGATGCTTGCGGTCGATCGATGCCTTTAAGAGGTGACTCCGCAAGACTGTCGTATTTGGCAAGCATCATCCGAAAGCCATTGAGTCAGTGACTGCGGTTTTCTTGTAGCACGAAGCCTCGCGGAAATATTGAAGTAATAATTTCACGAGGCAAGAATATTTTTTAAGTATTGCTGCAATGTTTCTGTAAGATATGTGCTATGTAAATTATGTACGAGTGATTTCTGTTCAGAAATATAATACATGACTGCAGGTATATTTTTCAAAATAGTGAACAAATTTTTTGTGTTGTTAAAGGAAATAACACTAAATTGTTCCTGCTCGGTTTGCTATTGGATATTCGTAATACCGTAAAACACCCACACCTTCACTGAAAAAAATATTTAGCTAATCCAGCTATATTTCTCGTTGCCTCAGACATTATTTGGTGACAACTAGAAAAAATATTGCTAGCGTAGCAAGGATTCTTGCTATTGCGAAGAAAATTATCACTGCAATTACTATAATTTTCTAGTTGTGGCCAAATTTTTTTGAGTGTTCGGTGAATCGGTAAACGAGACGCGGACTTTCGCGAAAAACTAAAACAAACGAATATGCAATTCAAATCTGCCCACAGTCAATAAGTTGAATACATGTATACGGAATGTAACTGTTCGATCGTGTTGTATTATCAATGGAAAGAGTCATCGAATAGTCGATCCTCTGAGCGAGAGCATTGTGAATAGACAATGGTGAAGTTGGAGTATTTGAAAGGATTCGAAGTATATTTCTGCACAAATGGTTTCGTCGATACTTTTCACGTTCCGAATGTATCTGATAGGTACTCCGATATACGCGTATACTGAGAATTCTCTCGAGGGAAATCAGCAGGAAAGACCATGATTGTGACTATTGTTCTTCCACTATACAGGGTGTTCGGAAAAAACACCGACACAGAAATAGGGGTGATAGGTTACGTCATTACAAGTATTTTGATATAAGGGACCTATACCCGCAAGCGCCCCCTTCTGGAGATATCAACTTTTCAAGTTTATAACGACCGAGGTTGATCAAAGTAGAATAATATTTTTAGAAACGTATCAAGATGGTAACGAATATTTAATTTTACGAGATACAAAAACAATGTACTACAGCAAATGCTCAAAATGACGGCCACCCATGTCCATGCAACATCGGAAACGATTCTGGATAGATGTGCCACTGCGCAAACTGCTTGCGGAAAGGATAACCGCTTGGCTCAAGTCCTTGTACTTTTCGAAGATGATGCGGATACAAGGAGTTTTCATTTGTTTTTCAATTGTACAGGTAGACAAAAAACTCAATATTATTCTACTTTGATCAACCTCGGTCGTTATAAACTTGAAAGGTTGATATCTCCAGAAGGGGGCGCTTGCGGGTATAGGTCCCTTATATCAAAATACTTGTAATGACGTAACCTATCACCCCTATTTCTGTGTCGGTGTTTTTTCCGAACACCCTGTATACGTCGAGCGAGGTAGTTTATGAATACAAAAATATTCAATACACGAACAAAATGTACATAGAGAGAACATAAAGTGTGCGTCAAAGATTTCTTTTTCATCCATAAGGTGGTTCAGCTGATGTCACCCAGGCACCTTGATTACCAATACCTTCATAAAATCTTACTAGCCGCAGGCAAATTTGACTCGCACATTTACACATTAATTTTGCATGAAGCACGAGTGGGTTTAGGTATATCTATAGCTCTGTATAGAGATTATTTCTTGCATCGAAGCGACATAGCGGTTGCATTTAACGGAAAAAGTTTTCGTTCATCCCTTATCACACACAAGAAGCATTCGACGATTGTTTGTTGAAATTGAATGTATTTAGTCAATGAGAACCATTAAACGATCGTATAAATAATTGTTATCTCTGCTCAATACATACTCTTAGTTTTAAATAATATTAGTTCGACCATAAGTTGGTTCCACTATTACAACTATTATCCATATGTAAATGAGAGTCGCCGAATTTGGATCGGTGCCTAGGTTGGTAGTCCAAACTACCTCTGTATCTAAACAGTAGGGATATTTTGCATTGTTTGGTTAGTTAAATACATCATATGCTTAGACTTGGAGTTGGATGGCGCGCTTTTTCAATTAGTTCTAATGGCTATATATTTGTAGCTGGTAGGACAGTAAGGCCCACTTGTTCGACGTAAGTTCAAGGCTGGTTCAGCTTGAACTTACATTGAAGAAGTGGGCTTAACAGTTCTAGATACAGGAGTGGTTCAGCCTTCACAGAGAGAAGAGTATAATAATCACTGTTATACTAGATAATAGACTTGAATTTTTGGGGAAAATATTACATTCATTGTTTTACTATTATCTCTAATAGTAAAGGAATGAATGTAATACTATACTAGATAGTATAACAGTAATGATTATTATACTTATCTCTCTGTATAGATTGGACCACTCCTGTACCTAGAACTGTTACTGCCCTACCAGTTACAAATATGGTCATTAGAACTAATGGAAAAGGTGCCTCATCCAACTCCAAGTTTGAGCACATCGACTCGTCCAACGAAGACTGTAGTAACTCAAATTTTGTACTTTTTGAATTACAAATACAGAACAGTAAAACATAATGATATCTTCCCCAGAAAAGAGTCGTATCTCACAAAATAGTAATGTATACAACTAATATTACCATGTACGTATAGTATCTCCGATTTATGAACATCTTCCGTCGGAAACTATCGTATCTCAAAAGTACACAAAATGAGTTAGGTACTACAGTCTTCGTTGGATGAGTCGATATGATACATATATCTAACTAACTAAACAATGCAAAATATCCCTATTGTTTAGATTACTCTTCTCTCCATGTAGGCGCTGATCAAAATTCAGCTACTCCCCCCTATATAATATGTTAAGTTGATCGATACATCGAGAGTATAAATAGTTCAGAGCCCACGAGCTAATGATAAAAAAATAGTAGCGAGAGTAAGAATAATATATTTTACCCTGCGGTTGTGCACCCTTTACGATTTCTCGATCCACGTAGCGATATTCAAATAAACCTTACGTATCTTTCTCTCGCCCTCGTCCTTCACAACGAGAGTAGGCAGGATCTGTCAACACGGCCAGGCACGTATACGAAATATATTCATTTTGCCGTTGGAATGAGAAACGTACGTGGTATCAAACGGTGGAGAAGGGCGAAGGAGAGGGAGGCGGACGAGGTGATAGTTTACGAGGTACTGAGTTGAAGCCTCGTAACCGGGACTAACGCATCGAGGAAACGTAAAAAAAGCGAACTGATGCATTACGATACGTGACCACGCCAATGCCTAGAAACGCTACGTAATCGATGTATTGTACATATAACGCTCCTATACGACGCGGCTCGTTACCGTCGACGTGAAACACGAAAAGAAGGAGAAAATCGACGGCTTATTGTGCGCACAAATTAATTTCCCGTGATCTTTTAACCTCCGCGGCGCAGCGGCGGGGAAACCAATAACGAGAATCGATGGCGTTGAAAGCGTCTTTCTACGGAAAGCCGTGGATAACGCTTCGCCTCCAGTCATTCTTTACTTCACTCTGAAGAATGCCGGCGTTTCAATTGACAGCCGATTGGATCGCGGAGAGGGTGTATGGTCTGGTCTTTCGAAGTACTGTAGCATTGATCCATTGCCACTGCACTGCGCCATTGTTGATTGTATGTGTATATATACAGGGTGTCTCTAAATATCATGTACAAACGGAATGAGGTAATTCTTTGGCTTATTTCATGACTAAAAGTTCCTATAAACATAGGCCCGTAAAAGCTTCGTTACTGATCTACAGGGTGTTGAAATTTCAAAATTTGTTTAGTTTTTTGTATAGCTTATGCAGTTTTTCAGATATTTAGCTCAAATTTATCTTATATCATTATAGAGCAGATACGAAAAAACTACAAGAGACCAAAAAGTTTGTAAACAAAACAGAAAATTTATTTCGTATTTTAGAATCTACCAGAGGCGCATCGCAAAAAAGTTCAGGGGGAGAAAAGGGGGCACGACCCCTGAAAAAATAACCCCCTGTAGATTCTCACAACCATTTGACATGCCCAATGATTCAAGCCCTACAGCATAACCTACATTCCAAATTTGAGCTAAATATCTTAAAAACTGCATGAGCTATAAAAAAAAAAACTAAAAAATTTTGAAATTTCAACACCCTGTAGACCAGTAACGAAGCTTTTACGGTCCTATGTTTATCTGAACTTTTAGTCATGAAATAAGCCAAATAATTACCTCCTTCCGTTTGTACATGATATTTAGGGACACCCTGTATAGCACGAACAAACGAGGATACGACAGTGCCGTTTAATCGGCAAAGGAGTGTATGTATATTGATGTGGATTCCCATTTTGCCTTTCAGGCGTTACTTTTTAACTAAAACTTCGAATCCATCGGCTTATGTTGGAAATGATTCGTTTTTAATCTAATTTCGAAAACCTGCAACTCCGAAAAATTATAAATATAACTGAAGGGTATTAGGGAAGAATAATGGAGATCAGGCAAAAAGATTTATAGGTGTTACATATTTTACAATATCGCGTCACTGATGTCAAAAGGTTGTATGCGCGAAAAAGTGCTTTTATAAAGCCAAAAGAGTGTAACAAAATTTTGTTGTTCATTCAAATTTGTCTAATTATGAATAAATACAATAAAACAAAAATATTTGAAATCTTAAAAGCGAAAGGGCGCATAGGATATGGTCGATATGCCCTTTTGGTATTAAGTTTTTTAAAAATTACGGAAACTAATGCGATAAGGGCGTATATCGATCATATCCTATATGCCCCTTTGTCTTTAATTTTTCAAATATTTATTTTACCATATTTGAACCTCTTTTATGTATTTCTATCAGTAACGCGAACACATTTTTTCATAAGCCCTTCTGGTTTTTACAATGCCAAAAAAGCGTGAAGTGGCATATATTTATGACCTTTTGGCATTAGTTACGCGATATCAAAGGTATACTATAGGTACAAATCAATGAAAGTTTAGAGGCAAATAAAATTAGGATCGCGTATCAGGTCGTAAGGAAAAGTTGCATATACGAGTATATCGTACCACCAATTATAACACAGGGCTGCGAAAAAATTGTGTGATCAAGCTATTTTCATTTTTTTTTACCTAAATTTGACTTATAATGAACTGAACTAACCCAATGTTGCTTCTATCACGTAACGTTTTTTTGCGAACCAATATTTAGGTATTATCTTTAAATATTCCAAGCAAATTAAATTAAATTCCATCTTTTTGTTCGAAAACTGTGAGATACGCCTTAAAATTTCGTTTTAAATTTCATATCTATTGGGGATTTACCAGAAGTAACCGGACAAGTCGGGGATTTCCCGGCTTGATACACTCGCTTTATAACAATGCCTTGAACGCGATGTAATTTAGTGTCGATATGGGATTCAAACAGATATTGTCTGTCTAAAGTCTATTTCTTCCCAAGATAGACACGACCAATTCACGCCGCGTTCACGTGATCAACGAAACTGTATTCGAACCTGTCAAAACACGTTCCGCCGGCAGGATATGCAGCGGCACGTAGAAGCGCGCGGATACTTTTTTCATTGTGGTACTATTTTGTTCAAAAACCTTATGTGATAGAAACAAACTGAAACCGGATTTGAAATCAGCATCACTTAAATGCCCAACATCAGTTGAAAAATTCAATTCAATTTTATAAGGTATTGAAACGCAGGCCTATGTAATTTATGAAACGAAGTGTTCTGCTATTTCCGTTTCATAGAAAATTAATGGTGGTATGACTTAAGTGGTGGTGCGATATAGGCAATTTTCCCCTATCGATTCTCTTTCCCTTTCTCGAGAAAAGTCGATCGGAGCTAGATCGTTTAATCCCCAAAAGCTCCGAAAAGCTTCCCGTGCAAAATTGCCTCCTGTGGTACAAGTCCGACCGTTTCGCGCCATTCGATTGGAATGCGTCGTGTCGATGCGATCGTACACCGACATTTTTATCATCGCAACGAAAGCACGTCCGCGTAGTATATAGTTACATATATCGACGTCAATCGAGACAGGTGCATGTCGAGAACCTAGCGCAACCTGTTAACGAAGCAGAGGAAACCGGTAGTCGTCGTCGCTGTCGCCCCTAACGGCGACGGTCGATTCGCGAGTGATTAGAAAATCGAATTGATTCGCGCGCGCGGATCGACAACTGGTTCCGCGAGAAAACAACGACCCGCGAAGCTCCGCGATTCGTTCTCTACGCCTTGGAGAACGCGCTTAGCGTACCGGGACATATAGCATTACGCACTTAATACGACCGACTCGTCAACGTCCACATGCGGTATCTCAGATTGCACCTGATTATCCTTAATTGCCGGCTACCTGTCCGATAATGCCCGTGGTTAACTCGAAAATGCCGAGCAATTATCAATTACCGACGCGTAACGAAGCGCCCGGGACTGGACGTTTAAACTCCGGAGCATAATCGAGTCGGCTTATCTTTGTTGGCGGGTATAGAACCTATCTACCTATATAGGTATACCAGTATAATGCAGCGCCGAGAAACCTCCATTTTTATAAGCGCGTAAGCTCCCGTGCCGAAGAACTCGTTCGTAGGGAAAATTGGCAATCGTTATTTTCTCCCGGATCCTCTTTACGACAACTACTGCGCGGCGTGTCACGTCTTCATCGTCGCGCTCCGTTCCGCGGCATCGTACGTTCCTATTACATACAGAGTGATTCCGAGGATGGTGGTCATAGGACGATATGCTATGCAGCGTTTTGTGGACTACACACTGAGAGATATAATTGCTGGTGGCAGAAGACATTTTTTTCAGTAAAAAACGTGATGTTATTAATTACAGGATCATGCCATGATTTATTTGTACGAAAGAATATTTAACCCTTCTGAGGTCGCGCCTTTTCACCCAACGTTTCTCCCGCCCATGTATTACGGAGCGCGATGTTGCCACGTCATACGGCGATCAGTGACGACACACGACTTGGATTGCGTTGTCGCTGGCAACGTTGCAAACCAAATTTCTACCGCGAATCTGGTCGCACAGTGAGGACGACCCCGCATTTTCCGTCTAACGCTTCATTAATATATTTTTTTTCAATTTTTCTAATGAATGCAGAGCTATCATAATATAATTATCATATTCGCGACACTTCAACGAAGAAATACGTAGCCGGTAATCGTTCAAATCGAAGTAGTTAAGCAATTATGACGATTTAAAAAAAAATGCGGGGCCACGCTCATTGCGCGCGTTCAGAAGGGTTAATAGGATCGAGTAATTGTTTTTTTTTTGTTCGAGAAGCATTTCTTATCCCAAGGGAAGTATTCTTAAATCAAGAATATATTATGTTCTTCGACCGCGAATCTGTATGCTTAAAAAATTAATATATTTAAATCATATATTCTTGGTTTAAGAAATATTTTTTTTTAAATTGAAGTTATACGCTATTGGTCCGAGGACACTGTACGATTAGCTACAGCGGCGTAGAATAGGCGGCAAATGCTTTAAAATAAGATTCCTAGTGGATAATTAGGCGATCAGAAACTAAGGACCTCCTCTCTACACAGAGAAAAATTTGTGGTTATCACTCCCACAATCCATGTGGTAAGATTGAATTATTGCGACATGTGACGTTCAGTGCCATCGATATATCAATATTTACCATCGACATATTTACCAAGTATTATCATAGTTACTATACTTATGATAAATATTAACGTATTTATGATACTGAACGTCATATGCCACAATAATTCAATCTTACTACGTGGATTGTGGGAGAGGTTACCATAAACTTTTCTCCGTGTAATGTCTGATCCAGACGATTAAATATTAGAGACCTCCCGAAATGGTTGGTGGTCGCTACTTGCATGACATCACAGCCAACCATCGAAGTGCAGGCAGTACACAGTGGTTCTCTCTGAAATCGGTCAAAAGTCCATAATATTCTATGATCCTAACTATGATGCTAAGCTCAGATACGTACATTTTTTGGTTTAAGTTATAGTTTAAAGCATGTCCTTGATTATTATATAACATTTTACGTGCCATTCTTGCCCCATTTTAATTTATTGGACTCTTACGGTTTCGTAGTCTTATTGTTACGAAATCAGTTTTCTCTATTTAAAACAATTTGCTTGGTTTCAGGTACGTTTTATAAGTGTACGTTTTCAAGGATGCATATTTTTGAATTATTTTATATCATTTAATAATGAATGTTTCAGTTTAATATATTTTTTTCATTATGTTCCATTTACGTTGCCATGGTAGAATAAATAATTGTTTACTTTTTGGTCTTTTATTTCAACAGTACCTACTTTTATAACTAATACATAAATTTACATCGCACAAATCAGTTATGTAAGCCATTAATATACTTATGACCGTGTTTGTTTAGATCGCCGGACCACGGTGCAGTGTCCAGCAGTGTCTGATCGCCTATAGCCTACAAAGTGATACGTAGCATATCGTCCATTCTCGGAATTTCTCTGTAGGTATATGCATGATTCTCGCGCGGAATGTAGTGTCGGTAGTGCAGAGTGCGTATACTTATTGTCGCCGCCGATCAGCTTGACGATCTTACTGGATCGAGTAAAAAAGAAAGTATTGAAATAAATGTCAATTGCCATGCACCTGCGAAATTTCCTTATTTTATCTCTTATTTGTAAACTCGGAGTTGAAAAAACACAAGTTAGGTAGATGTATAGTAACATTTATTATCGCTGCTCTAATTTTTGAAGTGATTTGCAGATAAATGTCTATGCGTATAACTGTAGTTGTTGAATTTATTTACTTCCAAAATAATATTTATGCACATCAATAAAATACCCCAAAAAAGAAATAATATTTAAGCCAAAAAGTAGTTCGATTACTCTACATAATTTTAGACGTGACTAAATGTCCATATCCGTTACATGGCTCTAAAAGTGATCCTCGCGCCATGCATGATAATCGTACCTCGAATAAAAAACGCATTCCAACGCGTTCCAGCGTGTCTTTTTGCAATTAATTCCACTTCACGCACATCTCTTCGACGCCAACGAACGCGCTATAAGTACATAATATAAGAGCGTGTTACCTACATACTTATTTAGGTTATCTCGAGTCCTGGATGCTTATTTACTCGGCTATGTCGCGAGTGGCGTGTAAGGAAGTCGTAAACATGGACACCTGTAAAAAGTGAATCGCCTTCCTCTCGTTTCCACCCCTTTGCGTTGCACCGTACGCCCCGTGGCCTTGTAGCATCCCCGCCCTGGCATCTTCACACGAACGCGAGTTCTTGTATAATCTGTAACGACTGTTGTTCGTGTTATCGATTCTTCCTAAACGCGATCGTCTCGCCCCGATAAGCGGCGAACGGGCGTCGTGAAGGACAGGCGTCCACTTTAGCCGCAAGAGGTTTCTGTAACGTTTAAACGGGGTACTCGCGTCGATAAGACTGAATCACGACCGGTTTAATTAGGATTTTCGATTAGGGAAGGTAGGAGGCGAGCCGTGCGGTCTGCCGGAATTCATTAATTGCCGCCGTTAACCGGGATTTCGGAGGCGAGCATCGGAATCATTGCGTGGCATTTACATAAACGGGAAAGAAAAACGAGAAGTTTCCCGACGCGCTTTGTAACTCCGAAGCGCAGCGGGAAGCCAATCCGACAGGTGCGGCTCGATGTCGGGTTTATCGTAGAGGTAATTGGTCGAGTGGCACTTCCAAGAATTTATGTATCCGTATTTTCACGTATGTGCGGAGTTAATTGTTACGTGAAACGAGGTCGCGTATATAATTGCAGCGCATATGTTTTGGCATAATCAACTGGCTACAGTGTATATCAGGTGCCTTATCTCTTGAACGAGCGAGTTGTTAAAGATTCTTCAATCGTGTGATGACATCTTTTAAAGATTTTTGAAGGATCTTAAACGAACTCTTAGAAATATCCCTGTTATAATAAACTAAGATTTCTAATAAACAGTTGATTGGTTGCAATCGCAAACAAGTTATTGTGGGGTAAAACTGCATTACTAAATGTCTGTTTATTAATAACTTGTGAACGAGATGATAAATCGTATTTTTTCGAAGATGTTGTAAACATCTGTCTGTCTCCAGGTTGTCTCGTACTTTTGGGTAGCAGCAGTCCCTCGAGCATACGCTCTAATTGAATAAAACTTATAATTTAAACGATATCTCCATTTCTGAACATTTTATACGCTCAAACCATTTTTTATCAATTCTACACGACCGTTTATCCACAATAATCTAGCGCTTCTTATAAATAAACGGCTAGAAAATTTATTATTCAATAGTGAAAATCGCGAAGAAGTTGACAAGCAAAT
Organism: Xiphydria camelus; assembly: GCA_963678675.1. Lineage (NCBI taxonomy): Eukaryota > Metazoa > Arthropoda > Insecta > Hymenoptera > Xiphydriidae > Xiphydria > Xiphydria camelus. Next base: position 21,677,956 of record OY783195.1, on the reverse strand, counting down.
TGACAGCCGTGGTACTTTTGAATTGATGAAAAATAGTTTGAGTATATAAAAACGTTCGGAAATGGAGATATCTTTTTAATTATAAGTTTTATTTTATTAGGAAGTATGTTCAAGGTACTCCTATCACCCTAAAGGAACGAGAAAACCAGGAAACAGGCACCTTAAGGGATACGTCATCACAGAGGAAATCAGAGACAAATGCAATGATTAGTCGTTCGTTCACTCAGTTAATCGACGAAGAAAAATTGAAACAACTAATTATAATGATATCTATTCGCTCTATGCGTACGAACACTGTTATATTATAATGAGAGTCTGTGGTTGTAAACATGCATATCCGGAGCGCCATCTGTTTTGCGAATCGAAACTTTATGCAGGGTATTTGCTTTGCACATATTATACTGCCACAGGTACATGCTCACTGAATTATAACAGAGTTCATACACACGGAGCGAAAGGTACATGAATAAGACCTATATCTACCAATATTTCCTATGCTCCGTGTGTATGAACACTGTTATACTTCAGTGAGCATTTATGGCAGTATAATATGTGCTATATACCGGGTGATTCTTTAATATTGCGACAAACTTCAAGGATGGGTTCCTTGGATGAAAATAAGAAAAAAGTTCCTATGAACATGGGTTCGGAAACGCTGAGTTTCGGAGAAACAGGGTATTTATTTAAAAAAAAATTTTCTTCATAATTTATTTTCTTGCTTCACTGTGCATTTTTCTTAGCTTAGTGTATCATCTATTATTACAAATAAACATATTTATTTCCAATTAAATTAAAGAACTTTATACTGTTTCCTGATGGAAGAGAATTTGTATAAAAATCCAACACCCTGTTTCTCCGAAACTCAGCGTTTCCGGACCCATGTTCATAGGAATTTTTTTTCTTATTTTCATCCAAGGAACCCATCCTTGAAGTTTGTCGCAGTATTAAAGAATCACCCTGTGTGTGTGTGTGTGTGTGTGTCGCGCCTTTGCGTCGCGCCCAATCCGACCGATACAGCCATGACGTTGTACCGCAAGGAAGTTTGAAAAGCCGAGCCTCCCGATCCCATCTCTCTACGCTTCGCCGCAAGCGACTGAACCATCGCGTACCTAATTCACAGAAATAGATTCGTCACGAAAGCTCTTCAACGCCGAGATCTCTGAGTTCTGAGCGGGCCGCGTTCACTTCCAAAATTGAGGACGTCAATCCGGCGTGCCGACAGTCGTGCTTCGTCCGCTTCGTGCTTTCACGAATCGAAATCAACTTGAAATACCGCCGGAGCTATCACGCCGCGGAGCAGCCTCCGAGATTGAGCAAATATCGATCAAAGCGCGTGGATAGTGGCCGGCGTACGACGTAGGTATACATAGGTATACGTTACATACGACGATGATACGGTGATGGGGTCCGGTCTCGCGCGCGCGAGCCTCGCAAACTCCTATCCTCTCGTCCTCTCTAAGGCGCGTACCTACGTATAATTTAAAATGCAATTGCCAACTGCGCGCCGTGTTCCGCATTCCAATTTGTCGTCGGGGTACAGGTGATGCGACTCGATTCCGAGACTTTTCGGACGGCGAGACTTTAATCTCCGGAGGACTCTGTAGAATTATCCGGTTTAAATATTGATGGTTTCGAAGTGGGAGAACGTTATAGGGATATATGGCGGTAAAGTCGGAAAGAGTTCCTCTTCTCGCATGTCCTCCCGGTTTATTCTTCCATTTCAGGAGAGAGACCCAATTTCCTGAAGGATACAGGTAAAACGTCCTCTCGTTTTTTTTCGCTTTGCTTCTTTCTCTCTTTGTCTCCCTTTCGTCGCGACCTCCTTCTCCCTTTTCTCTCACACCTGCCGTTCCTCGCGCGAGAGCGACACGACGGAAGGCTTAATGAAAACGTACGAGTCTCGAGGCGCGATGCGTCCTCCCCGAGTCTCCAGGCGCGTCCGACCGTCCGCCCTCTCGAACCTGCGCCTCGGACGGTGCGAAATCGACATCGCGTATTCGAGAGCCGTCCCGTTTTTCAAGCAACAGCAGAGAGTTATTTGGAATTGTCATTCACGATGTTCCTGGAGGCGCTTCCTCTCCCTCGGGGTATCTCGGAGCACGTCGTCCCGCGTTCGAATCGGTTCGCCGCTTCCGTAGATAACGCGTCAGCTGGCTTCGTCGAAATAACCGGGAATATTTCGAACAACCGGGTTTCAACATTTGAACTCGTAATCCTCCCTCGTTGCGCGCGCGCGAGCAGTACGAGAGAGGTGTCCCGGACTGTGCCACCGTCTCACGCCGTCGGAGGGAGGATTAGGATGCCTACGCTCGAGAGGGCTCTACTCGCTGTTGTTCGCATTATACATTTCCTCAGCTGGAAGAGATCTCCGATGGAACCCGAAGAAATATCCGCTCCGGATAGAACTTATAATATCCGCCCCTCTCTCAAACGCCGCACCCACGCAAAAGAGGCGAAGTGGGTAGCGGCGCGGCACCCACCAAGAGACCCTTTCTCGAAACGTCTCCGGTGAAACGAGGGCCGTATGTCACGTGTCGGAGGCTGCAGCGATCGCGTGCAAGCCTTTGTAGGTTAAAGGAAAATTGATTCGGTGGAATCGCAGCCGGGGGATTTATGACTCGCTGGCATATTTATGACGGAACGCCGGTCCGGGAACGGGAGCGTTAGGCCAAGCGAACGTTGAGACGCAGTTCAGTGAGGTGACGCAGGGCGACCGTTGCCTTGCGTCCCCTCACTGAACTGCGTCCCAACGTTCGCCTGGCCTTACTGTGACACTCGTATAACGTCGGGTTCACGGTACGTGCGAGCTTCCGTTCCGGCGACGACGCACGAAACGAAGTTCGGGGAAGCCGGAGATGAGTGCGGATGCTGCGGCAATCAACGATACCTTACTATACATCTCGTTTCTTGCCAGCTGTGTTCCGTGCACTCAGAGAAAAGTTTATTTGAATACGAATTATATTGGAAAGTTTATTCGTGACGGAGAGGAATTTTTTTTTAATATATCGAGCAAAGATTTATTTAAGGTAGTTCTATCACGTGGGGCCGTATTCGGTGGGTGTATAAGAAGCGCTCGACTACATTAGTTAAAAAAACATATTTTTTTATTCTTAACTGATAATAAAATCTAAAAAAAAGAAACACTTTTAGTAGTATTCTTCTGTTCTTTAGTTCAGAGGAGATGCATGGTAGTTATATTTTATAAGCGAGATTTTCAAGATTTACAACTCCGATTACGTTTTCTCATTCAATTGCCCGGTAAGGCCCTTTTATTCTTTAATATTACATTTTTCAACCGTTTCAGAGATATATTAACGAGTTTTGGTCATAAATCTTTGTAGTACATAAATCACGGAAATGTGTGAAAACAAGGACCCTTCTTTCTTATACCAGCATATGCGTCAATGCTTAAGAACTCACTTTCAATTCAATTTTTCTCGCGAAAGTCGTCGGCAACCTGCCTCCAAATTTTGTTAACCAATCAATACTAGTCTGGTAAACATATCAAAAAATAATATTTTTCTGCAATCTTTCGTCCGATGATAGAACTACCTTAAATGAAACAAATGTTTGTGCACGTCATAGTACGTTCAACTTACAACTTTAAACTTCAACTTCTTCAAACTTCTGTTTGCTTTTCGTAAATAAATTCCTCAGTCATTGCGAATGAATATTTCTACTAGGTTTGTATTCAAATAAATTTGTCTCTGGATACACTTAAAATCTTATCCATTTTGTCTATAATTTGCTGCAGTCACTTTTTGCACGTTTTAAGTGGGTCGCTTTAATTCGTTTAGTGCGTGTTATGTTTTGTGTGTTACATTTTAATACGTGGCAATTTTGTGTTAAAAATATAATACGATTCAAATGTGTGAAATTAATGCACTAAAGTACGTTAAATGAATATATTAGACGTTTTGGTGTATTAATTTAACGCATATCTTTTCTTGAAGTAATATACCTGGGTCATTCCATACCAAATCGGACACTTCTTGGAGTAACATTTCGGATTTTGCTCAAATTTGGATATATTGTAGTCTTTGTCGACGTTTAACCGTATCTCGAAGGATTTTTCAAAATTTTGAAAATTGTTGATTTTACAGCCACTTGAAGAATAACGCTGCTTTTTTTTCATTAAATTATAATTATCAAACCGGTTGTCGGCTGAGAATAATCTTTTGGGTACTAAAAGTGAAAGAGTTGAAAAACCAGAGAAAAATTGCATCGATTAAAAAAAAATTTGTTTAATAATTTTATTTGCAATTGATTTAAACAAATGACGTATTTTCGTAGCTGGCCACTTTTTAAAAATCTGAAAAAAAGCAAGCATATACTTTGATATCCTCTCTTTAACGACAAACAAACAAAAATAACGACACTTTAAAATTGACGACACAAAAATTAATTGAAGTTGACGCCGCGTCGGCCTCGCCGCGTCGGCCCCGCCGCTAGCGTGTCGCCAAGCCAGTCGAACCCAGTAGCGGCGGGGCCGACGTGCCAATTCCGACGCGGCGTCAACTTCAATTAATTTTTGTGTCGTCAATTTTAAAGTGTCGTTATTTTTGTTTATTTGTCGTTAAAGAGAGGATATCAAAGTATATGCTTGCTTTTTTTCAGATTTTTAAAAAGTGGCCAGCTATGAAAATACGTCATTTGTTTAAATCAAGTGCAAATAAAATTATTAAAAAAAATTTTTTTTTGATCGATGCAATTTTTCTCTGGTTTTTCAACTCTTTCACTTTTAGTACCCAAAAGATTATTCTCAGCCGACCACCGGTTTGATAATTATAATTTAATGAAAAAAAAGCAGCGTTATTTTTCAAGTGGCTGTAAAATCAACAATTTTCAACATTTTGAAAAATCCTTCGAGATACGGTTAAACATCGATAAAGACTACAATATATCCAAATTTGAGCAAAATCCGAAATGTTACTCCAAAAAGTGTCCGATTTGGTATGGAATGACCCACCTACTTGTGTGTGTGGTATCGCTAACACACTAAAGGGCCGAAACCACCAACTCTGATTAAATTGTTAATTTCCGATTAGCTTAATTTAATCAAGCTCTTGCGTTCCACCAATTTTTAAACCATGATTAACGTGAGACAATCACCGTTGAACTTAATCGGCCATTTTTGGTCGGTTAGGAACTTAACCAGTGATTAACCCTTTCACTCACGAATTTTTATTTTTACAGCCATACAATTGATAATGTATATTCCAGCTCTTCGATGCTTTAAATTTTTTTGTTGAATAAAAAAATTTTTTTGCATAAATTTAATTTTTTTAGTTTATTTATAAATTTAATTTTTAATTCGTATGGTGATATATGCCTTATACGTTCGTTACAATGTCCACAAATGTACTTCTTGTGAACAAACGGTCAAAAAATTCTAATTTATGGCCTTATATATACATTAATCCACGTGTCCACATTTGTGGTCACCATGAGCGAAAGGGTTAATGTGGATCAACATAACCTCAAAGTCGAAGTTTCACTGCTGTGTAATGCTATACCGGACATGAATTTATTTTACGACGATATTTTATCATCATCTGATGATGAAAATGGTGTCGAAATTGATAGAAGGCCACGTTTAATTAAGGAACGAATTAATTATTTCTAAAATTTGGATGATTTAGATTTCATTATGGATTTTCGGTTATCGAAAGACAGTGTTGAAGCTTTGCTTCGGGAAATATTGTACATAATTTGCAACACGCTACAGAAAGATAAATTACTTCTTAAAAATAATATATAATCTACTTTAAAATATCGCAACATTATCATATTACGTCGCGTAGAATTTTCTGTATCTTTACTCCATAAAGGGAATGCACATTTCAGAAACCACGCTATTGCACCCAGAGTACAACTCCTGCTTGCTCTCCGGTATTATGCAACTGGTTCCTTTTTAAATTCTGTTGGAGATTTCGTTCAGTTCGCTGAACTCGGCTTGCAGCGCGTCAGTTGATCACGTCAGGTTTTCCTCCTACTCCATTAAAAGTTCCGTTGGTGAACCAATCAGAATCACCGTTACAACAAAACCAAAACTTATTAGGAAGAGGGTATATGATTAGATAATCGGGGGTTAAAAATTCATGGTGGAACGAATTGTGCAGTTAATCATGATTAGAACGCCGATTAAATATAATCGTGATTAGGTAATCAAGCATTAATCAGAGTTGGTGGAAGCGGCCCTAAAACGTTTATTTTTACATAGGTACTTCAGAATGAGCGTAGATTTGTGGTGCATGAGGGTCTCCTCCTGCTTTGAAAATAAGTTTGAAAAAACGGTATCCACAAATTTCTTTTCCACGATTTCGAAAATGCAGAACCTCCCGAGACCTCTATATACGACTCCGAAAGTTACAGGGATTCCGATTCGTCGCGCCGTGGAGGAAGGTACGATTAATGCAGACGAGGCGCGGCCTTTCGTCAGCGCCGGTGACGCAGGCGAACTATAAATTAACCGCATCTTCTCGTGTGGAAGGGAGGGAGGAAGAAGAAGAAGAACGGTACGACTCGGGTGTACCACCTCGCCGCGTCGAAAGGATGGAGAGGACCGCGAACTCTGCCAATCTAAACAGCCTCGGGAGAGTCTAGACGCAACCGAAATACACTCGAGCGGCATAACAAAACTTCGACACTTTAACCCCTACTCGTCTACAAAACGGCCCCCGGAGGAGCACTTAAGCGAGAGAGGGAAAGTGCTCTAGCGGGGTTTCCGTCATATCTCTTTAACGCGCGAACTATTCCCTACTATAAACAAATGAAATAATACATCATTTTTAACCGTGATATAAATCTATAGATATGGCAGTATAATAAATATATAGTAACCGCGAGATTCTGAATTTGAAAGGTGATATTTCACGTACCTAGTCCCTGCAGCATTGTAGTCAATGACCAAACTGCTGGAGACGGGCATTGAATAATCGGCCGTTATTTCGAATTTTTTTCTATCGAATGAGAAAGGTGTTCTGCAAAGTCTTTGCGTATTTCTGTAGACGCATAGATGTGCGCTTATACAGAGAGAGAGAGAGAGAGAGAGAGAGAGAGAGAGAGAGAGAGAGAGAGAGAGAGAGAGAGAGAGAGAGAGAGAGAGAGAGA